>JAUPFT010000003.1:10919191-11459191 GCA_036936625.1 Parnassius smintheus behrii
CGGACACGAAACAATTATTTTTAGCCAAATAAATTTTTTGTGCGGTATATGTATTAGAGCCCGCGGTACAGAGCGCGTGCTTACCACTACGCTGCCAAGTAATTTTACTTTCACGGAATAGTAAGCTCGAAATTGGCAGTATATTAAATCTAAGTAATTAGATTACTTTCACTAATCCGACAACGCGTAGGTAGTCTTGTGAGGCTATGATATTAGCGAGCGTCGAGACGCCTCTGCCGTTGCTAGGCAACTGCAGCCAATCGATACCGTTACATGAGGGGAATGTGCAAAAGTCAAATGCTTTCGCAATTATTGAATGAATTTATGCATGTGAGGAGTTACTAACTAGTACTAAGATATTTTTTATTAATGGAAAATACCGAAACAAAATAATTCCGATAAAATTTTATTACAAAATAAAATAAATCATGGTTAGGACCATCAGGCCAAAGAAAAAGGGGTAGACACAAAAACAACGAGGGGACGACATTATAAAAATAGCAGGTACCCAGTACCCACTGGATGCGAGTAGCAGAGGACAGAAAACATTGGTCATCTCTGGAGGAGGCCTTTTCCCTTGTTGAAGAGGGGTTCCTGCAATCGTACATTAACACCAAAAAAAAAGGGTGACTACTACTAACCAATTCTACATTGTGTGTGAATTTTAGGAAAATTTAATTTTAAAATATTGTCAGGATTCAATAAAACTTTTAAAATGCATTCTTATAATGGTCTAAGACAACTATTAGCAGTACGAGTAAGAAGTAATTTATTGCAATAAATTAATGAATGTTCTATTACAAGCACATAATTATTAAAAGTAATACTTACCAAAATACTAAGTTTTGTAACACTGGATCAATTAATTTTTGCATGCACACTCAAATTGTATTGTTTCAAATTGTAAATCTATACTGTGAAGCAAGAAATAAAAGGCTTTTTATTTTTATTTTATTTATTTAAATAAAAGAGAGACAATAACCGGAGGTTTTATTACTCATGATTAATCAAAAAACTTCGCGAAGAACTAAAGAACAAACGTCGAGGAAAAATGCGTGCTGGAGCGATTCTTCATCATGATTTTGCAAACGTTGCCATTCGAACTGCTGGATTTCAGTTGATGCAGCACTTAGGTACCATATCCTGCGGACCTAGCTGGGAGTGATTTTCACCTTTTTACTCACCCGAAAAACCTGCACTTGCGTTGTGCAAAATTCGACGACGACGATGAGGTGATGTGTGCTATAGGGACCTTTTTCGAGTCCCAAGTCTTTTATCCAATGGCATTAACCAACTTGCAAAGCGTCATTCAGGGTGTATTGAGGTGTAGCTTAAAAGGCGATTAGGTTAAAAAACTACAATTTACATAGGTACAGGGGTCCCAGAAGTCAACGTCAAGCCGGAATCGGGTGATATTTCATCATAGTACTTAGTTAACAGAAAAATATAAAAAAAATCTTTACTATGTATTTTAAAAATTACAAGCATTTAAAAAAAATCGAAAAAACCTACACCCGGTGATGGTGTTTTAATTCCTGTTGCTACAAATTTCAACTTTTCATTATCCTGAATAATGCTTATGAAATCTGACGTCACCGCCGAGAATGTGCTAAATCGACACTTCGAATTGCAATCAAAATATGAGTTATTTCTGTGTAGATCGAATTTGGGTTGCTTAACCGATATGAAATTTATATTTAGATCAGTCAATTTCCGGCTTTGACAAGAGAGTTTCAAAATTTTATAAAGCAGTTCTATTGGGGCACATTTAAAACTAAAATAAACCTGTGTTTAAGTAAAATTTACTTCCTTTGACATTTTTCGCAAGAGTGTTCATTTATATATACTGTTACGAGCTTGAGGTTCGTGACAATAAAAATTGCCGATAAAATTACCTAAATTAACACTTTAATTTACTTTACACAAATTAAAGTTAAAACACTAATAATTAAACACACTAATTCACTTAATTTCGCTCCGAAGCGTCGCTTGTGTCGCTGAGTTCAACTCTGTCTCGATCGCATCTTGCGCCACCTATTTATTCAAATTAGCAAAATATCCGGAATGTTCAAGTAAACACGCGTAAGGTACCGAGAGCTCGAGTATAGATTTTCTAGAAACTTAGTTCCTCGGGTGGCGCTGTCGGTCGAGAGATCGGTGATGTCATTCTCTGCAAAGCTCCCCTCGCTCTCGTTCCTGACACTAGATGGCGCTAGTTGACTTATTCACACAACACTGCCCCCTCCTTTTTTTTTTTTTTTTTGCGGATGGAAATTCATCTAATGACCCCTTTCGCTCTGGGTGGAGCGTAAGGGAGTGTCAGACTTTTACTGACTAAAAACTATCCGTGTTCCTTCAGTGCCCTTACGTTCCGGAGCCGCGGTATCTCTTTCGAACAGCCCGCAGCCCCGGCAGCACACTGCCCCCTCCTAAGACATGCTCGTCCCGAGCATTATCGGTCCCATAATAACGCGCCAAGCGATCCACATGGACGATCTTAGGAGTCCCTCTTGCGCCTTTCTGTATCCGGTAGGTCACATCGTTGATCCTGGTTACAATCCGGTACGGGCCGTCCCATTTGGCTTGAAGCTTAGGAGATTTCCCTTTGCTGCGGACTGGATTGTGCAACCACACTAATGAACCTTCGTTGAACCCTTTATTGTTCATTTTGCGGTCATACCGGGTTTTCATTTTCTCAGACATTTGCTGGCCCGATTGTCTGACGTGCTCATAAATGTCATTCATTTTGTTCCGCAAGTCATATGCATAATTGGTTATACTGCGTGGGGCATCAGGTGGTATCCCAGTGATCAGGTCTGCAGGCAGCCGTAATTCTCTTCCAAAGTTTGCGAAAGCTGGTTTCACTGCTGTACTTTCGTGAACAGAACTTCGATATGACAACAAAAACGGTTGTATGTGCTTGTCCCAATCTCGTTGCCGATTGTCTACAACTTTTGCTAGGTACCTCTCCAATGTCTGATTAAATCGTTCCACCATTCCATCAGATTGCGGGTGATAAGAAGTCGTTCTTGTTTTATGAGTACCCATAACTCGACTCAAAATTCCTTCCTTGATCGCTGTGAATCTCTAAAGGTACTCCAAAACGACAGAAGACTTCATGAACTAGTTTATCTGCAACTGTTGAAGCTTCTTGATTTGTAATGGCGAAGACTTGTGGCCACTTAGTGAAGTAATCCATCACAACTATGAAATACTTGTTACCGCTTTCACTCTCCGGAAACGGCCCCGCCACGTCAATGGCTATTCTCTCCCATGGTGCACCCACACTGTACAACTTCAATGCACCTCTACTACGAGTCTGAGGTCCCTTTACAGCCGCACAACTTGTACATTTGCGACACCAGTCCTCGACATCGTTTCAACAGTGGACCCAGTAAAACCGTTCTCGGATCTTCAGTAGAGTTCGTTTAACTCCCAGATGGCCTCCTGAACAATCATTATGGTACAGCTGTAGAACATACGGTACTTTAGCTTTAGGGACAACCATTTGCAAATGACAGCTGTCTCCCCGAACGTTTTCCCATTTACGACACAGAACTCCATCCTGAAGCAGCAAGCTGTCCCACTGGGCCCAATAGCTTTTAGTGGTCGAACTCATCGCTGAGACGTCACTCCACTTGGGCTTGGGGGCACTGGCCTTTATCCATTCCAGAATCGGCTTGATGTCCGGATCTTCCTGCTGTGCATGTAGTAAGCTGTCCTTCCACTCGTTGCTGAGGTGGTCTGCCCTGAGCATCCTTACGGATACCACTTCCTTACTCTCTTGCCTAGTACAATGTTTGCAATCTTCAGGACAAGGTCTTCTGGACAATGCATCTGCGTTGCCATGAGATTTCTCGCTGCGATGTTCGATCTCAAAGTCGTATTCCTGCTGCTGCTGGGCGGTGCTGTTAGCCGCACTTCCTTTCTGAGACCGTTCACCTTCCCTTCCTAGGGTGTGCTTAGGGCAGCTGGACCGAAGATGGCCCCTTTCCCCACAGCCACAGCACCTAGGGCTGTATCCTTTATTGTGGTCGCGAACCGTAACTGCTGCAACCTCCCTAGCGTGAGGTGAACGATGATCCTGTCGCCGCCAGGCAGTGCCGTTAGCTGCACTACCCTCCTGATATCGTTCACTTTCCCTTTCTGCGGTTCGCTTAGGGCAGCTGGATCGAAGGTGGCCCTTTTCCCCACAGCCATAGCACCTAGGGCTGTATCCTTTGTTGCGGTCGCGAACTGTAGCTGCTGCAACCTCCCTGACGCGATGGGAACGATGATCCTGCCGCACGGCTTCTACCTCCAGTGCATGGGCCAAGGCGTCCTTAAGCGTCTCGTGGTGCCCGAGCCTCACAGCAGCTCTGACTTCCAGGTCGCGGATGCCGTCGATGAATGTTTGCACCAGGTTCCCTCCAATGAGCGCAGGTACAGACTGGTATGCTTTACGAACCATCTTCTCCACCTCAAGGGCCCACTGCTGCAGGTTTTCGTTGCTGCGTTGCACGCGATCTTTAAGCTGCGCGCGAAAGACGTGTTCCAGGTGAGCGTCACCATATCTCGCCTCCAAGGCCTCCAGAAGCTGCTCATAGGTCACTTTCTTACCGAGAGCTTCCAACACAGTTAAGGCTTGGTCGCGCAGGCCTAGGGTGAGTGCAGTCATGGCTTGGCTTTTATTCCAGCCGTTCGCCTCCATGACGGCCTCGAACTGGATTTTGTAGGCCGACCAGGAAGAGGTCCCGTCGAACGGCGGCACTTTGAATCCACGTAGCGAAGGTGCTGCAGCTACTACGGGAGCTGTAGTTCAATCCCCAAGTTTGAGGTCGTTTAGCGTTTTCTTCACGTCAGCCATCACGTTGTCAACCCGATTGTTCACATGGTTGATTCGGGTTTCATGTTCTTCGATTCGGGTTTCAGCTTCCGACAGGCGGTTGTCGTGTTGAGCAACCCTATCCTTCACCTGCCTTATCTCTTTCCCAAAGGTAGCGTGAAGGTCCTTCATGAGGAGCATCTGCTCTTCCGACCGACGAGCCTGTTCCGCCTGCTGACGGACCTGTTCCTCCTGTCGGCGAGCCTGTTCCTCCTGTCGGCGAGCCTGTTCCTCCTGTCGGCGAGCCTGTTCCTCCTGTCCGCCCCGCAGCTGCTCTTCCAACCGACGGACCTGTTCCTCCTGTCGGCGAGCCTGCTCCTGCAGCATCACCATCAGAGCACCTAAGTCAGGTGCCACAGACGTAGAAGCTGCTGACGGACCGGCTTCCGTGGCCGGCGGCTGGCCCTCAGACATCTGCGGCGTTGCACCACCAAATCTCCTCTGGTCCGTCTCCTGCTGGCGTTGACTTCGGGTACGGACACCCTCCGTTTCCTCCTTAGGTAAAATCGGCATTATTTTATCCCACTTCTGACACCAATTGTTACGAGCTTGAGGTTCGTGACAATAAAAATTGCCGATAAAATTACCTAAATTAACACTTTAATTTACTTTACACAAATTAAAGTTAAAACACTAATAATTAAACACACTAATTCACTTAATTTCGCTCCGAAGCGTCGCTTGTGTCGCTGAGTTCAACTCTGTCTCGATCGCATCTTGCGCCACCTATTTATTCAAATTAGCAAAATATCCGGAATGTTCAAGTAAACACGCGTAAGGTACCGAGAGCTCGAGTATAGATTTTCTAGAAACTTAGTTCCTCGGGTGGCGCTGTCGGTCGAGAGATCGGTGATGTCATTCTCTGCAAAGCTCCCCTCGCTCTCGTTCCTGACACTAGATGGCGCTAGTTGACTTATTCACACAACAATACTTATGTGAATTATGAAATCGAAACTGTCAAAAAATCTTAAAATATAATAGCTATCTTAATATATGAAAAACTGCTTTAAAAGTCTCAAAAGTATAAAAAGAAAGTAGCAGCTTACATATTTCTCACGACTGTGCATAAAGCTTTTTCTTGCCCTTAGTATTTTGTGGATAGGTAAGAGTCCCCCGCAATTATTACATTGATCCTCGCGCTCCTGTGCCGTGAGATCTTATGGCAAGTGGTGTAGCGCAACCACGCCTCCCCGTATCAGACCCTAGGAAGAACTGCTTATATACACTGCTGCACTGCTTTATAGTTAGTTCAGTTAGTATGCAAAGTTTCATGATCTTATTTAAAGTATTTTATGAATAACAGCGTTTTATTGTTTATTTTGGAGGTAACTTTGGATTTTTTTCTATCGAGATAGGTATCTTTACGGAATCGCGTTTTCGTCTAACATAGTCCTTAACATTAATCCTCAACTTTACCACATATTTATTTAAAAATTAATGCTGCAATATTTTCGGCATAACGGAGGATCTTGCTAAGCCATTTGAGGTTATATTTCCCCCTAAATATATTATAAAATTTTAATAAATATATTATTTAAAGAATATCCAATTCAGAAATCTAGATAAGCTTTTAGTAACATAATTATTCCAGCTACAAGCGCATTAAGGTGGACGAAAGATGTTTTGAAAACATCTGGTGGGGACTGACGTGAGTATTTGCTCAATGTGAATATTCGCATAGAGAATTTGTTTGTTGTGATTTGTGAACATATGCTCATGACACCTGAATCTTCGCGACGAATATATTATGCATAACTTATGATTGTGCCCCAGTACTCGTAGTCAAAATGGCGACCGAAGAGGTAGTTTGTGCTGCGTTCCTTTTAATCCGTTATTGCTACTTAAAGAAGAAAAGAAAGTGTATTTGGACAAAGAATTTGTTCAAAATGAGAAATAAAATGGGCGGATTGAACAAAAATTGTGTTTCTCTGAGTCCATACATTTTACCAAACGCAAAAATAGGTACCTATATACCACGACACAAACAGAGGAACGAGACGCCAAAGAGTATAGTAACTATATAAGGAAACGAGACACTCTCGGTGGTGCTCGCCCTGGCGACTGACTTTAAATGTAATAGCAACAACTGTAAAGAATTGGACTCGCGTTCAATGATTAATTCATAAGATATCGTATAGACTTATGCAGTAAACACTATTTAATAATATTTTATATACTTACACGAAACATAACAGTTAAGTATATTAAAGTGCAATAATAATGTCCAACAAAATTACAAAACTAAACGTCTGTCCACAAGTCAACAACTATCGTCGAATTATTTAAAAACTGCACTTTTATATGCTCTGCGAACAAAAACATCGCGATTAAAAAAATATAAATAAAATTAAAAAAAATTCCCACAAAAATAAGATTACGCCTTCTTTATAATGAGTGAGTATACACACATATTATTACAAGTATACACACGTATTTATTTCTTAATTATATTTATGTAGCTGTGCTATCCGCCATATTGTATTTTCATTATGAGTATATAAAAAAATAACTTTTACATTTTATAATTTACTTGCCAAGCTACTATATACGAGGGTGGATTGAAAAGTACTCGGCTTAACACAGATCCATTCAATTCTAAAAATCAAATCTACCCACATTATTTAGTTCAGTTCAGACTAGTTCATTGTGTGAAGTTCGAAACGTGTGCGATAATTAGTTGTGATTTTATAAATTTATTAACAAAGTAATCGGATATAATTTCCGCGAATGGAGCAAATCGAGCAGCGTGCCGTCATTAAGTACCTCCATAAGAAGGGGCTATCATCAAAAGCCATCCATGATGACATGGTCAGTACATTAGGCGATTGTGCTCTGTCATATTCATCCGTCAAAAAATGGATAGCAGAATTTAAGCGTGGTAGAGAGAGTGTGAAAGATGAACCCCGCTCTGGAAGGCCTTCGACGTCAACTACTGACGAAAATATTAAAAAAGTAGGTACTTGATTTAATAATGGGAGACCGCAGATTAAAAATTAGAGAGATAGCCGAGATTATAGGCATCTCTTATGAACGAACTCAAAACATCATTGTCAACGAGTTGGGTTTCCACAAGGTGTCTGCGAGGTGGGTTCCGCGACTGCTTTCAGTTGAACAAAAAAGGACGCGATTGACTATTTCACGCGACTGTTTGGAGTTATTTGAAGCCGATGCAGATGATTTTTTGAATCGTTTTGTTGCTATGGACGAAACATGGGTTCATTACTGTACACCGGAAACAAAACAACAATCAAAACAGTGGAGAAGACCTGGTTCACCACCCCCTAAAAAGGCTAAGTCGATTTTGTCGGCAAATAAGGTGATGGCTTCAGTATTCTGGGACTCGAAAGGTGTGATTATGATTGATTATCTTGAAAGGGGTCAGACTATAAACTCTGATTACTACTGCACCTTACTACGTCGTTTACGAGAGGAAATAAAAGAAAAACGTCGAGGAATGCTCAGGAGAAAAGTCCTGTTTCATCAAGATAACGCCCGTGTTCACACGTCAGTACAGTCAATGGCTGAAATTCACAACTGTGGCTTTGAACTATTACCGCATCCGCCGTATTCACCCGATCTGGCACCATCAGACTTCTTTCTGTTCCCTAACCTAAAAAAGCACTTGGGAGGTCAAAGATTTTCGACAAACGACGAGGTCAAAGCAGCTGTAGACGCATATTTTGACTCTAAGGAAGAATCATTTTTTTTCAAAGGTCTAAATGCTTGGAAGGGGAGGTGGCAAAAGTGTATTGAACTTGATGGTGATTATGTAGAAAAATAAAAATATAACTGATTTAGTATGTGTTTATTTTCTTGGTTAGGTTACTTTTCAATCCACCCTCGTACCTATATAAATTTAAATTTAGTTATCTACTTAAACCTAAAACATGACCACCCTCTGGACGACGTCTGCTCAAAACGCACGTCACTGTTAATTCGTTCATTTGCATTGAATAGTCTTTACTACTGCAAGATACGTTATATTGTTACTCTTTTTATTGTATGTAATTTATTAAAATTTTGTTTCGCAATGTGAATAGCATCTTAGTACGGACTTGGTATGATAGCATAGTATTTTTTTAAAGTAGTAGACCAACACTGCAGCCTGCAGAATATTATGACTACCACGGAAGGGTCGGCTTCACCAAGACAGCGTATTATTATAATACAAGCGTAAAATAGCAGCATATTGTTCGTATATTATGTGTGTTACTACAACGGTAGACCTCTTTTTCAAGAACGTCATATTTAAAAAGAGGAGAAGTTTTAATATTTTTTTTTTTTGGTTTTCAGTTCTATTGTATGGTATGTTATGTTACGCGCAGCGCAGCATTCACTTTAGAAGCTAAGATGTGGAAATTATTTTATACTTTTTTGTTCTACGAAGTCATAGAAGTTATTGACTTTGAAGGCCAATATTACAATATTCTTAATCAAAGAATAAATAAAACAAATAAATAAAAAAATCAGTAAATAAAAGCCCAAAATATATGCAAACAAAATTCTAATAAATGTGCTACAAACCATCGAAATTAATTAGTTTTACATTTCGTTACTCCGTTACAGCCTGTTAAATTCCACCGGTGAACGTAGACCTCGCCCATAGGCTACCTCATAGGGGGGACATTTGCCACAGCTGCCACGCTAGGCAAGCGGGTTGGCAAGCGCAGTTTTATATGTTTAGTCGTTCTTAGAAAGACTTTAGTCTTTATTTAGGAAGATTGGTTCCCTCTGTCGCCTCATACGAGCTAGGGCTGCTAGGTGGTCCAGATTCTTCTGATATTTTAAATGATCCCCACCCCAGACTACCGACAAAACCCAAAATCTCCACACAAACAGCTTCTCAGAAAGTTAACGTCTGGCCTTTGATTTAATAAAAGCTAAGTTAGTAATTAGACTGAACTTTAAAGTAAATTACTTGAATTTTAAATCTTTTATGAATATAACTAAAGGATCCAAATTGATGAACTCTAGTACAGTCCAATACCAAATACATGTGGCAACCTAATTATTAAGTGTACTTAAATTAGTTTTGTTTATTGCTACAATCTAGACTGGTTCACAATATTTAAATTTAAGTCCCTATTCACTAAACTACTTTCTTAAATGTTCAAACAATGCACCTATAGGAATGAATAAAACACAAATATGAACAACCCATTGAATGTTAATCTACCTACGTCATTTAAACGGTACCTTTTTAGACCGCGCTCACCTTTGTAGCGGTTTCGGCTTTGTCTTGCGCGTTGTTTCTAGTATGTACCGTGAACTTCAAAGCTGTGAGTTCGAATCCGCCAACGGATTCCTGTCGTGAATCGCTGTGGCAAAGAAGGGTTACTCTGTAGTCTGTACTCGCATCTAATTATGACCTGTGGTGTTCCACGTACACCGCGTGTGGCGGGGCCACGGGAATGTTTTCGCACATGTCACATCCGCGGCTGCACTAGCTTCAACTATAATTAACGAAATTAAATCCATACCCAAGCATATTTTCCATTGCAGTGGGAAAGACTTCAAGATACTGTCAGCTAGTTCTGCATAGATGGGACCAAAGATTTATATTAAAAAACGGTGATGTAAAGCACCCGAAACGTCGGGAATTAAAAATAAGCTCATTAAACGCGATAAAATCCGTATAAATAGTTTTATTCAGAGATGAGAGATGTAATATAGAAATCTGTAGTTCTAGTTAACAGGCTCTTCGGTTCTCTACACTCAACATTAGAAAACAGTAGCATGGCGCTGCTGCTGGTACTCTGTGAGAGTGAGGTCCTTACCCCGGTCTAGCCAACCCATTCAAGCCTTACCCCGGTCTAGCCAACCCATTCAAGCTACAACCATAATACAGCTGCAGCATAGCTCTACCACGTAAAAAATATTAAAACAATTATTGCAACATTGTGTTCAGAATTCAGAATATGGTTAATTCCGTAGTTCCCAATAAACCAGTTAAAGTAACCTATATCTATGTAATGAATCAGTTTATACTGGACGTTACCTATTAACGTGTGAGCGTCAATTAGTCTATCGCCGGGCGGTGCTGTTAGCTTACAATTTCCGACCCCGGTTGTTAAGTGACGAAGTGATTCGGGAAATTATTTTCATTTCCTTTGCACGGATGCTTGAACTGATTTCTTATCCGATTTAGTTCGCTCATACGGTAAGAAATAGAATTTATAAAAGGGAAAAAATATTTTCAACAATATTTTATTAGTTTGATTCGACTTCACTTCATTTACATTGAAGTTAGTCTCTTTTATCAAGTATTCCAATTTCAAAAAAAAAACAAACATTTATTTTTTATAATAATAGACTAGACCACTCATGAAATTACTCACAAACTGTTCGTGAAACTTCATCACAATCTGTTTTGACATTTCAAAGATTAACCCGGACAAACAGCAGACGTACAAACGTTTTTTTAAATGGTGATTTGTATCTTAATAACATGCAAATATCCTCCTGAACCTCAAAGAAGCGAGTTATTTCTATATAAGAGAGAAGAAAACACTGCAATTTTATTTCTATGTATTAGTGATGTAACGGAGGTTTATTCCGATTACGAAAGTACTGAACTTCCGATTGATTTCGTACCTTCGATTCAGATTTCGGTTCCGATAAATTTTAATCGGAAGTTACTTATACGGAGGTCGGTGCATAAGGGCGGTGGCAGCCGCTATCAGAGCGTACAAACAAGTTTATACTTGTCGCGCGGGGAACCTCCCTGAAATGATTGCTTTGCAATTGCAAGATCTTCCGTTCAATTTAGTGGAAAGTATTGGATTCAGACGACTTATGCAGTTCATAGTGCCGAATTATCAGTTAAGGTAAAGACATATTTGCAATGAATAATGTGTGTCATTTTACACCTCTGGCTTCACCTCCGATTCCGGTTCCAGTTCCGTAAAACAAAATTTAAAAACGCTGCTCCCAATTCGGTTCCGATATAACCACCTTCGTAACATATGTGGGTAGATTTTTTATAAATATCAGCAGTCTATCTATATTGTTTAATTTTATACAGGCTGTCCTGTTAATAGTAGCATAAACAAAATGTGGCGCGATATGAGACATGAGATCTCTGTATATAGGTACGTATCCCATCCACTGTACTTATAGTGAATGGCATATAATATAACACTATCACATTGCTGAAAATATGTATTTTTCTCCCGTAAATATCCTCATAGGAGGTATATTTGCTAGAGTTACCACTCGTGGCAACCACATTTTGAAGAAAGCTTCTTTAGGCACGTTGGGCACTTTTAGGACAGGGATAAACACTGAACTCGCGTGACCGTTACGCTTAGATACATAAAATTTATTAAAGCAATGTTGAAAATCCAATTAATAAAATTGTTTTGTATTTACTTATTAATGTCGCCTAGATTGTTAGTTATATCAAAAACTTCATCCCTTAATTCATCACAGTTATTTTCTCAAATTTAACACCCCTGGGGTATTAAACCTAATTAATAAAAAATCAAAATTGGTTCACAATTAATGGAGATATCGCAAAACATACATATGTACTTACAAAAAACGGTCAAATTGTAAACAATAGTAGGCTAGGTATTTTTTAAGGCAGCTAAAAATACCTCATTTCTCGTAATTCACCATACCATGCATTAGGCTGCGATTTCACGCTGGTATTCTGTGCAAGTGTAGTTCACTTCCGGTTGAGGTCAATAGATTGCGCGATAAGATTCACTTTGACTTTCTAACGTGTTATTATGTAAATAAAACAAAAAAATTAATAACCCTAGCATGGCGCCACGGTTCTTTTGATGACTTTCTTTTTGACCCTAAACCTGTGTTCAAGAAGTAAGTAACCTCCCTAGGTAATAACAGTATGTAATTAGCACTACCTACGCAAAGGACTTTTTTACCTGTACCAGGCCGGCATTCTTAATCGAACTTTACAGGGCGATAAAGAATGGTCTGTTGAAGTCCATTGCTACAACAAAGGTCTTTCACACTATAGAAGGATATTGGCTTAATCGTCAAACATGGCTGGCGAATTGGCGATCTCAGTATCAGAGGTCTCGTACCTTCGACGTTACTTCTTGTCACTGGTGTAAGCATTTTACTTTTAGGGTAAACTAGATGGTCCGCTATCTGTCGGAATTCACCACATATTTCCGGCGTTCCCTATAGTCGTCTCTTGACACCTACGGAACGAAATGGGCTTATGGATTCCCTTGCGCCGTCACCAACGGCAAGAGAATTAATGTTAACATACACGACTGCCATTTCAGCTTACTAATCCGGTTATATGCGTTACTCTGGTTCTACTGCTGATATGCTCTAGTTCGCTGAGCAACCTTTAGCATCGGCAAAAGTGAAGAACCACGCCTACGATCGGATTACGGGATTCGAACCCGAAATTTGCCTATCTGCAATTATTGTATTAAGCAAGCAAGCAATTATATTAATAAATAAAATAATTTATTCTTTGATCAATATTATTTGACACAGCCGTGGTAACTCCGGGGCTAAGCGCTCGCCCAAATTTCGTAATACGCGAGCAACCTAAGTTCGATCTTCGCTGACATAAATTAAAATGCTTATTGGATTTTAGGTCTTGATATCTTGAGTAATTGAAGATATTTCGAGGACTTGAGAAATTCTATGTCAGCGCGGCCATATCTATTCTGCTCCATAACATTCTCGAAAATGAGAGAAAGCTTATACTCATCTACTCGTACTCGTATTCTAGTTTGATGACCGCAGCAGGATCTGTAGATGTTTCAGAGAGGAACTCCTCCTTCTGAATTGATGGCTGTGGCGATTTTGCGTATGAACATGACGACCGTGACAAAGATGAATTAGGTCTATCGGTGCCGTAGCTTTCGGCGTAAATTAATTCATTTATTTTGATCATTAATAAGTCTCTACGACTTTCTGGAAGTTTACGCAGCTTCTTGGCGACGAGTTTTCCAAATATATAACATTCATCGTCCTCTTCATTTGATTGTCGCTCAAGTTCAGGCAAAGAATGCTTCCTCTTCCCAGATGTACTTACTACGGATCTGCGTTCTGAGGACGAACATTCTGGATATGTATATTCTTGTTGCGAGAATATTATATACGGGGACGGTTCAACTTCTGAATTCGATTTAACAGTATTTGGGCTGCCCGTATCGTCTTCATTGATATTTATCTCTTCTATGTGATGGCTATTTTGAACATCCTGCAATAAAAAAAAATTCATTTTCTATGATTTTCATTTACAGATATCGATAACAGATATATTTTTTAAAGAATTAGTGTGACATGTGTGCTGTTAGTACATTTGATTATAAGTGGGTGCTGCGTCCCATAGTCGTATATAATTAAGAATCAATATGCAGATGCACTATCAGTGAGGAGCACAAGAGGAAAAAAGCTCTCCGATTCTCGACACTCGCCATACGAAATACAGCAGCATTGTCATATTTATAGATATACTTATCTTATAATTATTACGTACATATTATGATTTAGAGATAAGTATAGATATAATCAGAGATATTGGATGAAAAGAAGTTGGCAAATATGAAAAGTGGCAAGTGACCCCAGCGTCTAAACGGTGATAAGTGATTACGCAGAATTCATTTGATAACGCCTGGCATATTAACCGAGCAAATTTTGTTTGAGCTACATTTATAAAGTTAGTTGTTTAAAAGAATAAGACAGTTTGCATATTATAATATTTTTCCCTGAGAAAAAATCTAGGATTAATATCAAATAATTTTATTTGCGTACGAATAATTTAAGAGTCAAAAGAAAAGTTATTATAAAATAAAGTATTAAAAGGCAAAATCGCTAGGTCACGAACTTAGGGTTCCACAAACGACAGAGCAGCTAGTGGCAAAGAGCACTACCCACCCACGCAATCTACGGAGTTATTATTAAAATAAATTAAAGTCTTACATTATCTGTCTGATATTTTTATGTATCGATAGTCTTGAGATCGACGAACTCTGATGAACGGAAAATCATGGAATGCTTTTATTCATAATATCAAAGGTTTTAGATGAAAAATGAGACGGTGCTCAGGTAAATTATGAAAAACAGGACTAGGTATATCGATGTTAGTGAAGTGCAGTTATTTTGCTACTTCGTAACGTGTGTCCATGTTCACCAAAATCGATATATAGTACTGTTTTATTAAATTATTTCTAATTGCCATAGATACCTACCCCAAAAATTTCATCAGTTCTCCGACCATTTTTTTTACCATAAAATACTATAAAGTAAACATTTATTTCCTGATTCTATCTTATTACTGATTTATATTGTCGATCGTGGTATTCATTTTAAAATAAAACCTTTACTTTATGCAGAAAAATACAATATTAGATATATTTACACAGTAAAATTTGTATAAAAAAGCTAGATAGAAAAAAGTTAGCACGACAAAACTGAAGCACAGTATAATAATATGGATTTATATACTGTGACTTAAGCGACGCGTCGGAAACTGGTCAATTAGCCACTCCGTCACTACGGCACTACACATACTAACAAACATAATGCCATGATTACGTAAGCTTAAAGACAAGGACAACAACTTTCCAGAACTGGTGCGATAGGAACACGAAGAGCGAAAGAGAAAGGATATGTACGTAAAACGTTAAAATGTGCATGTGTGCTGCCGCTGGCACGGCCGAGTTCGGAACATTTTCTGCGGTGGCATGCCGCATGGTGGGCATATAGTGCATCGTTTAGATACTCGCCGAGCGCAGACGAATATGCACGAGTACGAATAAGTAAACGATTAGTTCGGGTGTGTTCCCTACTCGGCCCGAGTATTCGACTGTTCTCCACTCGATGTAGGTTTTTTAATGCGATTCAAAAGGATGTTTGTGTAAATTCGTATCGGTGTTCACAAATTCGTCATTATTCAGCTGACATGTGAACTGTCATCATGATTTACTTAGCCCATCAACCGTCATAATTTGCGCTAGTACCTTTCTTTGACAAAATATTTAGTCATATAAGTTACATACTTCAGTTCAGCTAAAATTAAAAATTTCACAAGATCGAAACTAATTTTGTATATTCTACATAATACTATCTATTTCTACTACTGCCATCTTTTTATTTAAATGTTTGATTAAGTTTATAAAAGTTAAGTAGACACAATATCTTCAAAGTTTAATAAATCTACGTTGAATAAATACAAATGAATATGTAAACGCGTCATACTCCACGAATAACTCGGCGAGTTGTTCGTGATAATCTAAACGCGCCATAGCGTGTCTATAAAAATATCGTATGGTATACAAAGCCATCGTACACGACGACACGAATAAGCGATCACAGGTTTTTGAAGAAACCATGTTATTCCTAAACGCAAAAGGCAGTCGGAATAAATATATATTAACATGTTTGTCAACTACTTCCAAAACTGTTTAAAATAAAATGCTTGTTACTCACTTTAATACTCATCGACTGGTTGCATTTATAGATAGACCCGAGAAAACCATCTATATAAGAGAATGCGAACCATGAAGGTTGATAAACGTCGTCGGAGCTTGATCCTAATACTTCAGATTTCTTAATTTTAGTTTTGTAATTTCTATACGCAGCCATTAAGGAATCTTTTTTCCTCTTAAGATCTTTAACAGTGCATGGCACACCTAAACTATTTTGTATGTCGACCCATGCGTCGTTCACACGGTTTTTATTTTTATAAAACGTGTGCTTAGGGTCCCAAATACACGGATGTTTTTCGTACAATTTTATAAATTCCAAAACAATCTCGTTCGTCCAGTCCATTTTGACACGTAGTATACTATCAATTTTGACACGTCTTAACCGATACCCGGCATGCGCTCTACTGAAGCAGGTTCGTTGTTCGTGCTTGTGTGTCCGTGACCGGTATAGCGAATATTCAGTTATGTGGGTTTATCTATGTGTGTGTTTGGTTATCGATGAGCGGGCGGCAACGCGTGTTCGCTGTTAGTTATTTGTCCTATTTGTGGTGGTTAGAGCAAATAAAGACGAATAACTTTACACATAGAGCTGCTTACAGCGCAATAAGAAACAAAGCGAACACGCGAACTCAGAACGTGATGTAAAATTCAACGCCCGACCACATTGAACTTCAAATTAATATTATAATTTATAATGATTTCTAATATAATTTGCATAAACATCTTTTATGGGAGTTATCGCGTTTAATTATTAATCTAATTGAATTCCCATTGTTTCAAGTGCTCACAGACAGGGTTATTAATTTTCTTATATCTAATTTTTAAATATTAAGTAAATAATTTCGAGATCGTTCACGGTTCACGTAAACGAAGCGTGATGTCTGGTTTCGATGATGTTGATGCTATTGGCCTATGGAGCTCTTACAGCTTCATCGGTCTCAGGGCAGCTTAAAATTAAAAAGGGTTTTACTGTGTCAAACCGTATTTCATCATAGAACATCGTTACTTGCGTAACGATGTTTGCCTACGTCAGTTTAGAGTGTACGTAATTGAGTTATTTAACGGAATGGCGGGTCCCCGACTCTGACGGCTAACTCGTGTCGGTCGATGTTCTGGGCGGTGAGAACCGTGTACGGTGTGTACGCGGTGTGGAGGGGTGCACGGCGCACCCATCTACGGACTCGCTGTGTCCCACTCCCATCCGATATACTAATTGTGTGTGTTGTGAGTAATGTTCGTGTGTAACTGGCGTATGGGTCGTCCGAATCTGACGGGTGGTTCAATTAAAACGTTACCATGCCCCCGGAGACTTTCCGTAACGTTTAGATTCGGGGTGTAGGTGGACGAAGAGTGAGAGTTTGAGACGTGAAGGGCAAGAGGGCACGCGAGTCGTGCCGGTCTCCACCACTATATCGGGAGTCCTCGCGTCACAAAATTCATTTCTATACAATATGGCGTATCCCCTAGCGAGCGACTTTGAGCGTTCAGTCCGCGACTCTCGCTGCAATTTATCGCGCAAGAAATCTGCAAGACGCCTCAGCCTACAGTACGAACGTAGTATTATTTTTTCAACATCAATAAACTATTTTATGGAAATAGACACGGCATACAATGATAAATGTATTTTAATTTTCAATATTCGGTATATTAGTTGCATTATATTAGAATTATGTATTTATATATGTATATTACCCAATTAATAAAAATGACTATTTTGATTATTTTTAACTATATACTATACTGCTAATATTGAATTAGCTTTTTATAGTGTAAATTGTATTTGTCGAAATGTTAACTATAGATTCGAACTTTTAAACTTTTAAAATAACAAAAATGAAGCACCATTAGCATGCTAATGGTGCTTCATTTTTGTTATTTTCATTTACTTACATATTGGACGAGGAATTTACTATGAATAATTTAATTGAAAATATACTTGTTTATTACGTTATAATTACGTTTATAAGCTAAAATTATTAATCAATAAAAATAAATATTATCTTCATCCTGTATTAAAACGTATTCGTCAGGATTTTTCATGATAAAATATGTACGTTGACTTTATTTAAAATGGTACGCCTGGAAATTCCGAATTTCGTTTGATTAATTGCTATTGATACGAATTTCTTAGATTCTATGAGAGCAACATTAAGTTTAGCATTTTGGGATAATAATTCACGTAGTACTGCCGACATTCTTTTCATTTATTTTTGTTTTGAGAACTGGTGTTTTTCTTGTTTCGAGGCATCTTCTACCTACCATCTTCTACCTAACAATTATAAGGTACGTTTAAGACTATTTCGTACGTAAGTTCTAAAATGGAGGTATCTATCTTAACAAATAAATGGTAGTCAAACGCAGGTATATTCTCAAATAACAAATTCAAAAAACTTATTATATTTATAGGCAGTAACATATTAAAATAATAAGTTTTTTTAGGATATTTATGTAAAACGTAAAGGTTACATTATTTTCCAACTACGTTCACGCTTGCGCATATAAAACCGCGGTAGTTTTATTATTAGAATAATAATTGACAACCCTACCCTAAGTTTGTCTTGGTTATACCAACTCAAACTCGTTTTAGGAGATTAAAACATAGAGAGGAGGATAGGAGACTATTTTTTATTTAATATGGTTCATCAAATCCGTAAAAATAGTTTAAAGTACTCACACAATTAATTTTTTAAGTGCAGGTAAAATATCTGCGACCACAATTTGCATAATTCTGACGTTCACAGACGACAGATAGTCCAGTCACTTTAGGGGAAAAAAGGGGTCAATCTCGGAATTTGAGATAAAAAGCTGGAAACTCGTGTACAGCTTCATTTTGGCGTCTAAAAATTGTCTCAAGTCTCATATTTTGTCGTGTCTGCGTCGTTAGTTATTCGAGGTCAAAGGTCACGAAAATAGGTTTTTTTTTTGCAATTATCTTCGTTTCTATGGTTCCAATAACTTCAACACGTATTATAAAATTGAAGATAAAAAAATTTGCCACAACTTTTTTCTATACCTACGCTCCACCCTTTTTGAGATAGAGGGCGGAGAGCACACAGCGCTCAGGCATATATACTGTACTACAATAGACTAGTAATACAAGGTCAACGGCGAATCTCGGTGAATAATACCTTAATTATTATTAATTATATATTATATCATATATATTATTAATTATTATATATTAAATGAAGCTGTACACGAGTTTCCAGCTTTTTATCTCAAATTCCGAGGTGAAACCCTAAAGTGACTGGACTATCACAACTTTTTTGCTAGAACCAAAAGTAAGCGTTGGTATACGACAAAAATCGTACCATAAATAAAATAAAGTCTCTAGCTTGAATAGCCTACTAATGAAATTCAAATGATCGGTTTAGGCAAAGTAAGGCTAGGTAGGTCAAATTAGGGCATTTTACGTTACTTATTTAGATATTTTTCACCTAATCACAAGCACAAGTGCGTACCTAATCACAATACCTACTACTATTTTGATTAGGATATAGGTATTGATCACGTGGGATTTATCTCTAATGCTGCGGCTACACTAACGAGCAACGTCAATGCCCATAAACGCAACAATTATTGCCTTAAATTTAACGCGATAAAATGAAAGAGTGAATGAGACACTTGAACGGTCAACGTCGTATCTATTTCAACGCCGCTGAACGGCATTAAATTTGCCGTTGAACGGCGTTAAATGTTTTTATTAAGAGGATACCTCGAAAATTAATTGTTGTTTTGGGGGCGTGGTTTAGCTCTACCTGCCCACTGAGTGGAATCCATCGCACTCGCTCTAGTCGCTCGTCGACGCGTTATCAAAATTCGCACAGTGCTATGGAGCCGACATTCGTTCTTTTAATTTTATAGGAAAAAATATTTGTTACTTGTATTTTCAAAAACACATTATTATTTTAAAATTTGCACAAATATACCTATTTCTCGTCATTCTTTAGTTAATAAATAATTTTATCACCTTGGACCATTTCTTTATAACAAAATCAATAAAATTACTAAAATTGATTCTTTAATTAAAAAATGCAAAATTAAATTATTTGAACTTCTTCATTAGTTAAACTGTGAAGAAACTGTAGCATTACCTTACTACAAGTTAATATGGCTTAACCTTCTTACACGTATGTTATACACAAAGAGGTACGTTTTTATACACATTTACAAAATATATATTTATCACAAAACACATCTTTATGATTAAGTTTCACATTTTACCATTTATCTTCTATTTGAATTAAACTTATGTTAGTCTGTAACTTATAAAAAGAAAGAGCGAGTATCTGTATCTGAAATACACATATATATTATGGGTATTTCAGATAGTGCAAACACAGATGTTTTATTATACATTGTGAACTAAGTATAGATCATAGGGTAGTTATTTATAAATATAATAGATATGCAAGTAGTAAAAAAAGTATTATTATTATATACTAGCTTTCACCTTTAATAGCATTTAAAATATTAGTTGGAGTAGGATTACGTCGTAATGTTTATGGTACCGGAAACCTATATATACAACATGAATATAATATCTAGATAAAGTGAAACAAAAAGTAAAATCATTTATTTCAATTTATATAAAGGTACTCTAGAAAATTACAACACACTTAAATAGGAATCACATTAATTAAAACATTTTTATATATGTATAAGTCACCAAAATCTAAATTTTTGAAATTCGAGTTTTCTTATTCTTTGAACACAATTTATTTATTTTGTCTTTTATTAGGACGTTCTTCTTCCAAATCTATACCCGACGCTTCTCCCTCCTCTGTATCTTTCGCACAAATAGATGTTTTGGCGGATTTATTTTTTGTTACGATAAAATAGTCAGGTTCTCGTATGGGTCTATTTCTTGTGTGTCGTGGATCAACAAGTTCGGGTGAAAGGCAGTCAAAGTAAAAGGATAACATCTTCGGCTCTATTTTTGTTTCCCAATAGTGGTCATCTTTCAAAATTAATTCGTTCTTTATTTTGTTTTCCCCATACCAAACTGCGAGTAAACATTTTTGTATCTTACAAATATACAATTGCCCTTGTATTTGTATGTACCATTCTGAATTGTAATTTACGCGCACTTGTCCAGTTTTTTTTTTAATCAAAGCGCCAAAAATGCATTTTCCCCTCCTTGATAGCGGCGTCGATTCCTATTTTAAAAGGCGCAATCTGACATTTTATTTCTATGAGTATGTCACCAGCATCCGTTATTCCATCCGGTGATGCTCCTAAAAATGGATACTTTTCATCTATAAAAAGGCCACATTGTTTGATTTTTAACGTATTTAAGGTAATAAGTTTCGTTTTTTACCCGTGACTTATAGACGATACATGATCAATACATGTTTTTGACTATATTTGCGCAACTATTTGTTTTTATCCTTTTTACCACCTTACTGAAATTTGATGCTGTTAAAAGATTTCTTCTTAACTCCAACCACTCACCGCTCTAACTTTGTAATATTGTCCGTTGTTGTATACTTTTACGTTCTTCTTCAGTTTTCTCTAAATTGTTGAGGAATGTTTGCTTGGTACGTACGCAAGATTGTACGTTTCCGGGTCCATATGAGATTTGTCGACATATTCACCATAATCAAAGAAAAAAATCTATTCTCTTAGATGCTAAACGACGACTTATCTTTCTTTTCATAGTTTGATTTTATTTTCTTTTTTTCTCCATTTTTTCCTCGTATTTTTTTATTCCTGATACCGGACTTTCATCAAAAATTGTTTTGTGGACAGTTGTCATTATTTTCCCAGAATTAAATGACACTACTGCCCCAGCACATCTTGCTTGGTAAGATCGTTTAAGGGCATAGTTTATTCTTTTTCCACCAATAAATTTTGCAACCACACCATTAAATTGCTCGACAATGTTGCTATCAACGTTCTCAATCAAACTTCTGCTGTGGGATGCTACACTGCCGACTATGAACCGAATCCGTTGCCAGAGACTAGTATGTATAGCAAGTTTTGGTTTTGAAGTGCCGCCTGCACTACAAATATCATGGTTACAAGCACCGTGATCGTCCGTTGCATGAGACATGGCATTTGTTACGTCTTTGTGAAGGTTTTTTATGTTTTCTGATTTGGTCCGATTTTGTGAATTGTGAAATTTAATTGAGTCACATATATATTTTCACGCTTTTAATATGACATTATTTGATAATATATTTCTTTGTGCAAGAGGGTACTTGGTGTCATTTTTCAATGTCTGCAATTTGTTGCAGAAATTTCTAAGAATATGGTTTTTGCAACCAATTTTTTGACAGTTATAGAAGGGCCGGATATCAAGAATTTTTGCATATGTGCTACTGTCGCCATCAGCAATGTATCTTCCATATAATAGTCCATGCATTTCAATGGATTGTTTGAATCCTTCAGCAATAATAGAAGATTCCATAGACGTTGAAGATCCACTATAGTTTTTAAAGCATTCGTGAAGTCTAACCATCTCATTTCGTTTTTTCGCTCTTGCACAAATACAGCAATATTTATTTTTAACTGCCATAAACAAAATCTGACCAAATCGTCTTCCTATTATGGTTGCAGCTCCAGATAATGCTGCATAGTTCGTTCTGTAAGAACGTTTGCACCAACAACCACCTAGGATTACGTCAATTATAGGTATTCCCTCTTTAGTCACGCCCCCTTCCTTAATAGCTACTTTTCTCTCCCGATCTCCAGCTTTTCTCATTTCTTCCCATTCGGTTACGTCCCATTAATCACATACTAAATCTTGATTAATTTTATAGGTGTGTTCGGACATGACTGGTAAATCAAGGGCTGCTGTTAATCGATTTAGTTGAGCGTTACCATAACCAGCTGTCATCATCCCAGCAACTGACATTTCATTTAAATTAAGCGCTGAGTTCTGTATTTTGAATAGTTTTTCACACATTGAACATGTGAATGTAAAGATGATAGACCAGAAACTTTTTCAAATTTTAAATCCATTGTATTTAGACCGCAATAAAACAGCGATTTGGAGCTTGAAATCCTGCTCACTTCGTCAAAAAAATGTTTAACATCGATAACTCTATGTCCTCTAATGTCAGAAGTATTGGATTTCTAAAAAAAAAAATTGTTGAATTTTTTTAGTATCAAGGTTGTGAAATCAGTGGAAGTAGAATACAATCGAATTGTGAGGTTTGGTCTTTGGCAAATATATACAGTAAAAATAATGCAATTCAAATACTCACATTACTATTAACCTCAACTGTGTATGACACTGGTTCATCATTATTTACATCTGGTGATAATGCCGTGGGAGACAAAGTGTCGTCACCACAAGGTTGCTGCATTTTGATTCTGAAATAAAATAAAAACAGCATAAGTTCCTACAAACTAAAATGTAAATATATATATATATATATATATATATATAATATTCAACAGCTAATATTCTCAAAATGACTCACTTGTTGTTTTCAGTCTCTTCCTTCTTTTTACAGTCTAAAGGCGACGCCACCGTATTTATTTCCTTTGTTCTGATAACGCAAGCGGCCGACGGCGGCTGCGTTATAGTAATATCACTAAGTTGTTGTTCTACTCTGGAAATGTACGATTATAAATTACAAATTTTCAATAGGTAATCGAAGATAAATGTATATGTATATTGTAATTTCAACTTTAATGGAATTGAAAACTTACAGATAACTATTTTGGAAGGAGGTAATAGCAGCTAATTGCTGGCCATCTAGGTTTAGCAACGACGCGGGCGCTACTCTACTATTATCATCTACGTTATCATCTAATTGTACTGTGGTCTTTATTCTGAAAAAAAAAAACTCATTGGTAAAATAGGGATCTACTTACGCACCTATGTAATTGCAATCTACATATTTCGTATCGCAGATAACATTCTAATGTTTCATAAATATTTCTAATAAATTGAGGTATAAAATTTTATTTTTTGTGGGTGTAGATAAAGTGTATATTATGTAATTACTTACATTTTACTTTCCCTCATTCTACGAGCTTTTCCTCTCAGGTACTCCAAATATTGTATTTTATTCATTTTTTGCATTTTAGTTTTCCCCATTTTTTCAATTTATATTTTTTAAGTTATTTATTGTAATAAATAATAATATTATATGTATATATATATATATAAAATACCATTAACAGAAATTATATACTGTATTACACACTCGAAACTATTTCCGCGATTACGCCGATTAACCAAGCACAGGTCCGTCGTCGATGAAGCCGACGGGCGATTGAGGGAGGAGGGAGTTAGGGTTGCCGTTCTACAAATTTTAAAGTCCCTAGACTAACAGAAAAAATCCGCCAGAAACAGTATTTTTCTCTTTCTTAAAATCCGCTAGATGTCCCTAGGTACATTTTCGTAGATACTACCATTAGGCTAACTGAAAAATCTTGCCAAATCGTATACAATGAATAACTTAGTGTCTATAAATTCAGAAAAACCTTAAAAAGAGCGGACTTTTCATGTAAATCAGTTATTTATAGTGTTGGTAAATGACATGACAACCAAAACAAAAATTATTTATGTACAAAATAAAAAATACAGTAAAAAATAAATCTTTACTACATTTAAACATTAGTCATCTTATTAAAAATAAAACATTAGCTTATTACGTTATTGTACCCTAATTTCAAAATCAATAGCGAAGTATGAATCCAGATCTTCAAAAAGAAATTCAGCGGAAGTTGAAGCTTCGGCAATGTCTCCAGTTCCCATCTTTGGTTTGCCTTTACCGACTTGGTTGACAACATCTTCGGGAAAAGCATACGTTGCGCAATTCTTTTTTTAATCCTTAACTGATTTCTAATCAGAACAAGGCAAATTGAACTATGTTCAGCAATGTACAAAGTGCTTTCAGCTTTTGAACAACCTTTGCATATTTCACCTGGTATGGGTTTCAGGCAATGTTTAAATTCTTCATTATTCTCCCACTAATTTCTGTAATGCTGGGTGTAGTGCTTCTTTTTCAACGGAGCTTCCATACTGCCTAATCTTGAAAATTATTATTTTTTCACGCGGAATATTCTGTCGGTGCGGAATGTCATGTCACACACAACTCTAAAGAAATGAGCCTGCGGAGTGAAACATTGGTAACGTGAGCAGTATTTTTATTTCACTTATTAGCGGTAGTAATAAACGCACAGATGATAAGTAAACGAACGACATGAATTGTTATTTTTTGTGGGGAATTTCCGTGAAATTATATTACATATACAGTGTTACCAGCGGTAGGTTATAAAATTGGACATACGATAAAAGTAAATAATTTATTTGAAATGAATTACTTTACAAAAAAGTCTCAAAAGTCCAAACGTCGCTAGAAGTCGCTAAATAATAATTTCTCGCTAAAACAATTTTTTATCCACTAAACATTGTTAAAATCCGCTAGATCTAGCGAGAAAGTCGCTAAAACGGCAACACTGTGAGGGAGTGTCAAAATGAAAGCGATGCAATCACTTCATCACTTACATGTATGTAAATTATGAGATAGCTATACCGAGCACGCGCTCGGAAATAAACTTCGTAAGCGCCAAACATCATTTTTTTAACAAAACTACGTTATGTATTAAAAAATGGTTTATGTAAACTTAGATATGATAATTTACTATGATTTAAAAATGATTCCATAAACTAATTCGTAAAAATATTGTGGTGACACGGAAAAATGGAAATAATTAGAGTCCACTTTAGAATTTTTTTTCTATCGAGAAAATTACACGTCATCACGTTTTCCTTTTATGCAATCCAAGATCATATAGTCAAAAAACATATACCGAAAATTTGGTTCGTAATCTTTAATACTTAAAGAAATATGCGAAATAGAAAAACGAACAAATGTTCGAGATATCACCTTAAATGTTCCTTGAATTTCAAGCAAGATGGACGTTGACGCAGCTACTTCATATATGATGAGTGTAAATTTTTATTATATGAATATAATTTATCATTGCCGAATTTTTCGTGGCAGAGCCATGCTGCAGTTATATTAGTAGATAGTTATAGCACGAATTGGTCGGCTCGACCGGGGAAGGACCACGCTCTAACAGAATACCAGCGTAAAATAGTAGCTTAATGCTGCTGTGTTTCATATGGTGAGTGTAGAGAACCGGAGACTCTTTTTACTGGAATCGAGGCATTCCATCCTAGTCCTCACGGGTGACAACGCATCTGCATTTTGATTCGTAATCGAGGATAGATGTAGATGTCTATGGGCCATAGCATCCATATACCATGAGGTGGACTGTGTGCTCGTTTGTTACCCTATCCTATAAAATAAAAAAATAAACGAAGACAAAAAAGAATACAAAGAAAAAGAAGATGGTGAATGCTACAAATGCACAGGAAACGTACATTGTAAATCTATTTATGTTTTATTTTGTTTTCCCGCACCCAAATTGCATTAGAAAGACGTCCAATGGTTTAAGCTAAATAATAAGACAAACGTAAATATATTTTAACGAAATAATAACTAATAAGCCAATCATCAATACTGGTCAAGTGCGAATGCAAAAACAATACACTATGAATTTCGACCTGCAAAAATTGTTTTTTTCTCCTTCTTATTTTTCTTAGTTTCATACCGTTAATTAAAGTGTACTTCTGAAGTAATTTTTTTAATTCAATCTCGAAAAGCTTTTTCATTACTCCACTCCATCGCAGCCATACGTGCAACCCCGTTGCACTTACCGTGCACAATGAGACAAAAGTAGTGTGGCCGCTTCAACGCGATAGTTCGCGCGTTAATCGGGAAACGGCATTGTTAATGCCGTTGTCAAATTATCGCGTTAATTCGTGGCCACACCTACATTCAACGTCCATCAACGCGATAATTAACGGTATTTCTCCTTAGTGTAGCCGCAGCATTACGACATGTTAGATACGAGTACATACAGTTACGTTTGCATGAGGGCGTCGCGGCGCGGTGATCTATTTAGAGACGGCAAGTTCATTATCGTCACCCAATTTCTGGTGATGTCCGCTATTCATGATGTAACATATCGATATTTGTTAAGTAAATACTAAAATACTACCCTGTTGGTCTAGTGGTTGTAGTAGTACGACTTCTGACCATGTGGTCCTGGGTTCGAATCCCGGGTTGGGACAAAAAATTAATTATTGAGTTTTCCGTCAAGAAAATCTCAGTAGCTGCTACATTTGTGCACCATATCTACAAACCAAAAAATTAAATAGTAATTTTATACTATCGCGGTCTCCTCGTTTTTTGGCTCTAGAAATCCGAAAAATCACCCGATTTCGATGATTTTTTTGAATCTTAATTTTACGGCGGATTTACAAAAAAAAATACAGAAATTAAAAGAAATGAAAATGTATATTCGTTTCAGGGCTTTAAATATTCATGAAAATGCACTCATTCACGTATAATTGTTGATTTGAATGATTGACTTTTTTACAAATAATCGAATGAAGTTCTTTTTTTTTCATAATCTACACAAAAAAACAAAATTAAAATTAAAAAAAAACCTTTGAAAAATGTTTGTTTATTATTATTTTTATTTTGGTGTTTTATTGAGTGTAAGATCCGGAGAAGCGTGCTCGGTACTTAGGGCATCCCGACTCGGACAGGTTAGGTTAGAAGGAGATGGCGGGGTCGAGTGAGCTAGCGAATAGACCCAGCCATCTCCTTTGTGGTTATTTTCATATAAGCCACTCAAAAGTAGGAGCCCCGCGAAGCGAGCCTCCGTCGACCGGGCTTCCCGGAGAGAGTTGGGGGAGGGAAGCGCCAGGCCACTCAACGTAGCACAGCCGAGGGAAGCCCGGTCGATGTGGGCCTCCTACTACTGAGTGGTTAATGACAAATTAACCACGATGCGGATGGCGGTGTCTATTCGCTCGTTCACTCGATCTCGCCATCTCCTTCTAACCTAACGTGTCCTAGTCGGGATGCCCTAAGTCCCGAGCTAGCTTCGCTAAGCAAATAATAAAAAACGTTACTACGTGATTTTTTTTCAATTTTTTAAATGTTCGTTTTTGTTAAGATTAACAAAAAAAGTTTTTAAATGCTTTGCAAAAAAGTTATGAACGATTATATCCGAAGAAGTGTGTTTACGATCACATTAAAGTCATAAAACTATATGAAATCTTCAAGTGAGATATTTTCCATATTTTTTCATAAATCCGCCATAACAACGAAGATTTTAAAAAATCATCGAAATCGGATGATTTTTCGATTTTCTAGAGCCAAAAAACAAGAGACCAGGAAAGTATATAATTACCAATTAAATAAACAAACCTCTACATCTTCAACCATTTCGGTTGAACCAAGACAGGTAAATTGTATTTCTATGGTTTCTTGACTTGTTTTGTTTACTGGCGTATCCTCACTGTTCGTATTTAGCCTGCAATAAAGAATTAATTATATTAGATCTTGCATGAAAACAAAACGGAATGACTTGTACTAAATCATTTAAATACATATTTTTGCTATATATTTGAAAAGGTTTATATTATTTATATGGTAACCACAAAAAATATCACATCAAATTTCATAAATTCTGTTTGTAATTTCACAACTCTAATAGTCACACGGTCAGTTCAACCACGGTAATTTTATTATAGATGATATTACCGTGGTTCAACTGAACTGGTCAAACTGATAAGTTCAAACTAAAACTGTTGATATTTTTTAAAATATTGGATTTTCGATACATCTGTATATCGATATATTTATATATAAAACTCCGATATTGATATATAATTTATATTATCGATATATCGAAAATTTAATATTTTAAAAAATATCAACAGTTTTAGTTCGAACAGATAAGTTGAACTGACCGTGGCGTCTTTTGTGGATTCAAAAGTGCGCCCGACTTACCCATTATCATTTTCAATTATTGGTAAACTTAAAGTTTTGTCGTCAAATTCGCATTTATTTATTTTTCTTCTCTTCCTAAAATAAAAGATACTATGTATTATCAATTATCATGTAGGAATTTAACGGAATAAAAGTAAGTAAACTTTGCATAATACATCAAATTACTTACAGAATTTCATTCATCTTTAGAGCATTTTGACGTCGTTGACGTTTATTCTTCCCGAATTTAGGCATTTGCACAAATCAACCCACAATTTACATAAAATTCTATTTTTACAATAATACAATCGTCTTCTTGTGGTAAAAAAACACGTAAGCGCATCGGTTGGTAGACATGAGTACTCAAATAATAATAATGTTTGCGGCGAAACACGACGACGAGAGCGACACGGCTTCCTCGTACGAAGTACGAACGCATACAGCGTACTGCCGCCCGCACCCCGCACTCTGCGCCCCTTTACCTTTACTTTATCATAGAATTCACACAACTTTTGAAATTATTTCAATTATACAAGAAAAGCGAACTTAAGAAATGAAATAAAACGTGAATAATATGGATTTTTAAATTATCTATCCATTAGTGTAATCCTCAAATGATTAGAGCGTTGCCTTTAGCAACAGATGCATGTAATCAATAATGTTCGTCATTTTTTAAAAGCTTATTTTAAATGTTTTATAACACATAAAAACAAATTAGAACGAGGAATGTGATCATAGGATATCGAACATTAATAATGTGCTTTTAGATGTAGTTTATTTCTCATAACTATTGAGGTAATAGTCTCTGAAAAACGCACTATCGCAAGGTTTCGGTCGGGTATGTCGCCTTCGCGCAATGACCTTGAGGATTTGGTCCCACAACTAGTATTGTTATTTCTAGGCGCCTTTTGTGTGACACAGTGTTATCACTTAAGATGATAAGAGCTTTTGCCTATTTTAGTCGCTCTCTGAGAGACCTAATACATTTTATTCCGAGCCTTGTAGGAATTCCTATTTATTTTAAAATACCTAAATAATGCACCGTGCCTGCTGTTTACTGTAAGACTTTAGTAATGAATATAGTAAGAATTTACTAGTTTTATTCAGTTATCAATAGGAGCCCGGGTGCGATAAGGTCTGACGATGCCCAGTTGCTTATCAAATCTCAGTAACGGAAGTAGATGCATAGCTTTTAATATTTACCTAATTGAGCACGGGCGTTACTACATAATACGTTCTGAAGGCCTGATAATCGTTGATTTATATATTACACTAGATTAGTAATTAACGCGCCAAAGCGTTGTTACTGCACATATGGCCACAGCCATATGCTTAGCTAACGTCAGTTCAGTGTAATTTATTTAAAATATTTAGTAATTTCAAAGATACGTCGCGCATCATCATTACACTCTTCGACGCGCGGTAATATGGTTTGCTCTTCTAGTTTTATGTGTTATGTTTTATAATGACGAGGGAAGTGCTTATTCGTTCTCAGTAACGGAAACAGAATGACTTAGGTTGATGTTAATATAATCGAGCTCGGTTGCAACTACATCACACATTCTGAAGGTCTTATGATGATCAGATGCTTATCGGTTCTCAGTAACGAGAAAAGATAAGATGACCTAACATTCAAAATTTATATAATTGAGCTCGGGAGTTACTACATAATACGTTCTGAAGGTCGATTGTGACCAAGTGCTTGTCGGTTAAATTAATCACGTTAAAATCATAAAAATTAATTTTATTGAATTTCTAGTACATATTCGCGAATAACATTGAGTACAACATTGAATATCAGATATTTTCGTCTTCTGGTTGTAAGAGTGAGCTTCTGAGTGCAAAACTTTAAATTTTCTAATGCGTATTGGTATATTTTTTTTCTGCATTTTCGTATTACTGAATACTAATGATGTGTTTTTTGTAAGAAATTAATTTTGTAAAAACAGTATTATTTTACTATTATAATATTATTTGTAGTTGTACGCGTAAACGTGCAAAATCACGTGGTAAATCAGCACTTAAATTACAATTAACAACTTCAATAGTGCCGGCGGGGCTCGAACCCGCATATACTAGTGTGGTTCTATCACCCAGGCAGGCAACAAACTACCGGGGCGTCAATAAGCGCGTACTAGCACTCGCTCTCATCCAGTCGTCAGAATAACTTAAACATTTTATTACATACGTTAAATGAAAGTAGATCCTATCGTTTCATTGATTGCAGTTAATAAAAATTACGGGTTATAACAATAATAAATGTTCTTTAAGCACACAATAGTTAATATTTATTTATTAAGAAATGGCGCTATTTCATCACTTGCCCAATGTACAGTAAAAAAGTTAACGATATATTCTTTAAATTTAGTATTTTTCATTACTTTTCAAAAATCTGATGGTCTTGTTTGATCAGGCCCAGAAATTACATACTCACTTTGTAGCATTACGTGCCGTAGAAACCTTTCATTGTCTTTTACTGAAGAGTGCCATTAAAAAACCGGCCAAGAGCGTGTCGGGCCACGCTCAGTGTAGGGTTCCGTAGTTTCCCGTCCGTCACAATAAGTGTTCCCACTTATGAGTTTAAAGGTGGGTATCCATTATGTTCGCGCTCCAGCAGCGCTCCGCGCTCCTGCAACTGCTCCCGGTAGTGGGTACTGTTGTTTCCATCCAAGTTCAAAATGATTTTCCTAGAAAGTCCTTATAAAGTTCTACTTTTCAGATTTTTTTCATATTTTCTAAACTTATGGTTCAAAAGTTAGAGGGGGTTGTTTTTTACTTTTGGAACAATTATTTCCGAAATTATTGACATTATCAAAAAATGATTTTAGTAAACGCCTATTCATTTTTAAATACCTTTCCAACAATATATCACACGTTAGGGTTGAAATTAAAAAAAAATCACTTCCCACTTTACATATAGGGGGGCTACCCTAATAAAACATTTTTTTCCAATTTTTATTTGACCACTTTGTCGGCGTGATTAATATACATATTGGTACCAAATTTCAGCTTTCTAGTGCTAACGGTCACAGAGATTAAGCGAGGACGTACAGACGGACAGACAGACATGGCGAAACTATAAGGGTTCCTAGTTGACTACGGAACCCTAAAAATTACGTCGATTCTTCGCGATGGTAATTTAGTTACCATTTGAAAAAAAATCCTTGAAATATTACCAAACGTTTTAGGCACCTTTTCATAATATGTAGTACCTATAAAGAATCCATCCACTAATAAAACATCAATATAACTTGGTGGTTAATATTTGCCTCAAGACATTTAGCAAGTATTGATTAACTGTTTTTCAAATCGCACCATACAGATGGCACAAAGACACAGGAACAGGAGTAATGGGATATGATATAATTTTCAAAATGTCGATATTATGGTTCATCGAAATTCCTAACATACGTGCGGATAAATCTCGTTGTACTCGAATTTTTAGAAATTTTCCACCTTTTTATTCAGCGGCAGACTTATTCATATAACGTTTTTTTGATCATTTTTACACCTTTAAAAGCTGAACATCTCTATATCGACCGCCGGTCAAACTAAAGAGACCCCATTTCATGTATGTACCTCAGGTATAGGGGATCAACCGAAAAAAATGTGAAGCTTATCGAAATACCGCAAGTCAAGTAAAATAACATTGGCCCACTGGCTATTAATCCTGCAATTCTTATTGATTTCGGCAACTTAGAAAGTACTGTTTATCGTATTGTACGCACCGAGCGGGCGACGAACTTAACAAGTGTTACTTTCTTTCATATATATTTACTCGCTCGCACTATGATACTGTGAGATGGCGACTGGACTGGCGGATGGAGTTCAGTGGATTGAAAGTTTTTGGTGTCATTTTAATGTTATCTTATTAATTTATTACAATCTATATTGATATATTTTTCATTATTTATTATATAATATACCGATTTATCATTTACATTTATCTCAAAGCGTGTGTTGTCTTTGCCAATATTCTGAAAATTAAAATAAATCGATAAAAAGGGACATTTAATTAATTAATTAATTTAAAAAAAATTATCAATCCAAACCATATTCATTTATATATATGACCCAAACCACATTTTTTACAATAAGATTTTAGTGAGACATTACCTTATCTTCATCATGTGATGTAGGTTGTAATGATTCTGAGTTACTAGTCATTCGGTCCAGTCGCACGAACCGCTGTTCCAGATTCAAGTCAAGTCAAGATTAAAGTAAGTGTGAATGTGTAAGCAAGTGTAGTCACGAGTCACGACTACTAGAATGTAATGCACTAAGAAAAAATCAAAACAGATTCTCTCTTGTAACAACGGTTTGTCCAGAGATAGATAGGAGATTTTTTCTTTTACGTTTAGTGGCGCATTGGAACTTGTATTTCTTTTTCCCCATTCCGACTGGTAAGAAAGCTCTGCTGCAATCAAAATAACTATAATGAGATATCTGGTATAATAATAATGTACGAACTTTATACTAATCGAAATGTATCGTAAGAAAGTAAATACTTACAACCCAACGATCAAAACTGCGGTCGTAGTTGACGATGCTTTAGCACGCACACAATTGCAGCGTTTTTACGGCAAACGACGCACACTACGATAGTATTAAAACGACGGAACTCGCAAAATCAACTAACGTAGGTCCAAACTCGACAAGCGCTCGCGCGATATCATCGCGATACTAATCACAGATGGCCGGTGCAGTGAAGAAATATATGGAACTCTTTTTTACCAAGTAATTGTTATTTTAAGCAACGAACGGAAAACATACAATTTCAACGAGGAAACCTTGTAATTTCGCGTTTTTTTTTGTAATACTCCTCTTAATAATGACGTATTGTTGACGTTAAAGTAATTCTAAATTAGACCATTTTCGAATGGTATTTTAACTACTTTTTTGTTTCGAAAACAAATAGAATCATAGCACATAGCTTCCATAAAAAGCTTCAGCTGAACCGTAATCTATCGTATCTATGAAAAAGAATATATCTGATGGATACCGTAGTATAAGTGTACATAATAAAAAGTTACCGGCATAGTTTGAACTGCCTCCTCATCAACTGCCATACTAGACAGATCGTATACATGTGATTGTGTTGTCGGCCGAAGTTCCTGATTTTGTGGTTGGCAGTTTTGCTGCTTTCTTTTTTGCCTGAAATATATAAATTTACGAAGTAATAATATTGTTTTTACCATTGTACAGTCCGGTAATAAGCCACACACACACCACAATAAATCTAAAAGGGTATTTCAACTAGTTACTTATTCTTAAAATTTTGACAGATTTACTTATTCATCTTTGTCACCCTGAACCCTTGCAAGTGAGCCCAAATACGAGGGATTCTCGTAATCACAGATTCTTTACCCCACCTCCTGAGTCCACCATCAGGTAGGTGAGATCATTATAGTCATCTTCAAGGTTTTTATGAGCCCCTTCAAATGACCAAACACCTTGGTTTTATGTAGTGGCATAACTGAGATCCTATACCCATCTTCGGAGTTCACCATCAGAAGGGTGTAATTATCACAGTCACCTAGTTCTTTATGAGCCCTTTCAAACGAGTCCAAACGCAATGGTTCAGTGGAGTAGCACAATGAGATCCTATCGGAGTCCATCATTTTATACGTGGTAGAGCCATGCTGCAGTTTTATCAGTAGTATAGTTGTGGCACGAATGGGTCGGCTTGACCGGGGAAGGACCACGTTCTCACGGAATACCAGCGTAAAATAGTAGCTCAATGCTGCTGTGTTTCGTATGTTGAGTGTAAAGAACCGGAGACCGTTTTTACTGGAAACAAGGCATTTCATCGCAGTCCTCATGGGTGACAACGCATCTGCATTTTGATTGATTGATTTGATGGAGGACAGATGTAGATGTCTATGGGCCACAGCAATCACTTACCATCAGGTGGACTGTGTACTCGTTTGTCATCATATCCTATAAAAAAGGTAGATGACATCATTATATTCATCTAGGTCTCTATGAACTTTTTTCGGAAAGAGCTCAAACACGATGGTTTAGTGGTATTACTGAGATCCTTTACCCACCTTCTAAATCCATCATAAGGAAGGTGACATCATCACAGTCATCAAACGAAATTCTCTAAATACATCTACACTAATATTATAAAGAGGAAAGATTTGTTTGTTTGTTTGTTTGAATTGAATCGGCTCTGAAACTACTGAACCGATTTGAAAAATTCTTTCACCTTTAGAATCCTACATTACTCCTGATGAACATAGGCAATAGCACGTTTTCAAAAAATTTAGGGATCCGTATGAAAAGTTCGTTAATGTAACCCAAGGTGTGAAAAAAATACAAAAAAAACCTTATATCGCGTACGCTGCGGAAACTATTGACAATAGAGCAAAGTGATGTGCTACAGTTTTATGGAGGACATCAATATCTACATAAAAGTCTGCAATACCATATGTCTAACTATTGTTACGCCGCGCTGAAATCAGCGCACTAGCGCCATCTAGTGTCAGGAACGAGAGCGAGGGGAGCTTTGCAGTAAATGACATCACAAATCTTTCGACCGGCGGCGCCACCCGAAGAACTAAGTTTCTGGAAAGTCTACACTCGAATACTCGTTGCCTGGCGCGCATTTACCTGAATGTTCGGGACGCTTCTTTGCTAATTATATAAATAGGAGCTGCAAGAGGCGATCGAGACAGAGTTGAACTCGGCGACACAAGCGAAGCTTCGGAGCGGAATTAAGTGAATTAGTGTGTTTAATTATTAGTGTTTTAACTTTAATTTGTGTAAAGTAAATTAAAGTGTTAATTTAGGTAATTTTATCGGCAATTTTTATTGTCACGAACCTCAAGCTCGTAACACTATTATAGTTATCTCACAATAACTACTTTTCATCATACTTATCATTATCTATACTTATATATATATATATATATATATATATATATATATATATATATATATATATATATATATATATATATATATATAATATTATAAAGAGGAAAGATGTTTTTGTTAGTTTGTTTGTACCAAATAAGTCCGAAACTACTGGACCGATTTTAATCAATTTTTACCAATAGAAAGCTAAATTATAGGAGGGGGGGGGGGGGGGAGGGTGAGTGGATAAAATTTAAATTTTCTGTATAACGTGTATATACGCGGGTGAAACCGCGGGGTACAGCTAGTAAAATATAAAACCGAAACAGCATAGAAGAGCTGCAGAGAAGGTTGTAGTTACCAATAATTTTGGAGAGCTCGGCCACACTTCACTTTAGATTTATTTTTATATTTAGGCATAGTCAGGCTTACTCTATGATAAGTTCAAAAATAAAACCAAATTATAAAGTATTTTAAATATATTAACAAGCTTTATTTCTAATTTAACTCTTTGAAATTTTTATATTTACACTATTTATAATATAATTTAATTCAAAAATCTTTTAGTAGGTATTTTATTTGGAGAAAAATCACATGTGTAGTCCACCCGTCACAAGAGTCGTCGAGAAGGACTAAAGTTGTTCAAAACGACTATAAATCAATAGCACGCTACAGACTATAAACTAGATATTTCTAGCGCGCTATTAAATACGTTATGTTATAGCGCGCTATTTATAAAAAAAGTGTGTAGGAGGCCGGCATGCGCATTAAGTTTAGCAGCACGCTATATCTCGGAGCACGCTACATTACATGTCGTTCATTGGACAGACGGCGTGCTTTATAAGAATATTGTTTCGTAATAAGTCCCATTTTAGATAAAAATAAAATTAAGTGGTAAAGAAAAATCAATGAACGCTCTTTCATATTTTTCAGGCTTACAACTTTCTATAACCCTAAAAATATGTTTAAGGCGTGTACTATTTAAAACAAAATAAAATTTATCATTTTTTATTATAATTGATGTAAATTACGTTATTTTAACCATAACATAAATTATAAATCAATTAAAGGTGTATTTAAAAGTTATTGATAGTATATACAAAAATCAACTATTTACTAACACTATTATATACACTTTTGTATCTATATTTAATTTACATTTAAAAACATTAGTTAGGCTTCTTTTGTAGCAGAAAACTGTGTCCTTCGATCACTTATAAATATACAGTATACACTAACTAAATAACGTCTAACACTAAATTAGTTCGCGCGCGATGAATAGCGTGCTGCTAGATTAAATTTGCGTTTCACGTCTACTCCCAACAGCGCTGCTGCTAGAACTAATTGCCGCTTGATATAAATAGCGCCAAAGCGTCATAGCGTCATAGCGCCATGGCGACTACTTACATAACACGCGCTATGCGTACGGGATGCTGAGGATATTACTTAATAGTTTACTTGTAGTCTACGTGTATTACTGAATAGTTTTCGTATCTAAAAATGTCATTAACTCGACATCAGCAGCTACCGGTAACAAGGAAATCTCTAGTTGAAAATCAAAAAGACGAAATTTTCCTTATGACACTTAAAAATTAAATTAAAAAAGTATTTCTATAAAAACATAATGTACTTTTTTTTAAAAAAAAGGACATTAACCACTCGTGGTAAGCTTAAATTGCTTGTGTTACGAGTGGTTCACGCTAGTAGTCGAATGGTGGATTCGAACCCACGACCTTTTTGAGTTCGCGGTCCGCTCCCTGCCATTAGGCTACTGTCGCTTGTAAACAAAACATCATGTGCAATCCAAAAATGTATAATACTTCTATATTTCCTTGAAGAACTTTCATAATATGTAGGTTTTACCTATTTTACTATAATAAAATCTGGGTACAAATATGCAACTCATTTATAAACTATTCTTAAAAGTACCTACCTAATTATATACCTAATATTTAACCAAGTGCTCACACATATGCACGTTGTTAACTATTTTACTATGAAACACAAAAAAACTTACCTTTGAATTCTATTTCTGTTCATTGCTTCAACGTTTGATTTCAATTTTCGTTTTCTGGTACAAGCATATTTTTTACGTTTATGGTCCATATCGAAATTAAAAGTTATAAAACAAATACAAAATGATTTATAAACCCTTAAAGAATTATATGCAAAAAATAATAAAGTAGAGAAACTTTCAATTCGTAACAATGCGCAACCAAGATTAGGGAAAGAGAGAGAAAGAGGAATGTTAGAGCGAGAGGAAGTGCAAAAATTTGGCACGGACAAGACGTCTGAACGCTACAGCTGCTCAGCGGCTACTAAGGAATATTGCCCGCAATTATTGTTTATAAAGTCAATATTTTATAGGTCGATCGAAATAATTATTAATTTTGAAATAAAGTGGTTTAAATTATTATTTTTTAATATTTGTCTAATTAAACACCTGCCCTTGAGAAAAAAATAATTATAGCATAAATATTTTCAGCTATTGCTATGAAACAAATAGTTTTTTATGAGGCGAAAACAGCGAAATTTAACGAAATTGAGACCTCTTATTTAAGACAATGAAAGATAGGTATTTAGAAAAAAAGAAACAGCGCATTTTGGAGATGAAGATGTTTAGCTATTAACGCGCTGAATAGATTTCGCCTTTTTATTATCGATTGCCTTATAATGGTACACGAACAAAGCTCGAAATTGCGTTGGGTGCGAGAGAGCTCTATTTACCGTTTGATTTATCTAACATAGACCACATAGATGAACCAAAAAAAAAATTTAGCCATTACTTATAATCTGGGTATTTATGAGTTATCAAAATATTTTACTCTGAAACAATAATTTGCTGTAAAAAAAGAAATCAAAGTGGCGCTAATGATTCGATGTGAGTCAACTTTAAAAGACTGTAGCCTTCACTTTAAACCTTGTAACTGTATTCACTCCCATGTTCAGCACGGACGTTCCTACGTGACAATTTGTGAAGGTATGTAGATGACCAGGTAAGAACCTAGTGGTTCTCAGCAATGTAAATAGTTAGGAAGATTTAGTTTTCAGAAACTCTCATAATCGGCACGGACGCTGCTATGTGACACTTTGTGAAGGTATGTAGATGACCAGGTAAGAACCTAGTGGTTCTCAGCAATGTAAATAGTTAGGAAGATTTAGTTTTCAGAAACTCTCATAATCGGCACGGACGCTGCTATGTGACACTTTGTGAAGGTATGTAGATAACCAGGTAAGAACCTAGTGGTTCTCAGCAATGTAAATAGTTAGGAAGATTTAGTTTTCAGAAACTCTCATAATCGGCACGGACGCTGCTATGTGACAATTTGTGAAGGTATGTAGATGACCAGGTAAGAACCTAGTGGTTCTCAGCAATGTAAATAGTTAGGAAGATTTAGTTTTCAGAAAATCTCATAATCGGCACGGACGCTGCTATGTGACACTTTGTTAAGGTATGTAGATGACCAGGTAAGAACCTAGTGGTTCTCAGCAATGTAAATAGTTAGGAAGATTTAGTTTTCAGAAACTCTCATAATCGGCACGGACGCTGCTATGTGACACTTTGTGAAGGTATGTAGATGACCAGGTAAGAACCTAGTGGTTCTCAGCAATGTAAATAGTTAGGAAGATTTAGTTTTCAGAAACTCTCATAATCGGCACGGACGCTGCTATGTGACAATTTGTGAAGGTATGTAGATGACCAGGTAAGAACCTAGTGGTTCTCAGCAATGTAAATAGTTAGGAAGATTTAGTTTTCAGAAACTCTCACAATCGGCACGGACGCTGCTATGTGACACTTTGTGAAGGTATGTAGATGACCAGGTAAGAACCTAGTGGTTCTCAGCAATGTAAATAGTTAGGAAGATTTAGTTTTCAGAAACTCTCATAATCGGCACGGACGCTGCTATGTGACAATTTGTGAAGGTATGTAGATGACCAGGTAAGAACCTAATGGTTCTCAGCAATGTAAATAGTTAGGAAGATTTAGTTTTCAGAAACTCTCATAATCGGCACGGACGCTGCTATGTGACACTTTGTGAAGGTATGTAGATGACCAGGTAAGAACCTAGTGGTTCTCAGCAATGTAAATAGTTAGGAAGATTTAGTTTTCAGAAACTCTCATATTAAGCACGGACGCTGCTACGTGGCACTTTGAGAAGGTATGTGGATGACCAGGTAGGTACCAAGTGGTTCTCAGCAATGGAAATGGTTAGAAGGATTTAATTTTCACAAACTCTCATGTTCAGCACGGACGCTGCTACGTGACACTGTGAAGGTATGTGGATGACCAGGTAGGTACCAAGTGGTTCTCAGCAATGGAAATGGTTAGAAATATTTAGTTTTAAGAAACTTTTATATTCCACACAGACACTGCTGCGTGACACTTTGTGAAGATATGTGGATGACCAGGTAAGTACCAAGTGGTTTTTAGAAATGGAAATGGTTAGAAAGATTTAGTTTTCAGAAACTCTCATAATCGGCACGGACGCTGCTATGTGACACTTTGTGAAGGTATGTAGATGACCAGGTAAGTACCAAGTGGTTCTCCGCAATGGAAATAGTTAAGATTTACTTTTTAGAAACTCTCATATATTTAACACAGACCCTGCTGCGTGACACTTTGTAAAGATATGTGGATGACCAGGTAAGTACCAAGTGGTTCTTAGCAATGGAAATGGTTAGGAAGATTTAGTTTTCAGAAACTCTCATATTCAGCACGGACGTTGCTTGTGATACTTTGTGAAGGTATGTGGATGACCAGGTAAGAACCTAGTAGTTCTCAGCAGTGGAAATGGTTAAGAAGATTTAATTTTCAGAAACTCTCATATTCAGCACGGACGCTGCTACGTGACACTTTGTGAAGGTATGTGGATGACCAGGTAGGTACTAAGTGGTTCTCAGCAATGGAAATGGTTAGAAAGATTTAGTTTTCAGAAACTTTCACATTCAGCCAAGACGCTGATACATGATACTTTGTGAAGGTTTGTGGATGACCAGGTAAGTAGCAAGTGGTTCTCAGCAATGGAAATGGTTAGGAAGATTTAGTTTTCGGAAACTCTCATATTCAGCACGGACGCTGCTACGTGACACTTTGTGAAGGTATGTGGATGAACAGGTAAGTTTTAAGGAGTTCTCGGCCATGGAAATAGTGAGAAAGATTTTGTTTTCAGTTACTGTCATATTTATCACGGATGTTGCTACGATAAATACTCTGAAGGTCTAGTGATGATCTGGCTCATATATGTAAGTGCTAAGTTAAGTAAAAGAGGAAACAAACTTTGCATGCTTTTTTTAAATTATTTTATGTTAAAAAATACTTAAAAAAGCACGCAACGGTTGATTTAATCTTGACAGATTTAAGTCAAGATTAAATCAACCGTTGAATATTTTGTGCAAGTTAAAATTCATTATAATCTAAGTATCGTGAACAGGTTGGTTGCTCCGCTTCTGGATTTACTGGCGTTCTTCGAACGACTTCGGAGTGCAGCATCGGGTAAGCGAAATGATCACAGACAGCTAGGTGGCTGCGAGCCCTTTAAAATGAGCACAAAAACGATGGTACTACGTGGTTCCGTCACTGAGATCCTGTACCCACCTTCGGACTACTTCGGAGTGCAGCATCAGGTAAATGAAATTATCACAGTTAGCTAGTTAACTGCGAGCCCTTTAAAATGAGTACAAACACGATGGTTCTACGCGGTTCCGTCACTGAGATCCCGTACCCACCTTCGGACTACTTCGGAGTGCAGCATCAGGTAAATAAAATCATCACGGCCACCTAGTTAGCTGCGAGCCCTTTAAAATTTGCACAAACACGATGGTTCTACGTGGTTCCGTCACAGAGATCCTGTATCCACCTTCGGACTACTTCGGAGTGCAGCATGCGGTAAGTGAAATGATCACAGACAGCTAGGTAGCTGCGAGCCCTTTTAAATGAGTACAGAAACAATGGTACTACGTGGTTCCGTCACTGAGATCCTGTACCCACCTTCGAACTACTTCGGAGTGCAGCATCAGGTAAGTAAATCATCACAGCCAGCTAGGTAGCTGCGAGCCCTTTAAAATGAGCACAAAAACGATGGTACTACGTGGTTCCGTCACTGAGATCCTGTACCCACCTTCGAACTACTTCGGAGTGAAGCATCGGGTAAGTGAAATGATCACAGACAGCTAGGTGGCTGCGAGCCCTTTAAAATGAGTACAAAAACGATGGTACTACGTGGTTCCGTCACTGAGATCCTATACCCACCTTTGGACTACTTTGGAGTGCAGCATCAGGTAAATGAAATCATCACGGCCAGCTAGTTAGCTGCGAGCCCTTTAAAATGAGCACAAAAACGATGGTACTACGTGGTTCCGTCACTGAGATCCTGTACCCACCTTCGGACTACTTCGGAGTGCAGCACCAGGTAAGTGAAATCATCACGGCCAGCTAGTTAGCTGCGAGCCCTTTCAAATGAGTACAAACACGATGGTTCTACGTGGTTCCGTCACTGAGATCCTTAACCCACCTTGAGACTGAGTTCAGGACTGTAGCATCAGACCAGCCAAAAATGGTCACGTTCATATTATTTTACACTTTTTCACTGGGCGTTTTTGTAGTACCAAGCTTATTTATGGCTAAAGAAATTCCGCACCTATACAATAGAAGGGAACACGACAGTTTTCGGAACGCTGCCGTACCCTGTATTTACGCAAAAGAAAATATATCAAGGATAATTTACTTACCAATAGTTTTGAAGAGCTTGGCCACGCTTCACTTTTGACTTGCTTTTGTATTTCGGCATTGTCAAGCTTAGTCTATTCTATGATACGATTATATGTATACAAAACTAAAACTAAAAACAATTTTACTAACATAAATTAACTTAATTCCTAATTTTTTATCATATATTACTTATGTACGTTTTATTTACAATAAATCTGTTTTTATAAATTTGAAATATTGCGAACTTTTTAATATTTTTTTTAGAAAATAACGCGCGCACAGTCCACCCGTCGCAAGAGTCAAACTGACACTGGTGAATATCCGTAACGGGCCATAGCGGGGGAGCTTCGGGTGGCGAAAAGGGTCCAAATTATGTTTTACTATACAATAAAAACAATACATTTTTTTTATTATGATTTAACAAATATTTTAATATAAATTTAATCTTAAACGGTTGAGCCGTTCTTGAGAAAAAATACAAAATAGGTTTAAAACAGCCTTTGTATTTGATTTTTTATTGTAATAATGGTCAAATATTCTTAAATTTTAAACAATAAAAATGAACTGTGACGATCTAAACTATAAAACATAATTTTTTTGTAGCAAATAAACAAAAGGATTCGGCTATAACTTTTTGTAAACCTGGGCGTTTTTCACGATTTGAGCAATGTAAAAGCCTTAATTATAAATATTATAAGAAACTGAATTACGTCATCTTTAACAAATGCTGCTGCTTACGAGCGACACTATATCCACTCACGACACGGTGCGGCGGCCGATCGTAGACCATATACTTGGGTGTACGGACGGTGACTATTTTTAAGAATCGTTTGTAGCGATTTGATAGTTCTATAAGCTACCTTTTTGAGTTAAACATGTTTGTTAACCATGGTTAATAGACGACTTTTATTTTGAGGGGGTGAAGCAGATGAGTGGTGGACGAGTGATCTCGCCCACTGCGGGGTGCACCGCGCGACACATGAGTAGATAAACAGAACAGAGATACAGCTTCATACAACCGCGCGAATCGGGTGCACTACTACAAGCACGCGGGTCATGTTTGCGTGACCGTGCCTGTCGAATACGCGCGGCGAGACTGGAAAAAACCCCGTTACGCTGGCACAGCCAGTGGACAATCTCAAATGGACAATATAGGTATTTTATAAACAGCACCTGTCTAATATTATGAAATATGTAGATAAAACTTAAAACTTACCTTGATAAATGTTTACCCTTTTGTTTGTAATATTTTTTTAGACCTCTCTTCAATCGTTTCTGCTTATTCCCCATGTTTTACAAACTAAACTTAAACACTAATAAAACTGTACAATTAATATAACTATAAAACACTACTATTAAACAAGAATCAGAAAAAACCTACTCCACTATTAACAAAATTAAATTTTTGCAGTAATATTTTACGATTTTATTTCGTAGTGCTGAGCTCTCGCAACGCGGCGTACGTCCACCTAGCAACACGATGCGCCCCGCACTGACGCACTGAATTCGTGGACGAATGCGGGGGTGATACAGACGCAGTATTTAATCGGGACGCATTTTTAATTTATTATCATAAAAATAATACATATTTCTAAAAAGTAAGCAAACCAAATTATTTTATTTTGTATTGCAAAGCAGTAGATATTTTCATATTCCTTTGATGAACAATGAAGGAGTAAAGTGGTTTCATCTCAACGATTTGGAGGTGATTTGGGTATTTTTTTATTTATTATGTGACACCGATAGAAAAATTATGGCTAAACCAAATTACGTATCAGATCATGTAGATTACTAGCTATTTTTTTCATATGTAATTTCTCTGTAAGTGTCGACGAAGAGTTGGTTCGTCTGCACGCTTTTTTCAAGTTTTTTGCGAGAGAGCAGCCTTAATAATAAATGCACTTTGTTCATTCATATTCAAAATTTCAAAACTCTTCGACAAAGACAACAAAGACTGAGGAAAAGAAACGACGTTAGACCATCGTTAGACAATGCACGGCCTTCAAGCCACACCTCCGTGCCCGTCGGAGAGCGTGAGGTTTTTTTGTTACGAAATTTCTGGATTTTCCCGCACTCAAGGCCCGCGATAGAAGCTATGCAATAGATTAAAAACTCGGTCGGTCGGTCTGGGTTTGAACCATGGTATTACGATTTTATGACCGCCCAATATACCAATTAAGCTATTTGTAATCATTAATAATCTGTCAAAATTTACCTTGTTATTCTAACGATATTGTAGCAGTTTTTCATTGCCTAAAAACACGGACAAAAAGACATTTTCTAAAAATAAATCCTAACTAGATCGATTTATTGCCCCCGAAACTCCCTGCTTACAAAATTTTATGAATATCGTTGGAGCCGTTTCCGAGATTCCGATTATATATATATATATATATATATATATATATATATATATATATATACATATACATATATATATACAAGAATTGCTCGTTTCAAGGTATAGGATTAGAAAGTTGTTGCACTAGGTCAATATTTGAAAATCCATATACCTCTACCATTGGCGTCCCATTCTATTGTTTTGAATGATGTGTTAATACCGTGTTGGGACGGCATAACCGATAATACATTAGTCTACTTTGTTCCTGTGGGGGTTGTAAGAGGCGTCTATTGGAAATACCAGAAATGTCCAATGCTACGCGACGGTCAGCGACGGGCGGCAGAGTATGGTACAGTGATGGTCCAGATGATTTGTCAAGCGTGATTAGTAAGACAAATCCATAGGGAGAGATCCATGTCCAGTAGTGGACTTTCACGAGGTGACGTAGATGAAGATGTATACTGGTGACCTTTTTACTGTCTGGGAAAAATAGGGTGTAACATGTGAACTGAAAAAATAAAAACAAAAATTTGAATTAAACTTTAGAATTTTTTTTAACAGTTACTTTGCCTTTTGCCCTTGAGTCTGTGACCCTGCGAAGTGACAAGATCAAATATGCCTACTTTATTGTTTTGTTGCCATTCGTAAAGTAGGATGGATATGATTTGAATTTCGATAGATTTGAATTTATTTATTTATTTCATTCAAAATTTTTGTTTTTATTTTTTGTAAAATATCCTGCCATACTACGTTGTCATGTTACACCCAATTTTTTTAGACAGTAAAAAAAAGACATCCGGTATGGGTACGTTTGTAGTTTGTTCGTTATGTCTATCTTCGATTAATATCTATTTTCGTCACGAGCAAAAATGATATAGCCTCGAGAGCAATTATATTTGAAACTTGAAATTGATTCTGTTTTTTAACCAAAAGATTGAGTCGACAATTACTTGATGATAAGAAATGTGAGTTAAAAAGAAAAAAAGTAGTACTTTCACGTTCAAATCAGCTACGAATATCCACGCTAAGTTTATTTTGGAAAATACCTGATGGTGAGTGGCTGTTGCAGCCAACTTCAAACTAAGAAGAATACAGTTGCGTGGTCACATGTGAGGACTAAGAGCTGAATAGTATATGTAGATTGCGAGCTGAAAAGAAAGCGTTCAATAATTCACGTGCTTGCACCTTTATCTGTTAGCGCCACACCCGCGCAACGTCGACTGATATTGAGATAGTGGCAAAGATTATAGACTACAAAGAGCATATTATTAGTAATAATGGCAAACGAGCACACAGTCCACCTAATGGTAAGTGGTTGCTGTGGTCCATAGATATGTATGTACATCTACCCTCGATTACAATACAAAATGTAGATGCGTTGTAACGTAGGAATTGCATGTAAGAACTAAGACGGAATGCCTCGTTTCCAGTAAAATGGTTCTCCGGTTCTCTTCACTCACCACACAGCAGCGATGGGTTGCTATTTTACGCTCGTATTGTGTGAGAGCGTGGTCCTTCCCCGGTCGAGCCGACCCATTCGTGCTGCAACTATACTACTAATATAACTGCAGCATGGCTCTAAGTTTTAAGAATTAAAATGACGTAAAGTCCGCACTGAGGCACTGGGACGCTACTGACTAAATGCTTACCCTCTTAGAAAACGAAAAGGATTTTGTGCCTGTGAAGTTTTTTATTTCATAGAATAAGGGTGACGAACGAGCACACAGCCCATCTGATGGTAAAGCGGGCTACATACGAGACGGTATCGGTGGCGATCTAGGGTGGAAAGAAATCGGGGCTTTTATCGAGGCAGACCCTACACACGGGCCTGCCTAGCAGTACGCGTTTGGACTTGGAGCGGAACGCATATGCGGTAGAGTTCTTCGAAATGCCTCCGACTCTCTTAAAACACCAACGTGTTGGTTTGGAATTAGCCATCTCGGTTAATTTATACTAAAATAGAAAAAGGGTGCTGGGTGAAAAAATGGCTCCAAAAGATACAAAAATTAAGCCACATAAACGTGCTCAATGGTCTGTTATCCAAAGACATGATTAATTTTCTCCGGATGGATGAAGACAGTTTTTACAACCTTCTAGAATTTTTCTATATTTATGATATCGTAACTTATGTAAAAATATCAATTTCTCCTACCTATGCTATTTAGTTATTTCTTCTCTTTGTTCATTTCTACTTTGGTCAAAATCGGGTTGTGTACTACACACAACAAACAAAGAAATAAAATACTTTTGTATAAATATATGTATACTTTTATTTAATGTAATCTTTATTTATGGATTAAAACTATCAAAAAATAAAATAGCTTATATCTTTTTTAAACATTAAGAAACCTTTAATTTCGGACATACTCCCTTCTATATAGTTTGTTTGTTGATGTGGAGATGGTGAAGGAGTAGGAGTTAGTTGTTGATGAGAGGATGAAGGCACGTAAGAGATATGAGTGCAGTCTTGTGTTGATAGCGTTGGAATAGGAGTTAGTTGTTGAGGAGAGGCTTCATCCTCTCCTTACTTACTTCATACACCCTACTTTATGAACGGCAATAAAGCAATTAGTTTAGTAGGCATTCTTGACTTCGCAAGGTCACAGGCTGGGGTGGATATGATTTGAATTTCGATAGATTTTAATTTATTTATTTATTCAATTTTATATTTTTTTTTTGTAATATATCAGTGCCATAGGCTTCTACTCCGTTCACATGTTTAAAATGTAAAAATTTTGTTATGTAAAAAAGGTCATTCAGTATCACTGTTTCGTTGACGTCCTTCCGGGAGGGCTGCCGGCAGCGACGGAGGGGGCGGGGCCCCGATCTAGGAAGCATCGGCTGCGTTTTTGCTCCTGCCAGCCGATTAAAGAGGCGACATCGGCCACGATTTAGGATGGCCCTACATACGACACGATTTAGAGGCAATCTAGGAGGCATCCCCACTACTCCACCCTAGATCGCCACCGATATCATGTCCTATGTAGCCCGCTTAAGTGGATACTATGGCCCTTAGACATATAAATTTATTTATTACATTACAGGATACAGAGTGAATGGTGCTCTTCAATCTAGTTTAGAAAATCGGATGGTATCATTAATTGTTTTTACCTTTTACTAAAATTCTTACCTTACTTCTTTTTACTCGACAACTGCGGTGTGAGTTGTCGTCTACATGACATGATATGCCATATCATACATTACATGATATGCCATGCAGGTCTCGGGCGTCGGGGTATGCCCCCATTGCCAGGATCTTCCTCATGGCCCACGACTATGGGCCAGTCCTGGGAGCCTTTAAATTGAATTGACAACTGCGGTATGGTGAGTTTTCGTTTCCATACTTGCACAAAGTACCTACTAGAAAACCGTCTCAACTCCTAAATTCGTCGGAATCTAACTTTATTTGACTTTTTTCATATTTAAATCAAAAGGAAATATAGCGGAATTACACTTTCAAAATACGATACATAATTAAGGGGATAGAGTAAGTCAGCTCAAATTCTAATTTCGTCCCCACTTGCCCGCGCGTCGTATGCTATGTACCGACATGTTGCTTGTAATCACTAATACTGTAAGTAGAAAGGTCGTTAGACACTTATTTCATTGGATTTATCATATTTCTTAACGCCAACCCAGTCACTTCTTATTTTTATTACAGTTATTTCCCATTTTAATTTTACGTCGTCCTGTTGCGTAATGTGTATTCTGATCGACACAACTTCTCCCTTCAAAAGCCAGAGCGATACTAACCATAGACTAATATATAATACTGGAGATAGACTGGCAACTGACGTTTTCAGATTTAGTTACCGTTCAGCGCCCTCTTAACGCCAAGCAATGAACTAATATATATATATATATATATATATATATATATATATATATATATATATATATATATATATACGTAGTTGCGTATATGGCAATATGTATAGGTACTTACGTATAAATTGCCGTTTCATTTATAGATAGAATAGAATATTTTATCTATAAATAAAACGGCAATTCATACGTAAGTACCTACACATATTATTTATATTTCGTTTTAGATACTTAAACAGTGTTTTGAAGTAAGCATATTTTTAGGAATGTTTTTAGACACAAGTTTAAGTATCTTTGGGTATTCGGGTAAAGGTAATGAGATTCAATGAGATTAATAATACAAAAATATATAATTCAATTAATTTACTAATTACACATTAATTTCGATGCTTTTTTGCCTCTCGTTTTGCACCCTTTGTTTTATTGAAATGTTCTCGAGCCCGCAGGAAAATGGAGACATTTTCACCAGTATCATTACATAAATTATAATAGCTCTTGCCATTATGTATATTGCTGACTTCTTTGCACCAAGTAATTATGAAGAACACAACACTTTTATGGACCAAATATTTCTTTAAATTTTCTTTGTTTTTCACATTTCATAAAATTTAATTCAATGTGGACTGACATAATCAGCATTATATATTTAACAATGTTTTCTATATGTGCATATTTGTTTAAAATATTCCATGTTATGTGTTCTACTTGTGCAAAAAAGTCAAACAATGATCGGGTAGGATAGCATAACCATCTTTTGCCACAATATTCTTTTTTGAATTATTAATTTTTGAATGAGTATTTTATGAATAACAGCGGTTTATTGTTTATTTTAGAGGTAACTTTGGATTTTTTTCTATCGAGAAAATTTTACGAAATCGTGTTTTCATCTAACATAATCCTTAACATTAATCCTCAACTTTACCATATATTTATTTCAAAATTAATGCTGCAATATTTTCGGTATAACGAAGGATCTTGCTAGGCCATTTGAGATTATATTTCCCCTTAAAGGTAACGTTTTTCAATAAAATTTTATTTGTAATTGTTTTAATCGTAAAGTATGTGACTCGACTTTTGATCTATCCGATGTTTTGTGAACTGAGGATAAATATATTTATAATGTTATTACTGTAATTTCGATAGTCTTAATCTGCGGTTTAACGTTATTAATAGCATATTAATAACGTTAAGCCGCAGTATATTGCATTCAATAATAATGTTGTAGTGAACAAATCAAATTATATTTTTTAATTTGGCGAAAAGGCAATGACTGGAAAGGTTCCGTCACTGAGATCCTGTACCCACCTTCGCACTACTTCGGATTGCAGCATCAGGTAAGTGAAATCATCACAGACAGCTAGGTAGCTGCGAGCCTTTTCAAATGAGTACAAACACGATGGTTCTACTCTACGTGGTTCCGTCACTGAGATCCCGTACCCACCCTCGGACTACTTCGGAGTGCAGCATCAGGTAAGTGAAATCACCACAGACAGCTAGGTGACTGCGAGCCCTTTCAAATGAGTACAAACGCGATGTTTCTACGTGGTTCCGTCACTGAGATCATGTACCCACCTTCGGACTACTTCGGAGTGCAGCATCAGGTAAGTAAAATTATCACAGAAAGCTATGTAACTGCATGCCCTTTCAAATGAATACAAACACGATGGTTCTACTCCACGTGGTTCCGTCACCGAGATTCTGTACCCACCTTCGGACTACTTCGAAGTGCAGCATCAGGTAGGTGAAATTATCACAGAAAGCTAGGTAGCTGCGAGCCCTTTCAAATGAGTACAAACACGATGGTTCTACGTGGTTCCGTCACTGAGACCCCGTACCCACCTTTGGAGTGCAGGACCGTAGCATCAGACCAGCTAAAAATGGTCACATTCATATTACTTTAAATTTTTTCACTTGGCGTTTTCGTAGTACCAAGCTTATTTGCGGCTCAAGAAAGTCCCCGCCTATACAATAGAAGGTAACACGATAGTTTTCGAAACGCTGCCATACCTTGTATGTACGCAAAAGAAAACATATCAAAGATAATTATTTATTTACCAATAGTTTTGAAGAGCTTGCCCACGCTTTACTTTTGACCTGTTTTTGTATTTCGGCATTGTCAAGCTTAGAGCTAGTTTCACCATACGCTGTTTGTTAGTTTTAACGTTCAATTAAATAGATAACAGCCCGTTAGGCGTAGTGAGTGTTTCACCACGTACTAACGAATGGTTAATTCCCTTAACAAGGCGTTAAACTTAATCACTGCTCCAAAGGTCCGTTAATGCTTTAAACGGCTGTCAAATTGGTTGTCAGTTGGTCAAATAAAATGGAAGCGGCGTATAATTTTATTTTTGAACACGAAAATGATGATATTTTAGAAAATTTAGAACGTTTAGATAATATTGTTCGACGTCCTAAAACATATAAAGAGCGACGTGATTATTTTGAAGAATATGACGATGTAGATTTTACGATAAGGTTTCGTTTGACGAAAGGATCTTGTATGGATGTTTTGCATATGATTGAAGATAAACTTGAATATCCATCAAATCGGTGAGTACCTCCTTTAACATTACCTTATTTCGTGAATTGTACCTATTAAAAATATGCTTGTAAGGTGTTTATTATTAGGTATTAAAATGTTGGGATGCTAATTATAATATAGTTTAAAAGCTCACACATTGTTTCCCCCTAGTAATAAGATCACTCCATCATCTCTACCGTGAATGTTACACAAACCTTCTAAAAGAAGAAAAATTTGTATGATGGGCATGGATGAAGCTAACCTAAAATTTTGTTTGCTTACAGAAACAAGTCGATTTCGCCGATAAACCAACTTCTTTTAACTTTGAGATATTATGCTACTGGTTCACAACAAATAACTATGGGTGATTACTGTTGAATGAGCAAGTCCACTTCTCACAGAATTATACATAGAGTTACTGCGGCTATAGCGTCACTCAGTCGCCAGTTTATAAAATTTCCCGTCTCAGAAGAATTAAAAAAAGCACAATTACAATTTTATAACATAGCACGCTTTCCTAAGGCACTGGGTGCTCTTGATTGTACACTTATACGCATTCGTTCTCCTGGTGGGGAAAATGGAGAACATTTTAGGAATAGGAAAGGATACATGTCTATAAATGTGCAAGCAATAGGAAACGCTAACTTAGAAATTTTAGATTTGGTGGCGAGATGGCCAAGATCAAACTATTTGGAACGGATCCTACAGAAGTACTATATTTGAAAGTGGTCGACACCGTGATGCCTTTCTCTTAGCAGTGGTTATATGAACCGACCATACATTATGATGCCACTGCAGAATCCAATAACCCCAGAGGAGAGATTGTACAATGAATCTCAAATAAGAAGCAGGAACCCCATTGAACGCCTGTTTGGAGTATGGAAACGTCGATTCCCAGTACTTGCATTAGGTATACAAGTACAGTTAAAAAATTGCCTTCCTATAATTGTTGCTACGGCTGTGTTGCACAACATCTTAATAAAAGCAAATGAAGATTTGCCATCTGATGATCCGGAAATAAAACTACCGGCTCCTTGGGAAGATTTAATAGAACAAGGGCATATTAGAAAGCACAGATATAGTGATAACATAAACAGAGACATAAATCCTGTGCGCAGAAGTCTTATTAATAATTACTTCAGAAGTTTGCATTTACAATCATTATAAATAAAAGTCATTTTATAGTGTAACCTCCTTTTTATTTCTTATTTACATTATTAACATTTTTTGCTAAAGATAACTGTAATTCTTACAGTTCCGTTTTAATTCTCTCTTGTTTAAGTTGCTCATCGAGCAATAAATTTTTTTTCTCAGCCTCAATTTATGCATTTTTTTTCAAAATTTCGACTAATTCCAACTTGCTAGTCAGTAAACTGTCGGCTATTGAAGCCCTTGGTCTTCTCCTGTGAAGCCATGTTGGGCTCCCCTTTTTTTTTGTAATTAGTGCATCTGACATTTTGGTTTTAAGTGCAGCTGGAGACCAACCATGCCAAATATTATCCTTATCCTAAAACAAAAAGTAGGTTTATTAATATATCCCATCATCCATCCATGATGTCTCTGTAGTCTAGGCTATTCCATTCCTTCCATAGGTGCGGTGAAAAAGTGATGAATATTTGTAATGACATAGGTCCTGAACTTCACGACAACTTGAGCCATCAAATGTTTCCTTATTTAACTCCCCTGATTCAGCCTGAGAGCTATTCAGTCCCGAGGACCCAACTTGCTCAATCTGAAAATAATATATATATATTAGAAATAAAAACTATCCGTATTAAAATACATTTTTATATATCATAAAACAAAGTCTGTTTGGGCTAATCTGAAAATCTACTTTAAATTTGTTTCAGTTGTTATAATTAAGTTGGTAGTTAAACTCATCCATGAAAATGTATATATATATATATATATATATATATATATATATATATATATATATATATATATATATATAGTAAATAATATATATAAGTAATCTATTATAGAACATTTACATGGATTTTATGCACATGTTCTGTGTTAAAATATACACTATTATATGTTAATTAAAGGCCATAGAGAACTGGCTAGTATGTTTATAATTACCACAGTTGAACAGCCAGGTACTGCATCTAATAATACAATGGTCGGAAATATTTCTGCTGAATCTTCCTTCACTTTATTAGATGCTGTGACAGACTCTTGAAATTGACCATCGCTATCAAATTCGTTTGCAAGACCATCCAATGTTGGGCCAAGTAATATTTCTACTTGCTCTTGTAAAGGCCCTGGTGGTAGATGATTGGGCCTGCCTCCACCTAGAAATAGCAAAGTATAGATTATGCAACAGTGTAAACACTAAAAAGTATCGTAATAGTCACTAGGCATCACAGAATGAATTTTGGTGAGAGTTTAGAGTCAAGAATAGTTAGGTATTCGAAATAAAGGTAATAAATTATTACGGCGCTAGAATTTTTGAAAGTATAACGTGTTATTAAGTTACAAACAGATCACACCTGTTAAGAAAATCTCCTTCTTTGTGGCAGCTTTGTCTTTCCTTGTCGTTCTTTTGAGGTTATCCCAACACGTTCTAAGTTGGTCCGTATTTCGGACATTGAAAGTGCTCAGGGAATTGAATTCTTCCGTGAGCACCTTCCAACCCTCATTTTTATGAGGGTTGGAAGGTGCTCACGTTGGAAGGAGCATCTGTTTTTTTGTTTTCAACGACATCTTTATATTTTAGGATAAGTTCTATAAAATTCCTTTTTCACTGGCGCAGAAATTAGGGCCGCGACTTTTTTTCGACATATTACAACACAAATTAAGTAAAACTTACTAATTGAAAGAATTAAAAATCACCACAGAACAAAATCTACAAGCGCGAAACCGAAAACATATGACGTTTTAGACGACCAACATAGAATTACACTGTCTGCAGAACATTTTGTATGGGCACCATGACATTTTGATTTGCCTGCATAATAACGAGAGTGAAGTGCGAGAGAATGACAAGTCAAACGTTTCGTTTTTGTTCACTCGATCATAGATAATGGGTATGTTCCGAAATACAACACAGTGTACTGTCCAATGCGAATGACGTCATGAATCGACGCTATACTGGTGATTCTTTCCAAAACATTGGACAGTATATGACGTCATACTTTTGAGCCATTTGGAAAAGTGTTGGCGATTAATTTGTCATTTTGTGCTCCAAAAATCATTATATCCTCCTAATGGATATACCATCAATTATTCTATATTTTTTTGTATTTGAATAAATAGAAACAAATTCTGGCATGCTTAATTCGGCAAACACACAATTAAAAATTGTTTTATTATGGCCGGATATCCGACACAATATGGCGGCGGCACGCTAGTACATTAGAGTGTCAAATGATACGTCATTTGCGTTGGACAGTACACTGCGTTGTATTTCGGAACATACCCAATATCTACTTGATGTTTGATTTAGCAACGCCTTGTTATGATGCCTCTATAGAACGTAAACCTTTTTGACGTCGACGTCAATTTTAACAGAACATTTGTTAATGGCTAATTAAGAATAGTTTGGTGAAATCAGGTCTTAGTCTACTATGATACGATTATACACAAAACTAAAAACAATTTTATTTTCATTAATCAACTTAATTCTTAATTTTTTATCAACTATTACTAATATACCTTTTATTTACAACTAATCTGTTTTTACAAATTTAAAATATTGCGAACTTTTATATATATATATTTTTTTTAGAAAATAACGTGTCAGTGTTGCCAGATGCCTTGAACCTTTTATCTGTATTAGAAACTGCTAAAATCTGTATAAAATCTGTATGCTGTTTAAACTTAAAATCTGTATAATATAATAAACCAAAATAGAATAATTGATCATCATCATCATTGCTTCTTTTGAAAAACAAGAAATAACTACTAACGTTATAAGCTGATAAAGTTTGATTATCGTTATTAAATAAAAATATTTTTCATAGAATAAGGGTGACAAACGACAGAGACATCTACATCTATCCTCGCTTAAGAATCAAAATGCAGATGCGTTGTCACGCCTTAGGACTAAGATGGAATGCCTGGTTTCCAGTAAAAAAGGGTCTCCGGATTTCTACATTCACCATACGGAGCACAGCAGTATTAAGCTGGTATTTTACGCTGGTATTCTGTGAGAGCGTGGTTCTTCCCCGGTCGAGCTGACTCATTCGTGCTGCAACCATAATATGGTTGGTGGCTCTACCAAATATAAAATATACACATTATACACACAATTTTTTATATATGTAGCAAAATTGAAAACATTAATTTAAGCAAACAACGTATTAAAACTCAAACATATGCAACAAACGAACGTATAATTAATTTATTATTTTCAGTCATACATATTTTATATATACAAATTATATAATACACTTGTAATTCTGCCGTACTAACTAATTACGTTGTGGAAAAATAAATTAACCATTAATAATAGATTCGTGCAATGATGTGTATAACGCGGTAACCTATTTTACTTCGTTCTGTTTTAAACTGAATATTATGGTAGCCCAATCAACAGAGTTAGAAAACTCTGTATAAAAATCTGTATCCGGGGCTAATCTGTATCACACACCGAAAATCTATATAAATACGGGGGAAATCTGTATATATGGCAACACTGACTGGTGTCCTGCTGGTGTAGTGAGCTCAAAGATGTTTTCAGTGAGCTAGTGAGTGAAGTGGGTGAATATCCGTCACCGTAACTGGCCATAGCGGGGGAGCTTCGGGGGGCGGGGCCGAAATATGTTTAAGTTATACTTTAAGAAATAAATTTAACAAAAATAAAATAAAAACAATACATTGTTTTTATTATGACTTAACAAATATTTTAATATAAATTTAATCCTAAACTGTTGAGCCGTTCTTGAGGGAAAATACAAAACAGGCTTAAAACAGATACTATACAGACAGATATTTGATTTTTTTTTGTAATCATGGTCAAATATTCAAAAATTTTAGCTAATACAAATAAATTGTGACGATTTTTTTGTAGCAAATAAACAAAAGGATTCGGTTATAACTTTTTGTAAACCTGGGCGTTTATTACGGTTTCAGTAATGTAAAAGCCTTAAAGCAAATTTTAAAGTTGTTTCTGAAGATAACTACATAGAAAATGTACTGTGGTATTATTATCCTGAAGTTATGTAATCTCTGTAGGTGGTTTAAATGTGTTAGAAGTAATAATTTTATTGTATTTACTTCATTAAATGTTTAATATTTTACGAATATATAAAACGAACGGAATACTGGGCTCTCTCTTTCCGTCAAACTCGACTTTTTATGACTGCTCCATGCAGGATGTGCTGTTTACCCAAAGCACTTCTCTTCCTGGATGCCAACAAGACGAGTGGGCCTGATGGCTTCCCTCCTACTGTACTGAAGACGTATGCTCCGGAATTGGCACCGGTTTTAACGCGACTTTTCCGGTACTCTTACTCCCTAGGCATCGTCCCGAAATTATGGAAGGTAGCTTTCGTGTGCACCCGATCCCTAAAAAAGGTAACCACTTTGATCCGTCCAACTATAGGCCTATCGCCATAACGTTCTCTAAAATAATGGAGTCCATTATTAACATCCAGCTCATGCGGTACCTTGAGGATCACCAGCTGATTAGTGACCGCCAGTACGGTTTCCGTAGCGGTCGCTTGGCTGGTGATCTTCTGAGTTATCTAACTCAAATGGGTGGAGGCAATGGAGTCCAAGTGGGCGACGTTGGCTGTTAGTTTGGATATAGCGAAGGCTTTTGATCGGATTTGGCACAAAGCGTTTCTTACGAAGCTTTCTTCCTATGGGCTTCCCGAGAAATTGTGGAATTGGATCACTAGTTTTCTAGCAGATCGGAGCATCAAGGTCTTAGTAGATGGTGCATGCTTCGATTAAAAGCCCATTAACTCGACTTCACCGAGTCAGTAATTCATTCTTGGGGCGATGTATACGCTTTTACAACAAAATTCCAAAATTTGTCATACACAAAGTTCAAAAATGTTATTAAACTAAGTTTGTATAAAAAGGGTTATTATAATATTAAGGAATTTATAGATGATAATAACCCCTGGGAAGGGTGATCGCTACCAAGCTATTTCTAATTTGTCTTGTGTTGTTAATTGTGAACATGATTGTAAGCTATTATTAGAAAAAAAATAATCCCGCTGGGTTTCTTGCTGGTTCTTCCCAGGACAGAGGTTTTTTTTTACGAACCAGTGGTAAATGAAAAAAGTGACTTTCAATAAGTGTTATTATAATCTACATTGAATAAAAAAAGTTTCTGTTTCTGTTAACGCTGGTGCTCCACAAGGCTGCGTGCGTTGGCTGCGTGTGCTGATTAGGTATTAATATATCACCAACACTGTTTCTTCTGCATATCAATGACATATTGCAAACCGGTAACATTCATTGTTATGCAGACGACAGCACTGATGAAGCTTCACACACCAGCCGTGCCAATATTTCTTGGGAGAACGTCGCCGAGTACCGAGACAAACTTGCGTCTGAAGTCGAGACTTTTTGAACAAAGTCTCGGACTGGGGACGACTAAATCTAGTCCAGCTCAATCCCCAAAAGACACAAGTTTACGCGATTACCGCTAAAAAGAACCCCTTCATCGTATCTCCTCAGTTTCAGGGCACTTTCCTTGTTGCCTCAGCCATTATCGGAATCCTCGGAGTCGACATATCGAGAGACGTGCAGTTTCGTGGTCACTTGGAAGAGAAGGCCAAATTGACCTCTAAAGAGCTTGGCGTGCTAAGCAGAGCGAGACAGTATTTTATACCGGCACACCGCCTGCAACTTTAGAAGACGCAGGTTCGGCCGCACATAGAATACTGTTCTCATCTCTAGGCTGGGGCTCCCCAGTGCCAGCTCCTTCCATTTGATCGCATCCAGCGCAGAGCCGTTCGAATAGTCGGCGACCGAGCTCTTTCCACTGACACTGCGAAGAGATGATGCATATCTTTGTCTTACTTTTCAAGTGACGTTCCTATTCCTATTTGAATCGCATTGTACGTACATATTTTTTTTGTTACATCATAAATAAACTGTAATAAGTAAGCTATAAATTCCGAGCAGTTAAACGTGTTTGTATGCACTTATAAACAAGTTCTAAATTGTTTTAAATCAAACATAAAAGCACGTTTTTACAAAATAAATAGCAGACAAACATTTCATTGTCAATTGTGGCCATAACCGCAAGATAGCCTTTTATAACGAAGGGCGGTCAAACGAACAATAGAGGAAAATAAAATATTTTTATTATTCGTTACACTGTATAAAACTTCGTATTTTTTTATTATTTCTATTATATTGAGGCGAGAGCGAGAAAAGAGGATATGCAAGTGGTCAGTGACATAGGGCTGACGACTCCAAAATATTTGGACCAAATTACTCGTTTGTTTAAATTATATAATAACATTTATTATATAATTTAAATTAAATTGAACATAAAAAAATTGCATCGGAATCAGAGATGAGAGGGCTACAGTTCAATTCAGTTTCAGTTTATCTTATTTTGTATTAAATTTATTCAGTTCCTTTGTGACTGAAATAAGAATGAAAATTTTCATATTGCTCATAGTGATATTATTTCTAAGACGCCGTTTTACGTGTTTGTTGATCATTTTGATATTTTTTTACAGGATAGGGTGACAAACGAGCAAACAGTCCACCTGATGGTAAGTGGTTGCTGTGGCCCATAGATATCTACATCTATCCTTGATTACGAATTAAAATGCAGATGCGTTGTCACCCATGAGGACTAAGATGGAATGCCTCGTTTCCAGTAAAAAGGGTATCCGGTTCTCTACACTCACCATACGAAACACAGCAGCATTAAGCTACTGTTTCACGCTGGTATTCTGTGAGAGCGTGGTCCTTCCCCGGTCGAATATATATTCAGTGAAGATATATTCAGTGGTGATATAAGACATCGTGAAGAAACCGCATAGCCAAATAATGAAATAGAGAACGTAAGTACTCGTGTATGTGAATTGTAACAATATGCAATAGCGCAGTTAGACCAACTTTTGGATGATATTTGTTCTCTAAATTAACCCAAAACTGCACGACTCAATCTGTGAATGTTATGTTCACTTGTTATTGATATACATATCAGATAGTATAGAAATGTGTATGTTTTCGTGATTGTCATATATGTGTATTGTAAGTGTACTTGTTAAATAAAATAAAATAACTCTTCTCGCTTTATAAATTTATTTTTTATATTATAAATTTATTTATTCAAATTTCTTTGAAGTTATTTCAAATTCTGAATGAAAATAAGGCGGGTCGAAATTCAAGTTTGACTACCCTAGCGACTATACGTTTTTATTCGTAATATGATACAGGTTGCCTGCATCAGATTAAGATCTTAGGAGCTGAGTGGAATCTTTATTATCATGATTGTTGTCTAGTATGCACATAATATTGTACATAAGCAATAAGGTGGACGTGTATGGTCATAAATAATGTATGTTATGTAAAACTTTCGTTGGTATACACTTTAAAATATTATTTATTAAGATAGTGTGAAGTTGCATCATTATTTTGGGGTATCTAATATAATGATGCAACGTCACATTATATATATAATGTGACGTTAATATTTTAAAGTGTATACCAACGAAAGTTTTACGTAACATACTAATGACGATGCATTATTATTAATAATAAATAACAATTAATTTCTATATAAAGCAGTCTAGTAATAACTTGAGCAAATAAAAGCATAAAGCTAACACGTTAATTTACAATTACAATTTACAATGTACATTAATTTCGAACATTAGGTATAATAAAGAAAAATTTAATATTGTCCTTAATAATTCAATAAATTTATTAAAACTGCTTAAACTATTCAAAATGTATATAATACATAATAAAAAATACAAGTCGATTACATAACAATAATCAAGATAAATGACATTTATAATATAATTGGAAAATTAGTAAAAAAAATTATTGAGCGTGTTCCTGCAATGCTGCAGCGTGTTCTTGTGTTACTGGAGGGTGGTCATGAAATGATTGCTTTTATAAAGGAGTTGCCGGAGACACATGCCCATGGTTATACATTATACATATGTATGTGGTTGTCAGGTGCCTGACTACTAAAGCGCTATTGTACAATGTACAATCCTATTTTAGGATTAGGTATTAATATAGATGGTTTCTAAGATGCATAATAAGCATTATAATAATTTTGTAGATTGAAGTGCTATATATAAAAAATGTTTAATAGTAAGGTCTATGAAATAAAGCATATCTGTGGAAGGTCTCAAATATGTAAATGCATTATATTGATTGAAATGGGAATGCAAAAGGATTATTATAATAGCATGTAGGCTGCTTTACAGTATCCGAGATTGAGGAAAACTTGGATTCGCTAACCGATATGCAGTTAGCGGGTTTGTTGTAGCAATATGACTTGCATACTTCATGGTCATCGCTCACCCCTACCGATCGTGGGAGGAATCTTAGCGCATAGCGTTACGATAAGGCGGCTATCTTTCGGATTAGAGAGGCGTGTCTGGTAGTACTTAAGCAAACTCGACTCCATGTCTTAGTGCAATATAGCTCTTTGATACGTGGATTTTTAGTTACTGGCGTCTTAGTACCGTGCTACTATGATAGGTTGGTGCTATTTTTAATGTAACAGCAGTACTAATTTTTCTGCCAAAGTCAATAGGGAATATTTGGATGTGTTGTGAAGGGGCTCCAACCGTATGATATTTTTGTTGACAAAGTCGTTAGGGATAATGATGTGAGTATATAGTGAGGGGGCGCCATCCGTATGTTAGTTCGTTAGTGTTTACTGCTACTAGCGGTATTATACTCTGCGATGGTTGTTTGGTGGATCACCATTCTAAATGGTGCTCGCTGCGTCTTGGTTTGACTCACATTTAAGTAGCTTTGTTCAAGTTGGCTCCCTTCATCACGGGGCTGCAGACTGTCTGTCCTCCATGATTTTTTTTTATAACAAAATAATAATATATATCTGTAAATTTTCCCCCTTTGAATGATTGAGGGCAACTTGGTGAGTGAGACAAACATGATCGAAAAATACGTAATATCCCCTCAGTCCTAATAAAAATCCCATGCAGTCGCATGCGCCCGGCAAATCCCGAACGGTAGCATGCACAGCACTTAAAACTATTAAAACTTATATTTAGAGACTACTTTTCTATGGAGAAGTTTGGCATTATAGAATCTATACAAAATATTCTATCCTGTGGTCTGAACAAAAGTCAAGTTTTACTTCAGTAGAAAAAGATTTTATTGTATTTTAATAACAAAAAAAAATTATATCAAGCGAATGTCGGCAGCGCGAAAATCACAATTATTTCAATTCAATACAGGATTGAGACATTCTTTTGTGTATAAAAATACACTAAAAAACGAAAAATTTATAATTAAATCGCATTTTTGTAGTAATGACGACACTGGGTGACCACCTGCGAAACAAATCAGTTCACATCAGTTTCAACTATCGACAGCTATATTATTACTATGAATGCCTCGATACGCCTTTTTGCTGATACGATACCGATACCGATACTCTTATAAAAATATCGGCGGTACCGATACCGATACGCTTATTGAATTCAAAATAAATAAAACACTAGTCAGGTTATTTTTTTAATTAACATAAAAATAAAAAAAATAATAGGACAAACTAAATAAAACCGTTTAAAACTATAGGAAGTTTCGTTTACAATAAAATAGACGAGACAAAACGCGAGTTTAAATTACATTTTAAAGCGCTAAATTAGGAAAATATCGTTGAATCGGCCATAAAAATATCACCGATGCCGATATATCGGTAAACTTCGTGTATCAACGATATATCGGTAAACTTCGAGTATCGCCGATATATAGGCATCAGTATCGGTATCGGATGTATCCCTAGTTATTACAATGGGTACGCTTAAACCTCTACTGTCCCCTTGACCAATTAGACTACAATTATACGTTGTACCTCAGCCTTCAGAACCTCGCCTTTTATCATCCTTTCACATATAAACTGATAACATAAGAATATAAACAGCACACACATATCTCAATATAGATTAAAATTAGTTTCATACAGTTAAAAAGCTAACATTCGATTCCTACACTACGAAAATGTTTATTTTGCCTGGTTCGAACCTAAAATCCGCGACTTGTGACTGAATCTCGCGATCGTAAGCTTCTTTATATCAATGGTAAAGGGTCTGCTGAAGTGAATAAAAGAAAAATAAAACGGGGTTATGAACTCGTTCTAAATGAGTTATTCTTCGCGTTCGCAATATTGCATCTCACCCTCGCTCTTAAAATGAAGGAGTGCTGCCGACATAATTTACGTACTTTTATTTCTTAAGGGTGTTTAGTTTTCCGTTTAGCTCAGCATCATTAAGTTATGTCATAACAAACCCAGTCACGGCAGCCTGTCTTACTAAAAGTATAGCCATCTCCACAGGACAGGATTATAGTGCACGAGTTTATGCACAAGCACATGTGCATATTCTCTCACTCTAATTGTCCAATGGGATTATTATTGGTTTCCAAACTCCATAAAGGTATTTTATAACGTGTGGTAGAAGCCCTCTAACCTCCGTAATTTTCGCACAAATTTTTGTTTTACTGACAAATATAGATACCTCTTTTGCTGAAGCCTAATTCAATGGTGCACACAAATTGCCTTCCATGTTTCAGCCGCGAAAGTGTTTATTTATTTGATGAATCGTTAATGAATACACATTATGATTCGAAATCTCGTACGGTTGTAACTTTTTTTATCATCTTTGGACATAAAATAACATTTTCGCAAAATGTTTTATTAAAATAAAAAAAATATATAATCACAATATTAAACTTTTTATGCTTATACGGCTAAAAGTTAACTACCAAAAACAGTGGAATATCCCGTTGGAAATTTCCGGGAGTGTGCACAATGATTTGTTTTATAATTTCCATAGTGATCAATATCAGATCCGCCTTCTAGCTGTTTCGTCTAAGGAATCTAGTCACTGTTTACACGCTTTACCATCAAGTAATCTCCTCACATTACTTGATGGGAAAAGCTTGCGCATCGCCTTAAGAATCCGACTAGGTGCGGCAATTTGTCAACCCGAATTCACATCAGTGCCCCAGTTGTAGCAGCGCCGACGAGTTAGGGCTCCACGGACTTTCATGTAAGAAAATTGCTGGTAGGTTTTCACGGCACGGTTCTTTGAACAATGTCATGTGAAGAGCTCTTGTCTCTATAAATGTTCCCTCGTTTTTAGAGCCTTGCGGAATATTTAGAAACAAAGTTAAGAGACTCTGACGGGATGACTTTGGTCCCTTGGGATTAAAGCCCTAGTGTGGGATGCTACTTGCGTAGACACTGTGGTTTAGAGACGGGGCGGCATCAGAGACAGCTGAACTAAGTAAGCAGCGTAAATATGCGTCTCTTAGAGTTGACAACATATTTGTGCCATTTGCTGTAAAGACTATCAGTCCTATCCGCGACTGGTCGTTGCTAGTGATAAGAGGGCTAGTTTTTTTCTCGCTCAAAGGCTAAGTACAGCCATTCAGCAAGGAAAAGCAGCCAGCGTTTTTGACCCGATACCACGAGGAGTGGAACTGTATGATAATTAAGTTATTAGTTCATACTTCAATGTAATGTAAACAATAAATAAACCATCAAAAAACCATCCCTAAAGGTGGAAAAATAGGAGGTTTTAACGTAACTTTTTAGACGATATTCTAGTTGTTACCTGTGCTATTTCTTAATTCATTTAAGAAAGTACTAGGTTGCACTAAAAGTATCGGGAATGGAATATTTCCACTGTTCTTGTCATATTAAAATCTTTTTAATTGAAAACTCCTTGGTTTTAAAACTCGAATACCATTTATTTATTTAAAAAAAGATTCTCGGTCTTGTCACAAGGTTTTGTCAAACTTGTTTAGTCGTTGAGGAAATGGAATTGACTCGAGAAAATTCAAGAGCGATGATTTATTATGACTTTGACGAAGTGGTTTAACGCAAAAACAGTGTGTTGACCGGATGATTTCTGCATTTGGTGATGAAGCCCCATCCAAAACCACAATTTATCGCTGGTTTGCTGAATTTCAACGTGGACGTGTCAAGCTCAGTGATGATCCCCGTCAAGGTCGTCCAAAAACTGCAGTCACCCAAGAAAACGTTGATGCTGTGCGTAAGCTGATTGAGGAAGATCGACATGTGACATACCGCGAAATTCAGGCAACTTTAGACATTGGAATGAGTCAAATACAAATAATCTTGCATGAACGATTAGGTGTAAAAAAGTTGTTTTCCCGATGGATACCGCATTATGTATAAAAACACTGTTTTTATCTACTTTAACCTTCGATCGAAGCTCATCGTTCTTTTGAAATGTGTCGCCTCAAGTCTTTTAATATTTCATCAACAACTTTGCATTCAACGCTGATTTCAATTATGAGCTTCGGAAACCGAAAACGCAATCGTTTCGCACCCTTCGTTATTCTGCAAAAGATACCGTCGTTTTTGCCTCTGCGGCAATTGTTTGCTGTTGTGAATTTCACCCCTATAATAAACGTTTAGAGTCAAATTTGCATCGTGGTCCCATATCGGGGATGCTGCGTCTCAGTATGTATTATAAATTGGTTTAGAGCCGCGCGGGGGAGATGTCGGTCTCTCGCTCGATACCGGCCAGTAGCGAATCTGACCCCCAAGCGCTCGCCGGCGTAGTGACGTATTGCGAGTAAACGTAAGGACCTTATTGTCTCAACTACCGATGTTTAGTGTTGTACTCGACTGTGTAACTTCAGTGTTCTTGTGCCGTTCCTCGTTTCTGACCTCTTGTGTTTTTGGATTCTTTGCAGTGTTGTCTTGGGAGCTGGTTTTCTTTGAGAGGGTGAGTTCTGAATTTTCATCACGCCCCGGTGTTTTCGCCTGTAACTTATGTGAGATACTATTACTATACCGTCAGGAAAATATATACATAAATTAGATTTAGCATCGACTTCTAATTTTATATTATTGAGATTAAAATACGCTTTTTGTTTGATATACAGATACTTCATATAAATAAAATGCCAGGCCGTCTAACTAAGTATTTTCGAAAAATATTTGTTATATTAAAAGGTTTTATTAGGTTCGGCTAAGAAAATTCGATACTACGCACCTGTTTTTCCTTCAGTTTCAATTTTTTTTCAGTTGAGAATGTTAACGCTTTGATTGTTATATTTTTGTTTAATTTTCTGCATTAAACTTGATTCTTATTAGAGATTATTGACCTAAGTAGACTTAGGTTTATGTGTACACAAAACTGAAACATTAAGTTTTTTAACGTTTATATCAATAATATATACACACATGTAATTACGATCTATACGAGTACATGCAATAGTAGTTTATTAATAATAACGTAATTTTGGGAATATGTATAAACAACTAACAACTAACAAACATTAGATTTATTTGCTCGATGAATGCCTTAATCAGACGATCAAAGTTTGCATTCGTCTGTCAAATTACACGTAAGTACTAAGTAAACGCCGGTATTTGTCAATACTTGATACTTTTTTTAGATTACTAATATTTGCATCAATTAGAGGTGAAATTTTTCGAATCCTTAAATTGTTTGTGTGTTTTAAAATAGTAATTTATTTGATTTTAATATAAATTTGTAGGTAAGCCACCCTTATCTAATAGCTCCAATTCTCTAACGTTATGCCCCAGTGCCATTTCGTTATCTCCATAGTTAACGCCAAAAGTATATAATAAATATATGGGCAGTCAAGACAGCTAGAAGTAGAAAAAACACTTTTCAGTTACTTATTGGCAAGAGTAAAAATTAACTTACACACAATCATATACACACACGTACACGTATGTGAATGTACATGAATATTAACCTTTACGGTTTGCTTATTATGGTCAAGTGTTCCAAAACAGTTTTGACGAAATGTAAATGAAGATTTAAGAAATTTCAGAAATACGAATCTTGACAATAGACGTACGAGGTTCACAATCTTGAGATGTATTTAATCAACCATAGCACAGTATTAATATGTAAATACTTATTTATATAACAATACTGTAACCATAGTCAGCACTTTTAGGTTATAAAAGTCAACTGCTAAACATAACCCTCCTCTATACATTGCCGTATAGGATTGTGCTAACAATTGCAGTAACTTTTTATTATTTTGAGTTTTTATCAGTGAGATGCATGGATTTTTTTGTTTTAGTTTCCCTTTGACGCGTTATGTAATGGTTATAGGTAGTGGATTGTCTTACGCCGTCACCGCACGGCGATTCACTATCTACAACCATTACTTGGCATAACGGGCTAATGTTTTGGGTAGAATTAGGGTTTAATCTTCAATTGGTCCTGTAAAGTGTTAAGTGGTAAAGTAAAAAAAAAATGGCTTTCCATAACAATTACGCAATTGATAAGTATTGAATTAAAAAAATATTCCAATTATTTCTCAACCTTGTCCGTCAATTACCGGGGTACTACGTGCAGAACAGGAGTTAAAAGCTTGGTTACGACCCATAAATGTAATCTAGCAACTGTGAGCGTACAGCTCACGCTGTTGTTGAATCAGACTGAATGAGAAGTTTTTTTGTGATGATATTTATTTATTTATTATGACATCCAAGAAAAGTAAAAAGGGACATGATAATGTTAAGGACAGGACATCTCTCCTGCTGTATTACATCCAACAAGAAGCTCGGAGCGAACTGTAACATGTCTGCAATAGTATAAGATCATAATGCTTATCTTTACACGGGTTACTACAGTTTAGAAATCGTTTGTATTGAAACAGAATTTATTTATTCTATTTAAAATAATAAAAAATAACAGACAAGAACGTATTTTTGATATTCCTTCAAAAAGCCTTATATTTTAATAACGTTAGTTAAGGAATAAGCTATAAGAACCAAATATTCAATAACGCCACAGTTTACAGTAATATCAATAACAACTAATATCCTTTTCGTCAAAAACAAATATCACGTTGCTTTAGAAATAGAGGCTCATATTATGACGGTAAATGACACATCAAGATCCGGATATATTGCAAAAGTTTCGATGGCGGAGCGATCTTCCAGCAGCACTCAAAACTTTAACAAAAAAAGTGTAAATTACTGCACATCTTTGGCTATATTTCTGGGCTATAATATAAAATATTCTTGTATATTGCACTGTATTGATGACTTTGCTGGCAACACTATTGCAACCACATTTTATGCGATGAAAATGTGGCCCTCTTGTAATCACCCTAACAAATAGTCGTTTTGTACCCGCACTTACGCACGTAATCTTAATGATTAGATGACCCTTTTAAAGAGAACCAAATACGTTTTACTTGCAGCGAGACATTTTTTACTTATAGTTCTTAGGGGTAACAAAACGTTGAAATTTTGATTATTCTGAAATCTGAGATGTAAGGACCTCTCATGAAATTATATTTTATTTTATTTCACTTTTTTATAGGATAAGGGTGGCAAACCAGCACACAGTCCACCTGATGGTAAGTGGATGATGTGGCCCATAGACTTCTACATTTATCCTTGATTAAGATTCAAAACTCAGACGCGTTGTCACCCGTGAGGATTAAGATTGAATGCCTCGTTTCCAGTAAAGAAGGATCTCCGGATCTCTACACTTACCATACGAAACACAACAGCATTAAGCTGCTATTTTACGCTGGTATTCTGTGAGAGCGTCGTCGTGGCTCTACCACGTATTAAACTTTCACTTTTAAAGGAATTAGGTAACCCTCACATCCTCATACCAATTTCTGCCGCGACATGGCAGTGTTTTCACTGCTCTGTAGCCTGAAGGTAGGGTATGGAGAGCCAGTACTATTCTAGACTGCGAGGCACTCCATCTGATTCTTCAAAGGTGGAAATTCAGCTGTAGCCTTTGTTTGAAGTTGGTTGCAGTTGCCCATGACCTGCAGTAGCCAGTTACCGTCAGTTGAATTTTAAGTTTGTTGGCGCTTCAGTTTTACGAAAAAAAAACATGCATTAAGTCAGTTTTAAGGTCTCCGAAGCCATTGCAGAAGAAGTGTTTAGTTACAATCCCGAGAATGCTAATTACGTTATGTATCTAAACGGGCTTCCGTGCTGCAGCTATACTTGTATTACGATTGTTGCGCGAACAGGGAGGCTCGATCGGGAATGGGCCAGGCTTTCACAAAATAGGTTTACGCTGCTGTATTTCGTATGGTAAGTGTAGAGAACCGGAGACCGTTTTTACTGGAAACGAGGTTTTCTATCTTAGTATTCAGGGATACATCGCATCTGTATTTTAATTCTAAACTAAGGATAGATGTAGATGTCTATACGCCACAACATCCACTTAAAAACTGATGGACCATGTGCTCGTTTTTCATCTTGCCATATATATGTATATGACCGATTTCCCCTTAGTTATGTTTAGATAGGTGCATTATTCTCACCTTTTTACCTTTAAAAAGTTGTTGCCATTTTTCCGTTCCATAGACACCTCGATTGATATGCCACTATCGAAATAAAAACCGTTGTCGATAAATTTATTTAATCTATGACTTAATAAATTTTGAAGTTTTAACAATCCGGTTCGTATACTTAGTAACTTTTGATATCAATAAACGTTAATAGAAGCTTCATTTGACATCTTACAACAAAAACGTAGCCGAATAATGCAAAAAGTTAAATGATTGTTAAACTTATTATTTTTTTAAATTGATTAATTGCAATTTTTACAGGGTTTTAGTGGCTTATGGTGTAGATTTATTACGTCCGCATGGAGAGGTACGACGTAAACACTATAACTTTTAAAAATATCTATTGTTTAACTCAATCTATTCTTTAATCTATTCATCTATCATGTGGAAACCCATGGAATGTAAATGGCTGTTTAATTTTATTTTGTTTAGTTTTAATTAATCTTTTTCGGCTGACAAAACCTGAAATGTTTGGTGTTTGCGCAGCCTTTTTATAATATATTTTACTAAATACAGAATTTTGCACTATCGTAGTAATTTAAAATATATCATGGAAGGTTACTATGAAATCTACTTAAATTTAGCCGGTACTTATTCTAAATTATGTAGTAATAAAAGTACCCCGTCAATTTTTTTGTCTAATCGACAGCGCTTCTCGGCGTCATCTCGATTGTTTCATTTTCCGCTTATCAGTATATAAAGTTGGTATTATGAATAGGATCCAACTCGCTTATGTACCGTGAGACTTACTTTTACTGAACTGTTACTGGACTTAGTATTCATACCACACTAACTACGCAGGGGTACGCAAGGGTAGTACTCAATGGTAATATGGTCATCCGGTTAATATGGTCACTTTCTTATAACTTAAAAACTACAGACTTGTTTGTATAGATGGCTCTGTTATACGATAGCTCTTCATCGGTCTATCAATAATAAAGGTTCTAAAGGCTGTTTCTTCATCGACGCCATTTTTATAGTTGACTTTATAGTAAATATTTTAGTCGATTTTAGTATGGTGTAGTGTACTTAGTTTTTTTTAGGAAATTCTTTGAAGTGTTCTTTGAAGTGAAGGAAACACTTGTCCCTGTCATCCTCCTAGTTTTGGTTTTATAGGGCGGTAAAGCTCAAGGAGACCATATTACCCCTCACGTACTTCAGTAGTTTCTAAATTCTGCAACACGAATATTTGCAATGTGATTTGAATGTTATCACCTGATTTCAAAAACAATTTACATGTTCATTGAATAGTAATAATATGTCTAGTCCAACTTTCTTAATATTGCTAACGAGTCGTCTTAATATTGTCGCTGACATGGGAATTAAATCACTATAATTAAAGACGCCATGACATGTGAAATAACGACACATATTATAATATTACTACAATAGGGATGCCATTTTTCTAGTAAATCAGAACTCTCATCCTTGGCATAGTATAAAAAGTCCATAGATTATCACTTGTCGTTAAAGCTCTACGTATAAATTACATGCAACATATTTCAATAGTGTTTCTCTTTTTGCCATATTTGAAAGTTAAATTGGAAAAAACGAGACAAGTATATTGATTTAATGTACGTAGAATAGTAGGTTCCCTTTTTGCAAACATATGAATGTAATTATTCTGAGTTTCAAACACGTAATTGTCTGTAGTCAAACAGTCGCACAGATCAACAGTGTATCTATTATCACAACGTTTTTGCACAGAGGCGATATTGTCATAAATAAAATAAAATAATAAAATAATTGTCATAAATAAAGTAAAAAACTATTGACATATTGACTGCATGATTGATGGAATGAGCCGCGAATTTTGTGTGATTTCAAATGTTTCTTTTTTGTATTTGGAATATCCCGTGGGTTCAGTAAGAGGCGACATAGGAAAGTGAAAGTAAAATACAGCTGGCTTAATATACAAACATAAAATGTAATGAATATCAGTAAAGATTTGATGGCTGGTAGACCACCAGTCTATTATAAATACACCAATAATTTACTTTATGGCTTTTACCTGAAAACAGCATCTAAGCCTACTTGTAGGCTACTGGTTATATATTAGGAAAATAAATAGGACGGACGTATATTAAAAAACGATATAATTAAGCAAGGTAGATGCTATACGTATATAATGAAAATGTATCGTGTATACAAAATTACCTAATTTTAGTATTGTCGTCATCGTCATTAAAAAGTAAAAACCATAATATATAGGTATACCAAACTCAGGTTGCGGCTGATATTCAAGTCAGTCTTTTGAGGTTCAAAAATTCGAAAAAGGAACTGAAAGTAATTAATCTATGTATTTACTTTTACCAATATACATTTACTTACATTCCTACTTCACTACTATTCGCAATAAAGTTCGATGTTTATCGCAACTAACTAAAACCATGTTCGATATAATAATCACGTCACTATTACTATCTCACCATATCATTATTAATCTGATGATAGATGTTAGTAGTATTATTTAATGTAAATTACTAAAACATAAATGTTAGAAGCCGCAGTTATTAAGCGTACTTCCGATTTCAGTAAAATGACAATGCTGCCTGTAGCACTCCCTACGCAATCTTTGAATCTTTTACAAAGCATAACAAACCTGTTACTGTAGATAAAAGCGACCTTAATTTAAAATCAGAAATAATATTCCTTTTTAACGTTTCCTACTGGTAGTAGAAATTCGTACCTACTGGTCACAATAATAATAATAATATAATAATAATAATAATAATATTCTACAACTATCACACAACGCCATCTAGTCCCAAGCTAAGCAGAGCTTGTGTTATGGGTACTAGACAACGGATAAACATACTTATATATTTCTAAATATATAAATATTATAGATAAATTACACCCAGACACGGAACAAATGATCGTGCTCATCACACAAGCATTTGTCCTGGGTGGGAATCGAACCCACGACCTCCGGCATAGCAGTCAGGGTCACTAACCACTAGACCAACAGGCCTGTTATAACAATATTTATTAAAATAACTACATTTGAGGTTTTTTAATAAACGCGTCCACGTTTTAAGTATTATGAACTATTTAAAAAACGAACTATTTTTATGTAAATATAAAAATAGATAATATTCATAAAATAACCCCGACGGCTCGGCAGACGGTAGAGCAGTGCCTAAGTCTTAGGTTGCGGCACTGTGGATAACTGGTTTAAGTCTCGCACGGAACAAGTGTTTGGTCTAGAAAAATAATTGTTTTGGCTTTGGATGTCTGTCACCGAAAACAGTGATACGGAAAAAAAATCCACTGTAAAGATTTTTTTAAGTAATAAAAATACAATCATTATGAGTTTTTTTTGTTTTTGTTTGAGCGTTATCTATTCTCTCCCCAAAGTCCTTCACTAACTGTGAGCTCTTTATAATATTTGATGTTGAGTGTTGCAGTATCGTAAAAGTTAGATCGGGCTTAATAATTTATTGATACTCGTATACTGCGATATCGTAGCATCAGCTTAAGCTCAGCAATATTATCAGTATTCAAAGGATCCATTACTGATTTTAATCCACCGTACTCTAGAACTGGATGCCTTGTAACTTTGTTTGATATGTGTTAACGACGCTAGGGGTATTGTTAAACTTTTTAGAATATTCCGAGCTATGGAGAGCCTGATAAAATTAGAAATAAAAATATCCGACGGGTCAGTAAGTAAAAGTGGTGGACCGGCAATATAGCCCGAAAAACCGACGAACGATGAAAAAGGAAGGTTCTCGAGTGACAGCTTCCCCGGTAAGCTAAGTAAGTGTAAGATGGAGTGATGACCTGGTAACAAATGTAGGAAGTTGATGGGTGCAGATGGCTCAAGGTGGCCTATGTTCAGCTATGAATGAATGATGAAATATTTTCGAAGTGCACAACCATCGCAACCGAACTCTCATAAAATCTATGAGGAATGAGGGACTCTCTGCCACCACGGTCAGTGGCTGTGGTGAAAATGAGAATTTACAGAAATACTTCTATTTTAAAATATTAACAACTTATACACATAATATAAATAAATATGAATATAACACATAAATAAATCTTGATGAAGCATTAATTTGTATAATATTTCAAATAAGTTTTATGTGAAGGACAACACTAGCTGATTCGAGTTTGTATCATCCCTAAGCGTCAGTGCAATTTGTGAAAACGCTTGGGGAGTTTTTGCCAACTGGAAAACACTTTGATCCCTTCACGTTTTGTAACTGTCCAGACTAATTTCGCCAGCGCACACATTCTTACTTACTGCTACGAGTTAGGTTACGATATGAAAGGGATTCTTCTTTGTCGCAACGTCGGAAGTAGAGAATAGCTCCTTATAGAATACTATAAGTATGTTAAATATATCAGGCACATCAACACTAATCCTCTTATCGTCCACTTTGTTGCTATGCAGCTTACAATAAACTGATTTTATGAAAGTTAGACGTAGTTACTTGCAGTAAGTTAGGGCGACGTTTTATATTCATAACAAAATACATATATTAATTTTAAACGTGGAAGAGCCACGGTGCAGCTGTATAATGGTTGTCGATTGGACCGGGGAAGGACCACGCTCTCACAGAATACCAGCGTAAAATATCAGCTTAATACTGCTGTGTTTCGTATGGTGGGTGTACAGATCTGGAGGCCCTTTTTTACTGCAAGCAAGGCATTCCATCTTAGTCCTCAGGGGTGACATCGCATCTGCGTTTTGATTCTTAATCGTGGATAAATGTTTATGTCTATGGGCCACAACATCTACTTACCCTTATTCCATTAAAAAATATTGGAGCGAGGTTGTGTCATGGACATGTGGTGACCCCTTTAGTCCCGTGATGGTCTTAAGAGGTGGCTAATGGGAAATGCCAGAAAGTCTTATAGCTTCCTTGCTACTGTATTGAAACCCTTGCGGCTGTATAACCATCTCGTTTACACCAGGCGTAAAATAGCCAGACCAACGACGGACATCATCGGCAAGGGTGTAAGCCATATGGTACTGAGATAGTAAATTCGCCCACCAAGTGTGATGTTTAAGACAAATCCTACTTACAAAGGTTCATATCTAGCAGTGGTGTTAAACGGTGAGAAGGTGTAGGTGGATAGTTATTTACAGCTTTTACCACTTAGGTAGGTAGTTAGTTAGTAGCCGTGGTAGCTTAGATGTTTAACGCTGGCTGTAAATATAACAGAACGCGAGTAACCCGGGTTCGATCCCCGCCGGCAACAATAAAATCGTTAATTGCAATTTTAAGTGCTAATTTACCACGTGCTCGGCGGTGAAAAAAACATCGTGAAGAAACCTGCATGTCCGAAGAAAAAGAAAAAGATATTTAGAAGACATGTGACGTTCGCCAACACGCATTGGGGCTGCGCGGCGGACACTTCCTTGCCCTAAAACCCTCTCACAAACGAAAGAAGGCCTGTGCCCAGCAGTGGGACGTATATAGGCAGTAACTTCACTACCACTTAGTTAGTCTATGTCTATGTCTAGTCTATGTTTTAGCTTAGTCTATGATTAAAACATTATTCTAAGGCTAAAAAGGTTTGGGGTGTGTATGTGTAATAATATACATACATACATACATACATTTATAAACACTCAACTGTGGGTGACACCCAGAGGGGTAGGCACAGACTACGGACTTCGATTTGGCACGATCACAGAACACTATTACTCACACGCACCTCTCTCGCTTGCATACACCTAGACACCTACGCATACATGGTCGTCGGTTAAGGATACTCTTAATTGAAAATGGGCCATTCAATACATCGCCAATTTGACCGATAAACTTTCGTGTAGAGCGTCCCTGTATTAATATATTAAACAAATAACTAGGTACCTCTTTATGTACAAGCAGAGAACCACCACATAGCAAAGGTTCATATATAGTGATGCGCGCCACAGTTGATGGCACTAGCGCCATCTAGTATCAAGTATCAGAAATAGAAGTGTCAAGATCTTTCTGGAACTTCTTTTAATTGTCACGAACACTAATAAATGTCAAACGGCCAAAATCCACATTAACAAAACATCGTGACTAATATGATCTGAGGCGGAGTCAATATTAAAAATTTCAGTCAGAACATTAAAAATTTCGTGCTCTATTTTTCCATTCTTAGAAATCGGGTAAGAAATTTTCCTTCCAAGAAAAAATTGGGATATAGCCTTTAAAAGAAAAATCATTAAAGTTCGTTCCAAATTCGCTAAATATCACACAATCTTCGCGTACTTTAGCTAGAAATAAAAATGTACGATCGAAATGAGAAGAAACCTTATTTCAGCCGGCTAAAAATACATAGGCGCTTACTATGCCGAAGTTTCAAAGAAAACTGGGAGCTGAATAACACAACATTTAATGTAAACATAAGTAAAATTCCTTTCAAATATTGGATTGACCCTGTAGAATGGGGATAAATACCTCCCCGAGATCGGTGTATACATTAGCAGTTTAGTATAGGGTTGTCGCGCATTGTTATAAGTTGCAATATATATACTTAAATCTGTTGAATGATTAAAACGTTGGAACAAATTTAAAAAAATATTAAAAGCTAAAGCAATTATTAAGGTTTAACGACATATTTTCAGGAAATATTGATGATATAATGCGTTTAAGTATATTATGCTTCAAATGATACATTTTTAACTGAGTTAGGAAAAGCTCCCCCCCCCCTTTTCTTTATTATATATATATATATATATATATATATATATATATATATATATATATATATATATATATATATATATATATATATATGAGTAATATTAGCTCATCAAAAATCTCGCGGTACACTGTTGCAATGTTAGCACATACACGTCCGATTTACTCGTCCGGGTAGTTCTGTCCGCCATCGGCCGACGAAATCGGTTTTGGTGTACACGTACCATTATAATATCCAAGTAATGATATTGTGTAGCGGAGTTTTTACGCAGCCACTACATTGCGTACAAAAACAATATAGCAGGACATATCCTTAAGTGCGGAAAGAAAAGTTTTTGAATGTTGATGGTAAATTGAAGTTGTGTCCAATAGATATCTACAATTATGAATAAAATGCAGATGTCACCCCTGAGGACTAAGATGGAATGCCTCCTTTCTAGTGAAAAGATTCTTCGGTCCTTTAGACTCACCAGATGAAACACAGCAGCTTTAATCTGCTATTTTACGTAATATATGATAGGTTTTAGTGTTAAGATGTTATGTTTCAAAGTCGTTACCCGTTATATACTAGGAATTTCTCTTGTACCATGGAAGCAGTTAACACACATTTTGCAGAATTGCACGGACAAGGACAAAGATACCCACCAGTGCACTACGGAGCCGTCCTTATACATTGTAGATGACCTTGAATAATACTCGACTTCAAAATAAATTTCCACAGTACTTAAATTGGTTATGAAATGATGAATTTAATTCTACGATAATCTGTCTTAGCAGCTTGCTCTGTACATGAAGCCTCCGAGCTACCACGGCCCTCACAGACGCAGCAATGTACATAGCATAAGCTATCGAAAAAATTGTAACCTCAAATCAAAGTCACTTCGTCATGGTATATCTTCCTATTGATGTAGTATCTGAATATGTTTCTCTAAAGAATCGACAACCCTAGGCCGGGGTGAATGCACAGCTAGACAGGGGTGGCGACACGCATGCGTGCTCTCTGTTTTGATCCGTCTCTATTCAAATGTGGGGACCGATTTAAGCAGTTTTAGGCAACGCGGGGTTCAGTTCTATTAACATAACTTTTGATACGCAACAATATTATATATTACTGGCATTTTTCTTCTGGTTTATATATTTCATATATATGTTAAGCACATGATTGTTATTTGTCTTTGTAATATATATCTACGATAGATTATAAACCTTTTACCATGGCCAAACGTAGTGCTTATGTCAAATTATTTCCCAGTGGGACAAACCCATGCTCAATAATCGCATTTTCTTATGCTAAGCTGAAGTTAATGGACTAAGCGAGATACAATAATCTATAATATGCTATATATAATATGTATAGCACATCTAAAGACGAAGCGTCAGTATCGTCATACGAGTCCATTAGTACGAGACTTTTGGTGTTGCGATAGTCGTGCGATCTTTTGGTGGTGCAGTTGACGATCGCGCAAACAGGTGTCTTGAGATATGCTTGTCAGGTGTGAAGTTGTCGTAACGGAAGAGGTCCATGTAACAGCAGTGGACTGTTGGCGGCTAGCGATGATTCATTTTTTGAGTTAATGTTTCCACAACAATAAATTTCGACATAGTATATGTAAAATTCAATATATTTTAAGGTAATTTCATTTCATATATTTGATCAATCATCAGAGAAGGGTGTTTATAGAGATGAGAAACATACAGTCTACTATTTATGTCCTGAGTGGATGACTCTCAAGATGTACGCGAAACTCGCCGTTAGCCACCGCCGAATAGTTTTTTACTGAGGACGTTACGGTAAGACTTCAGTAGAAGTAGTGAGGCATACAATGTTCTGTCATGGCAAATATACGCTGTATTGCAGTGCCCTGAGTAGTGGCCCGTGAAATTGTTTGGAAAATCGATCACGTTAAGCGGCTCCGCACGCTGCATGCGCTTTACTTAAGCGTTTGACAAGCGTGCTGAAATCGCTACACTTACATCACTGCGTCTTTTTTTATAATTAATATGATAAAGAAGCTTACAGGTCCTCTAGTGGTTAATGCAGCCGGTGGACACCTGTTACCGACTTCGAACAAAAGAGGCTACAAAAGCGTTGCCACTTGAGGACTAAGACCGAGAGATGAGAGAGAGAAATGCTTCACAGCCTGTAGTGATACTGGTTCTAAATGATGTCAGCGAAGTGAGTAGTGTATGACCACAACGTGTATAAAGTTAAATAAAACCGCCCAAGAGCGTGTCGGGCCACGCTCAGTGTAGGGTTCCGTATTTTCCAGTCCGTCACAATAAGTGTTCCCACTTATGAGTTTGAAGGTGGGTACCCATTATGTTCGCGCTCCAGCAGCGCTCCGCGCTCCTGCATCTGCTCCCGGTAGTGGGTACTGTTGCTTCCATCCAAGTTCAAAATGAAATTCATAGAAAGTCCTTATAAAGTTCTACTTTATAGATTTTTTCATATTTTCTAAACTTATGGTTCAAAAGTTAGAGGGGTGGGGGGGGGACACATTGTTTATTACTTTTGGAGCGATTATTTCCGAAATTATTGACATTATCAAAAATGATTTTAGTAAACCCCTATTCATTTTTAAATACCTTTCCAACAATATATCACACGTTAGGGTTGAAATTAAAAAAAAATCACTTCCCACTTTACATATCGGGGAGCTACCCTAATAAAACATGTTTTTCCAATTTTTATTTTACCACTTTGTCGGCGTGATTGATACACATATTGGTACCAAATTTCCGTCACTTTCTATTTCTAGTGCTAACGGTCACAGAGATTAAGCGAGGAAGATTTGCTCCGTGGGACGGACAGACAGACACGGCGAAACTACACTCACCGGCACGGAAACTTGGCCAAGCCGTTATCTCGCGATAGCAAAAGCTTTAAGTGTTTCTGATGAATGTTTGTTATGCAAGTATGTCAAAAAATGTTTACCCTCAAGTTCAAGAGGGTAATTCATTATGTTTAAGTGCACCATGACGAATTCTTTAATTTTTAGTTGAATCGGGTCATTTGAGCGACTAAGTTCACATTTTAAATTTGTGTGTTGTGAAAAGTTTACTGTAAGGTTATTCAATTATTGTGATCTTGTGTCTTAATTAAATAACTAAAGGTGCTTTAAAGCCAATAAAAATGCCATTAACACCAGCACAAGTTGCACAAGCAGTAGCATTAATTGACCAAGGGCTGACACAGCGTGAAGTTGCTATTGTGCTTAACGTTCCACGGTCCTCAATGCAGTATTCACTGAAACAATACCAGGAGACAGGCCGCTACACCCGCAGGCCAGGCAGTGGGGGCGTAAGGTGCACATCGGCCCGGGACGATCGTTTTATTGTTATGGAGATTTTGAGAAACCGCTACCTGACCGCTGTTGAGATACGCCAGCGGCTCCAAATCGCAAGAGGCGTTAATGTTAGTGAGCGTACGGTGAGAAGACGAATGGAGGAAGTGAATTTAAAAGCTCGTAGACCAGCACGAGGTCCAGAACTTCTCAGACAGCACCGAGTAGCCCGACTTCAGTTCGCAAGAGAACATGTCAATTGGACCCACGAGCAATGGGCTAGAGTGTTGTTCACAGATGAGTGTCGAATAGCTTTACGTGCTCCAGACGGTCGAGAACGAGTGTGGAGAAAAAGAGGAGACAGGTTTCTACCCATTACCACCACCCAAACTGTGAGTTTCTATGGAGGCTCAATAATGGTATGGGGAGGTGTAAGTTCCGACGCACGTACAGAGTTGGTCATCGTCGATAATCGGCTTACAGCTACTCGATACATCGAGGAAGTTCTTCAGGAGCACGTAATGCCTTATTCGGGATTCATTGGACACGACCAATTCCTCCTCATGCACGATAATGCACGCCCGCACGTCGCACATTGTGTAGAGGAATATCTGGAAGAGGTTGGAATACAAAAATTACAGTGGCCAGCTCGTAGCCCGGACTTAAATCCAATTGAGCATGTATGGGGTATGCTCAAAAGAAAGATAAAGTCCAGCTCCAAACCGCCACAAACTCTAAATGAGCTCCGAAATGCAGTGCTGGCCGCTTGGGACAGCATACCGCAAGTTGATGTCAGAAACATCATTCAAAGCATGCCAGATCGAATGCAAGCGGTTATCAGGGCTAGAGGAGGAAACACCCGATATTAAAACTGATAGACAATAAAGAAACAGACTTAATTTTTAACTTCGTAGTGTTTTTAAAGTGACAATGGAAAGATGTTAATTTTAGTGAAAACATGTTATCTTGAAAAGAAAAATTTCGGTGAAGTAAACATTAAATTTCTATGTTCTAAAACCATTAGAGACACTTATTGAATGCATCTACCCTTAATTTACTGTTAAAAAAACGTTTCAGTGCAAATAATCAGCAAATTCACGAGTGGCCAAGTTTCCGTGCCGGTGAGTGTATAAGGGTTCCAAGTTGACTACGGAACCCTAAAAAGTAAAGTAAAGTTATAGCCTATATACGTCCCACTGCTGGGCACAGGCCTCGCCTCATTTCTGAGAGGGTTTTGGGCAAGGAAGTGTCCGCCGCGCTGCTCCAATGCGTGTTGGCGAACTTCGCATGTCTTTCGAAATTTTTTTTTTATATCTCAGACCTGCAGGATTCATCACGATGTTTTCCTTCACCGCCGAGCACGTGGTAAATCATCACTTAAAATTGCTATTAAGAATTTCTTTGGTGCCGGCGGGGATCGAACCCTGGTTACTCGCGTTCTATTTACAGCGAGCGTTAACCATCTGAGCTACCACGGCACAACGTGTATGTACTCGTAGAGCGCGAATTATATCGGCGTTTTTAATGCATTTATTTCCGTTGATATTGCATACCAAGCTTATTGAAATATGTAAAAAGGTGCTGTAGTTTAAATTTATATTAGTAAATTAAAGACGAAATTATCATTATACTATTGAACTTCTTGATGCGACACACAGGGTATGATTTGTAAAAAACTATGTTGGTTGCTTCAAGATCTTGTTTTTAAAACTTTGAAGAAGCAATATTGTTGCAAGTTTTTCTCAAAATTAGCTGGCTACGGAGGTTTTTTATTTCCACAATCAATACATTTTAGACAGGACTAAATATAATCCCGTGAATCTCATTTCGATGTCAATTTCCCTGGTCTCTGGAATGTTGCTAAATAACCACAGTACGGTCTACTCATATCATTTCTAGAATCGAAGCCGAAGTAAATGCTTGAGAAACCAAATTATAATATATATTGGCTGTATACTTAGATCATAGAATGTTTAGATACCGTGACGCGCTGTAATTACGTTTCAAAACATGGGCCAGAATTGACGCTTTTGTGTGAAATACTGAAAAGCCGCGCCAAATTGAAAACTCTTTTTTATTACTTTTTTTAATTTTCACCGCGAATTCATAATTATAGACTACATAGACTCCCACATATCGAATTTGTATGAGTTGGTCCCAAAACAATGTGTTCAAAATGGTCCTGCTTCTTTCAGTTTTTTGTCGAATTCATAATTAGACAAAGTATCATACTCAAATTTATACCCATTCTACCCATTCGTAGACCACATAAACACTTGTATATATATATATATATATATATATATATATATATATATATATATATATATATATATATATATATATATATATATATGCCTATGTAATTATTCTATAGGCTTAGAATAATTACATAGGCTCAGGCAGGGTAATTGTAAACATTATGGGAAAAAAACTTTACGAGTTGTTACTAATTTCTATAAAAATATAGCAAATATTTTTTATGGCAATGAAAACGTACCATATAGTAGTATGTATAATGTGTTTCAAATGATATACAATAGTAATAATTACACTAAGCAGTATATACATCTTTTGAAATTGACTGTGTACAATTGCCCATTTATTTTCAATTTTTTGTTAAAAAGTGAGGTTAATGTAACGAGGGAAATTGCATAAATATGCCTATTTTATTTACCGTATGCTTATTTATCACTATAATTATATGGGGTCAATGTGAACAAAGCAAAACCGGCTGTATTTGCAATATGAAAGCAATACTGGGGTAATTGATAACAATTATGATATTTCGGAGTAGGTAATTGTAAACAAACTAATAAATTTCATTAACATGGCACGGGGAAATGGTAATAATATTATTGGTGGAAATATTTTTGAACGAATCTTTCATTCAATTAATTGTGATTTAAATACTTTTTGTTCCTTTACGACTGTCCTATTATTTTTCTTGCGTCTTCGAGTATTAAATATAAGTTTAGATTTATTTACCTCTGCTATTTTAACCGCAAAAGTGCTTCATTGCTAGACAAAACTTTTCCAAAAGCCCTAGGCTTCTAAAACTTGACACTACAGCTTTTTTAATTTCTATGGAAATTCATTTTAATTTAATTAGTCATAGTACGGCCTGATGAAATATCAGTTCTAGCGTTAAATATATTTGCCTCCACATGAGAATTTTCTTAGTAGAGCTTTTGATACACTCATTCTATCTAGGCTTGATTGTTTGCCTTTTAATCTGTAAAATATGGCAGCAGAGTGAATCCCGTAGTATTGGATAGCCTCCCAAAATATTTTCCTTACATTTTTTCGTTTTACATCTTCAACAGGTCATTGAATATCTGCTAAAGATCATGATGGATTTTTCTTTTTCTTATAATTTCTAGGTATGACGTGTACCTAAAGAAAGTTTCCAATATACATCAACAAGAATATCCATTTACCTGAAATGATCTTGACATTTACCCCAGAAGATGGTATCACTGGGGTAATCATGCGATTTCATACAAAAATACGAAACATAAACTTTAAACTATATGCACAATTACTACTCATTGTCCCTATCATTGCTATAAAACAATCGGTAATCCGTGTTAAATTTGTTTTTCCACATTATTACGTCAAATAATATTTCCCTACGGAACTGCTTTTCTAAGAAAAAAATATTACAAAATGCGGTTTCACTATATTCAGTTTTTCATTAAAGTGACAGCTATCATCAAAATGATGAACTTGTAGACAATATTAACCTAAATCTTGTATTTACATCTAGTTTTATAAGATTCCGTTAAAAACATTATGTACATTTAGATTTTTCAAAAAACACTCTGATAATTATATTGTGACGGTAGGTCACATAGAAAAATTTGTTGATTTTTTTAAAAACTGGCCTGTTATATTTGTTTTTAATTTTACAAGACTTTTTGAGTGGCGCGCTCATAAGAAGTAGCTAGTACATACCTATATAAAAATACAAAAAAGTCCTTCTATTTCGCTACTACACACAACACAACGTGTTCAAAGAGCAAGCTAGGACAGTATTTCAAAGGATGGCTTCGTGAAGCCATATTGCTTTTACAAATTCATGCTTCGCTAAATATACGTAATCCGGAATCTGGGTAGATGTAATACTGACGAATTTATGAGGGGATATAAATGAACCTTCAGATTGTTAGCTTTTTTCGACGATCCTCGGAACAGTGAGTAGTTAATAAATAATGGTTTAGTCCCTGAGGGGCTTTTTGGAAGCGCGTTAGGAAATTAACCTCCGAGCGATGTTACTCTCGGTCTATTTCCATGCCATTATATCGGTGGAGGTTAATTTGAGGTGATTCCACGTATTTGAAACGATATTTGTAGCCCAAACGAGATTTTACGAAATGCCAACAACGCAGGCTTGATATTCGCCGGTACCAATGAAATTGTTAATTGAAATTTTTAGATATGTGCTGTTTCATCACGTGCTGAGCGGTGAAGAAAAACGTCGTGTAGTAATTTGCATGTCTGAGAAATGAAATAATTCCAGGACACGAAGTCCACGACCACGTATTAGATTAGCGGCGGACAAATTGCTTTATTAACCTTTCAGAAATGAGAGAGGGTTTTGTCAAAATTTTCTAGGAATAATTTGGTGATGGAATTTATTACGCCGCCCCCACACGCCTACAATTAAGTATATAATTGAAAATAAAGTAATTATTCAATATAATTTAACAATCAAATTAAATGACCTACTTTAAATTATATAACTTATTATGAAGTCCTTAGCTAGCACAAAGGGAAATGAGTACAGTAAATCCGGTTAACATTTCACCCTCAATTATAAGACGAAGCCGTAACAATGGCCTTTATACAATGATTTCTTGTTATAGAATTATTACTCTAAACTAGTTTAGTCCAGAAAAAAAAATTAAACACACGGTCAGTTAAAATGATCAGTTGAACTGACGTACATCCAAAAACTGACCGTGAGTGTGGAATCTTAAGTTGAAATTTTCAACTAACGACAACCTATGGATTTTTTCGGTCGTACTGTCAGTTGAAACTGCTCAGTTGAACTGACGTACATTAAAAAACTGATCGTGAGTGTGAAATCTTAAGTTGAAATTTTTAACTGATGGCACTCCATGGAGTTTTCCGGGCGCACCGTAATCCGATGGCTTCATTTCGTTTTAATTACTGGTAAGTACCTACTTAGTAGCTACTTACATTATTTCTATGCTATTTAGATTTTTTATTATTTTATATATTTAGAGAATTCAGTTTGACGGAGGATGAAGATTAAGTTGACTGTGATGATGTCACCTAGCTGATGGTGGACTCCGAAGGTGGGCTTAAAATCTCTGTGACGCCACATCATAGAATCATTGTGTTTGGACTTATTTGAAAGGTACTCATAAAGATTCAGAACAGACTCAGAAGAACTCATACAGAGAAGTTTAGGATCTCAGTGACGGCACTACATAGAACCACTGTGTTTAGACTCATTTGAAGGGGCTAATAAAGATCCAGGTAACTGTGATAATCTCACATCCCTGATGGCGGACTCAATATCAAGGTAAAGGATGTCAGTTATGCCACTACGTAGAACCATCGTTTTTAGACTAATTTAAATACTAAGGTGCCTGTGATGATCTCACTTACCTGATGATGGTGGACTCCGAAGGTGAGTATAGGATCTCAGTGACGGTACTGGATAAGATGATCGTTTTTGACCTTATTTGAAAGGGCTCATAAAGACCCAGGTGAACCATTATGATCTCACCTTTCTGATGGTGCAATCCGAAGGTTGGTATAGGATCTCAGTTACGCTACTAGATAGCACGATCATGTTTGAACTCATTTTAAAGGGCTCATACAGATTTAAGTGACTATTATGATCTCACCTTTCTGATGGTGCAATCCGAAGGTTGGTATAGGATCTCAGTTACGCTACTAGATAGGACGATCGTGTTTGAACTCATTTGAAAGGACTTATAAAGACCTAGGTGACAGTTATGATCTTACTTTTCTGATGCTGCAATCTGAAGGTGTATATAGGATCTCAGTGACGGCACTATTTTTATATTTTCATTCTTTTTAATTTATTGGAGTCACGCAATTTTATCTGTGACACTTCTTCATTAAAAATTAAAATTTATGTCCTGTCCCGCCAAGGGGGGAGAAAACACAAGAAAAATAGAGAAAACTAAACTAAATAATATAGTGTACCCATATGTGTTATTTAGCTTAAACGAAAAATTTTTTATTTTATAAAACTCAACATATTTGTTTATCAAATAAATTAAATAAGTATTTTATTAATTCTAAACTTGTTTACTTTATAATTTTTGTATAATCTTATGCTGGGGCCATACTAACGAGAAATGCCGTTAATTATCACGTTGATGGACGTTGAATGTACGAGTAGGTGAGGTTAATTTGACAATGGCATTAACAATGCCGTTTGCCGTTTGGCGATAACTCGAGTGGCGGTACATCAAAGACATTAATGCACGAAATTATGCGTTGAGGCGGCCACTCTACGTTTGTCTCACTGCGCACGATGAGCGCAAGGGGTCGCACGTATGGCTATAACGAAGCGGGATAATATAAAAGTTATTACATTTCTTGAGATTCTGCAAACAGGGCCATGTTTGTAGAATCCGAGACTCAAAAGTTTTAAGAATCGTATATCGGAAAATGATGCTTTGCGACGAATTATTCAATTACTATCTACATTTTAAAACAACTATCGAAGAATTAGAAAGACGAAGGAAAGCCTAATGGGTTTTATAGAACCATTTCAAACAAATATAAAAAGTCTCCAAGGAACATTAACGCCAAATTTAACGCCGTTAAATGGCATTGAAATTTAATGACGTTGAGCGTTCAAGTGGCGCGACTCATTTTATCGCGTTTTAAAACAATAATTAAATAATAAAGCAATAGACGTAGGGGCGGGGCCGTACCATGGTCGCGCGGTGGGCTAAGCGTTGAAATATTATGGATATCGACAGTCGATATTTTTTTCAATAAATTTTTTAATTTTTTATATTTTCTTGAAAATAATTTAATCTACTACTACCCAAACTACTGTAGGTACTTTATTTATATACACTATATTATGCTTCCGAATGTGCGTGCGAAGAATCTCCGGGAGGAAAACCGGCGACGAGGTTCGCCACCCGTCACGTTCTGTCTCCCAGAGAGGCGAAAAGTGGATTGCAGAGGCCCGTCTGGCCACGTTGAATGTATGTGGGGCAATGAATGATAAAATGGATGAAGTATGCGATATGATGTATGATAGAGGAATAGATGTATTATGTGTAAATGAGACGAAAAGGAAGGGGAAGGATGTCACTGCACTTGGCATGTATACCGCATACTGGTCTGGTGTAGACGAGATCGAGCGGGCATGCCAGGGAGTAGGAATCATCCTTTCAGAACGAATGGGCCAATGTGTGAAAGAGTATGAATGTGTAAGCCCAAGACTGCTATGGATACGAATGAAAGTGGGCTTAAAGAAGTTGTTTGTGTTAGGGGTCTACGCCCCAGACATGTCTAAGCCCACTTTTATCCGGGAGCAGTTTTGGGAAATGGTAAGGATGGTGCTAATGAAGTGTAAGGGAAATGAAAATATTATTATGCTAGGAGATTTTAATGGAAGGGTTGGGGTGAGGAGGCTTGGTTATGAAAGGATATTGGGAACGTTTGGTGATGAAAGTATAAATGAGAATGGTGAAAGCCTCCTCACCGTATGTGTGGAAAGGAATCTTTTTGTGACGAACACTTTCTTTCGTCATAAGAAGATTCACATGTATACTTGGGAAAGAGGTGATGATAGAAGCATGATAGATTTCATAACTGTGGATGAAAGAATGAGGAGCGCAGTGGTGGATACAAGGGTTTACCGGGGGTCCAACGTAGGGACCGACCACTACCTGGTCTTATGCCGAATTAGGGGTTTATTCAGACGTTGGCGGCATAGGACATCTGTGTCTACCACTGCGTTACAGCGTATAAGAATTGAGAGGTTACAAGATGAAGATGTGAAAGACAAGTACAAATGCAGACTGAGAGAAAATATAAGTAATTTGGATGAGTTGTGTGTGAATGAGTTAGACTTGGAGAATGTGTGGCATAATGTTAAGAAAGGTTTAGTGGATGCAGCTACCGAAGTATGTGGTGTTAGTAAGAGAATGAATGAAAGGAAAGACAATACAATATGGTGGGATGACGAGGTACGTATGGAAGTTGAAGCAAAGAAGAGAGCATGGCTAAATTTACTAGCGACCAAAGCTGGTAACTCTGGTGGTAAGAATGATGAGAGTGAAAGAAAAAAGGCAGAGTTTAAACGTTTAAATAAGAGAGTAAAAGAATTAGTTGAAAGGAAAAAGCAAGAAAGAACGGATAGGAATGATAGAAGAATATTGGATAACTTCCAGGCAAATATTAAAATGTTCTGGAAACTCGTAAGAAATACCAGGGGACTTTCAAAACAGCCTAGATTGAATGCGATACGAGACGAGAATGGCTGTATCCTGAATGATGAAGTGTTGAGTCTAAAGAGATGGAAGGAATATTTTGAAAGCGAATTTATGAGTGAGGAGAAGTGTGAACTAAATGAAATAGAAATTCCGAAAGAAGATGAAAGAGATAGGGAGATAAGTATGGATGAAATAATGAAAGCAATGAAAAGCATAAAAGTAGGTAAGGCAGCCGGATATGATAGAGTTTCACTCGAAATGCTAAGGGCTGGAGAGGACGTGGTGGCAGGCCTGCTGTACACCTTGTTTAATTTATGTTGGGAACTAAAGCGGGTACCGGGAGACTGGTGCAAAGCCGTGATAGTCCCAATATATAAAGGAAAAGGGTCACAGCAGGACTGTAAAAACTACCGTGGTATCAGCCTTCTTAGCATTGTGGGAAAACTGTATGCTAAGGTACTAATTGAAAGAGTTATGAAAGAAACTGATGAAAAAATTTGGGATGTGCAAGCGGGATTTAGAAAGGGAATGGGGTGTACAGATCAAGTCTTTTCCATGCGCATGATCGCGGAGAAGTTTTTGGCGAAAAACCAAAGAATTTTTTGTGCGTTCATGGACTTGGAAAAGGCTTATGACAGAGTGGACAGGGATGTGTTATGGCAAACGCTGAACGCATTTAGGTTGAGCGCTGGTTTGATACAGGCATTAAAGTCTCTGTATAGGGACTCGAGTGCTTGTGTTAGAATCAACGGGGTCTACTCGGACTGGTTTGGCATCCATAAAGGTGTCAGACAGGGCTGTGTAGCTTCCCCGTGGCTGTTCAACCTATTTATGGACAGCTGTTTGGAAAATTTGAAAGTTGAAGAATGCGGGGTAAGAATGGGTGAGTTAACCATCAAATGCCTTTTGTACGCCGATGATCAAGTCATACTTGCGTCGTCGGCGGCCGAGTTGCAAATGATGGTTACATTAATGAACAGGTCATTAAAAGAAAGGGGAATGAAAGTGAACGCAAGTAAGACGAAAGTGATGGTTTTTGAAAGCGATGAAAGCAAAACGGTATGTGAAATAAGAATAGAAGGAGAGTTAATTGAGCAAGTGGATGAGTTCGTATATTTGGGATGTGTATTCAGCAGGGATGGGAGATATGATAAGGACATTGAACGACGAGTGAATGCAGGAAATAAAGTAAATGGGGCTCTACACTCTATTGTGAAAAGTCAGAATGTGTCAAAAAAGGCACGTATGGCAATTCACAGTGCTGTATTAGTCCCTACTTTAACGTATGGTAGTGAAAGTTGGGTGTGGCAGAAGAAGCACGAGAGTAGAATAAATGCGGTAGAAATGCGGTCGCTAAGGAGTATGTTAGGGCTGAATCTGAGTGACAGGGTGAGAAACTGTGTGATAAAAGAAGAGTGTGGTTTGCAAGATGATGCGGTGACCAGGATTAAGAAAGGAATGCTTCGGTGGTTTGGTCATGTAGAAAGAATGAATGCGGAAAGACTGACAAAGCAAATATATGTTGCAGAAGTGAATGGAAGAGTCGGAAAGGGACGTCCTAGGCGGAAGTTTGTCGACCAAATTGGCGATATACTAAAAATGGGCCAAATTAAGAGTACCCTTAACCGACGAGCATGTATGCGTAGGTATATGAATGTGGAAGAGGCGAGAAAGGTATGTCAGGATCGTGCTAAATGGAAGTCTGTAGTCTCTGCCTACCCCTCTGGGTGACAGGCGTGAGTGTTTATGTATGTAATGTATATTATGCTTTTAATTTTCTTTTTTTTTATTTATTTGCTTATTATCTTAAAAAGAAATGTAATTTTGTATAGTATTATATCTCTATGGCACTAAAATTATTATGATCTACGAAACTTAGTACTACTTTACTTACTGTGTGTTTTGACGGGAACTTGACCGTCGACGGATTGTTGCTCTTGTTTTATCGTTTAAATAATGGTTTGAAGTGGATTTTAATACGTAAAAGTGATGCGATTTTGTGTATTAAGTGTCTTTGCATGTGAACTAATAGAGAAAACGACGAAACAAGTGGTCTGATGTTAATATAAGCCCCAAGTTATTTTGATCGCTTAGGCATCTTATGAACCTGAGTTACTGTTATTATCGACTGTCCGCTGGGTAGACAATTTACTACCGTTCTATCAGAAATAACTGTTAAATTTTGATTTTTATATGTTAAGAAGCACATGTGCTACGTCTGTAGCACCTGTAATTCTTAATATATAAAACAGCTGACAAAACAACGAGTAGTTTTGAAAACTCTTACTGAAAAATATTGGTAAACATAATCGTCATATTTTAATTAAAAAATAATTATTAAGAACTATAATCTAACATTTTCATACATTTATAATTTAATTTGCTTAATAAATATAGTAAATGAACTAAACCAAATGACTTACGATTGTGTTATTTAAATAAAGCCTATATATCGATATTTCTTTCAGTATATAAAACTCCGATATTGACTTACTGTATATTAGTTCACGATATATAAAACTCCGATATTGATATATTATTTAGATATAATTATCGATATATCGAAAATCCGACATTCTAAAAACATCAACAACCCTAGTTTGAACTCATCAGTTGGAATGATCATTTGAACTGACCGTTTGTGACGTCCATTAGGAATGACATAGCCCAAAGGAGCCGATGTGGTAATACGAATATTGATATATTATTTAGATATAATTATCGATATATCGAAAATCCGACATTCTAAAAACATCAACAACCCTAGTTTGAACTCATCAGTTGGAATGATCATTTGAACTGACCGTTTGTGACGTCCATTAGGAATGACATAGCCCAAAGGAGCCGATGTGGTAATACGATGGCCATATAGCTCGAAGATCCGACAACCGATGGTGATGAAAGGTTCTCAAGTGGTAGCCTCGTGCCGGTAAGCGAAGTGTTGGATGGAGTGACGACCTGGTAAGAGATGCAGGAAGTAGATTGATGCAGTTGGCTCAGGACCGTGATTTGTTTTATTTGGGGGGGGGGGGGGGTCTATGTTCGCATTGGACTTGTGAAGGGATGAATGATGACGATGATGAGCAGTGGACTTTTAAGACTGTCGAAGAAAGGAGAAAGACTTGCAGCATAGTTTCGGCTTCACTTGAATTGTACACACAGCTACTTCTATCCTCTTCGATGATCTGAGATTTTTTTTGTGAAATAATATAATAAATATATTTCGTTTTCTCAATGTTGTTTTTGAGATAATGAACTACTTTTTTACCAATTTACTACTACTTTATTGCGTTTCTATTTAGATGATAACCAGTTATTAAACAACCGGAACATGCTTGTGCAATTGAATGTAATACGAATTAAAAATAAACCTGGCCAAGTGTGTGTCAAGCCATGCACAATGTAGAGGTAGGGTTGCCCGTCACAATACGTGGGCTTTTTTAGGGTTCCGTAGTCAACTAGGAACCCTTATAGTTTCGCCATGTCTGTCTGTCCGTCTGTCCGTCCTCGCTTAATCTATGTGACCGTTAGCACTAGAAAGCTGAAATTTGGTACCAACATGTGTATCAATCACGCCGACAAAGTGGTAAAATAAAAATTGGAAAAAAAATGTTTTATTAGGGTAGCCCCCCTATATGTAAAGTGGGAAGTGATTTTTTTTTAATTTCAACCATAACGTGTGATATATTGTTGGAAAGGTATTTAAAAATGAATAGGGGTTTACTAAAATCAGTTTTTGATAATGTCAATAATTTCGGAAATAATCGCTCCAAAAGTAAAAAACAATGTGTCCCCCCCCCACTAACTTTCGAACCATAAGTTTAGAAAATATGAAAAAAATCTGAAAAGTAGAACTTTATAAGGACTTTCTAGCAAAATCATTTTGAACTTGGATGGAAACAACAGTACCCACGGAGCGCGAACATAATGGATACCCACCTTTAAACACATAAGTGGGAACACTTATTGTGACGGACGGGAAACTACGGAATCCTACACTGAGCGTGGCCCGACACGCTCTTGGCCGGTTTTTTATTATGAGCATAATAAGTGAGTTCGCGGTCTGACCGTTATGTTATATCGACCAAAAATGGACCCAAATCGGAAGATGGTACCTGAATGGCATACACAAAAGATTGAAATCTTTTTGATTTTGAAAATAATACAATTTGTATCAAATTATTTACATGCCAAGTTCGTAAAACCTAAAAATCCACAAGTCCATAATATATAATATGCGAACGTTCTCGAAATTTTCCGGTTTATAGTTCATACTTGTCATTAGGATGTTAGTATTAAATAATTCGTTTGCCAAATATGGCCATCATTTGCTATAATTGACCTACTTGGGTTCCACCAGTAGGTTGCATTCGAAAATGAATTCTGAGATCAGTTATTTATAGTATATTATATTAGTATAATAAATACACGCTTAGTAATCTTCATAGATTTATGCAACTTAGAAAGAAGATTAAAGAGAAGAAAACCATTCCGTCTTAGTACCAAGCAAAATAAGTCATGAGGAAAATAGTGATACGCAAAAAGAGGCTCTAAACATAACAAAGAATGGTTACTAAAATTCCGAGAAACAGGTGCCCCATCTACCTAGACTTCTCAGAGAAGGAATGCAGCCTGTGTGTGTGACTGAGACTGTACTTTCGTGCACGTAAACTTGACCTAGGAATTACTCGTAGCTGTAGGCATTATACGAGTGCAAGTTTGAAATAAGTTGTGGATTTCCGTCGTATTTTATCTCAAGCACACCATGAGTCGTTAAAGCGTTCTTATATAATATTTCCTTGTATAAGTAGAGTAAATTTTTTATTTAGTTATTACTAGCTGTTCCCCGCGACTTCGTCCGGACTGGAATTTATTATGATTGAACTTAATTGGTTTTAATTTTTTGTGAGTTGTTAGTTGTTTGTGAGTTTAGAGTTTTTAAAAAAAATGGATTGAGGTTCCAATCCATTTTATAAAAAAAACTCTGTTTTTTTATAAAATGGATTGAGGTTCCGCTTAAAAAATTGTGTAACTTGTGTGAAAAATCCCGTCAAAATCGGAGCCGTTTCGGAGATTAGTCGGAACGAACAGATAGACACACAAAAATGTTTAAAGTTGTTTTTTTTTAAATTATAAGTACCGTAAATACTTTCACATGCATTTTATAAAAAGCAGTTCTTTTGAAATTACAAACATACGTTTCAATTTTATTTATTTGTATGCATGTGTAGATTGAGTTAACTGTGTTTTTATTGTTAATAGATTTGGTCTAGATAGTATTATGCTCATAAAGAGACATTTTAATGAGTCAGTACCTCAGGTAGTAGTAACGGTGTTTAATATTCAGTAAAATGTAACTTTAGGAGCATATAATATTCAAGAATACTTACTGCGTCTTTATGCACATAAGATCATGATTAACAATATTAATTCCAGCCTGCCGTTGTTTTAATAGAGGAAATGTCTGTAGTTATTACACAACTCTTATAATACAAATGTAATACATAATCTATTACAAAATGTCACACCTGTAATACTCAAAGGAGTAAACAAAGTGCAAAAGTCCATAATTATGGGTATAGATAAAATTTTTGAACGATCTAATAGGTAGTTGAGGTATATGACGGTAGTGTCACGTAAACATTAAGCTCCGTATTAATTTCGTTTTAAAAATAGTAAATCATAAAGTTTAATTATAAAAACTGTACATTCAATGAAGTTTAAGTGCAATACTCATGAAAAAGTGTTATCTTATAGTGAAGTGAGCCAAAAACGTCGTTATAGCCGATACAAAAGTAATATTTTTTCTTGTCGATAAAAACTGTTTACATCTGTATAAACAATCGAAACCCGTGGGAAAGGGTAAAGTTATCAGTATAAACAGAATTGTGTAAAATATTAGTGCCTAAAATGCTTTCAAGTGAACCTAATTAGTTTTTCTCAACAGTTATTTTAATTTGAACACCAAAACGGACTTTGGCCCTAGTGCCAACCACATCTATCGTATATTGCATGTACTATTTTCACCTTCAACCAACTAGCGCCCAGCACCGATAATAACCGTCACTCCGCGTAATTGCTTTGCTAGTACGCATGTCAACTGTTTCTGGTACTGACGGAAAGATGGCGTTAAATTGCATTAAGTGCAAAACATCCATAGTAAATAAGCAATTTCTTAAATGTTCAGTTTGTGAAAAGCACTACCACATCGATTGTACTAAAGTATCATTCCAACGCTTCCGAATAATGACAGCGGAAACAAAAAAAGCTTATAGATGCGATCCATGCTTAAATAAAATAAAATCCCCAGCTACCACTAATGCATTATTACAGGTGTCGTTACAAAGTAGCTCTACCCAATCCTATTCGTCCATACTAGATGCGTCTACGCCCCTTAATAATACCCTACCATCGCCAGGAACAAATACTTCCACACAGGATCAGGACTACGTCACCTGCCGCAATAAAAACCGAGTAAATATTTCCACTGATAATTCTTTCGAGGAACTAAACAATGACGAAAAGTTCTTGTCGACGGCATCAAATCCTACTAAAGACACTCAAATTCTATCAGAACCAAAAACTAAAAAAAACACATATACAGTTGAAGAATTATTAGTAAAAATAGAAAACCTAGAGTGCAAACTAAAGAGCGCAAAAAACGAAATATATTACCTGACGACTGAAAACCGTTCTTTATGGAAAAAAGTAGGTGAATGTGAATTAAAGTTAAATAAACTGATATCTGAATCAGATACCATTACTTCTAAATCGCCAAAACCAAATTCTAAAGAAAAGTCGATAATTAGTGGTAACTTAATTCTTTCACCGCAAAAAATTAGTAGCCAGAGCCCATTAAATAATAACTTATCCACAATGATTAGTGTCGAAATTCCTACAAACTCTGATCTTGATATGCACAACAAGCCCAAAGTAGTGAAGGAAGCTGCAAACAAAATTTGTCTACTCAGTACGTCCAGATTTATGAAGACCCGAAACATATTACAACATAATGTACAAAACAACTATGATATATGCCACTATCTACTGACTGATCATGGCATAAGACCACTTCTACTAGACGTAGAAAAAAAACTTCAGAACTTCTCCTTAACAGACTACTGCATAATAGTCATTGGCAAAGAGGATTTTGAGGCCACAACTAATTATTTTGAGCTTATTACCTACATCCGAGAAAAATTACTACAAATAACACATACAAATATTATCTTGTGTCTGCCGACATTCAAATGTGGTAGATTTGTAAACCTATTCAACAAGAGAATAGAACTGTTTAATAACCTCCTTTATTTGGACAATATGACATATCAATACTCATATTTAATTGACTCCAACTTGAACCTCGATTACAACCATACCATGTTTCATAAGCGCACAGGCCAGATAAACGACTACGGCATGCAGATCATCTTTAAAGACGTCGCTGATCTAATAAAGAACATAGAAGAATACCAAGAAGAGGATTGTGGCAAAATTGTAGTAAACAAGGCCAATGATTCGAAAACCTCTGAAATTGTCTCAAAAAAGGAAGAAACCTTACCGATAATTAACTGCCTATTATCAAAACAAGAAACAGGGCCTATAAACAAAAGTAGTATTCCTGACAAGACATTTCGTTAACAGTTTTAAATTAACTTTCCAAAACGTTCAGAGCTTAGGAAATAAAGTAGACTTAATTGAGTATTTATTAGTTGATACAAACATTGACATATTATTATTGTCAGAAGTATGGAGAAGTGAGGACTTTTGTGAATCTATAGTGATACCAAATTATAAAGTAGCTTCAAAGTTTAGTAGAAAAAAGCACGGTGGTGGAGGTGTTTGTATTATGCTGAAAGATTGTATTGATTATATTGAAAAAATAGACTTGGTTAGTTTTTCCGTAGAATTTACGATTGAATTATGTGCAATAGAAATACCGAAGTATAATATTGTTTTAGTCAGCTTATATAGAGCGGATCGTAATATTAATATCTTTTATGAACAATTAAATAAACTACTTAATAGAATACAACTAAAATATAGTCATAAATATGTCATTATTGGGGGTGATTTTAATATAAATGTTAACGAAAACAATAGTGATTCTCAGGAACTCTTAAATTTAATGCGTTCTCATAATTTAGCTCAACTTATAAAAGAACCCACCCGAGTCACAAATAAAACAGCTACCTGTATTGATCTAATCTTTACAAACTATATATCTTTAGTAAGAAATTGCTATGTTATTGATTATGGTTTATCAGACCATAAAGCAACAAATCTAGAATTAAATTTAGAGACGGCGATGAGCAAAAAGCAAGTGTTATTTACAAGAAAAAGGTATTTTACAAAACAAAACATTAATTCATTCAAAAACTCATTAAATAACGTCGATTGGAATAATATTCTAAAAGAGAACCAAACTGTAAATGAGAACTATAATATTTTTCTTAAAATAATATCAAATAGTTTAAACGAACATATACCTATGATGAAAGTAAAAATAAAAGAACAAAAAAATAAAGGCTGGTTGACAACTGGATTAAAAAAATCTTGTAAGCATAAAAGACTTTTAAGAATAATCCTTAATGATACAAAAAGTCCAGTTTTTCTTAATTACTATAAAAAATACACAAAAATTCCTAAACGTAGTATCAAATTATCAAAAAAACTACAATACATTAAACAAATGAAAAATTCGAGTAAAAAGTAAAAATAAAGACCATGTGGAACATAATTAATAATAAATTGGGTAGAATGAAAACAAAAAATCGCAAAAACATGATGTTAAATATTAATAATAACACAATAACTTGTCCCATTCAAATTTCTAACCTATTTAATGAACATTATGCAGCAATTGGTAAAACTAATAATATTAATAAAAATCAGAAACAATATAAAAATTCTGTCGAATTGAAAGCGACATGCTCCATGTACCTAACCTCAGTTGATGAAAGGGAAATCCAAAATAGTATAAAAAAATTAAAAACTAAATATAGCTGTGGTGTAGATGATATACCACCGGCACTTTTAAAACAATGCACTGAAGAATTTGTCTATCCCCTTACTTTTTTAGTAAACCAAAGTTTTCAACATGGCATATTTCCAGACCCTCTCAAAATAGCACTAATAAAACCGTTGCACAAAAAAGAAGATAAAAAAAACCCTAACAACTACAGACCAATAGCCCTATTGCCCACCTTTTCAAAGATATACGAAAAAGCAATGTGTAATAGACTCTACTCATTCCTTGAAAAGTATAAAATACTGGATGATAGCCAAAATGGATTCAGAAAATCAAGATCACCTAGCTGTGTATAAGTTCATACAAATGGCCCTACAAAATTTAAATGATAAAAAACATACTTTTGGTATTTTACTTGATATGACGAAAGCATATGACAGGGTGCCCTATGATAAACTACTTTTAAAACTTATGAATTCGGGTATCCGTGGGCTAGTACATAACTGGTTTAAATCCTATTTAAATAATCGGAAGCAAATTGTAGAAATTGAACACTACAACCAAATTACAAATGAAGTAATAAAAGTTCGTTCTGAAGAGAAACACCTAACTAGTTCAATCCCACAGGGCAGCGTCTTAGGCTGTGTGCTGTTTCTTATTTATGTAAATGACCTGCCAAAATGTTTGTATAGAGAATCAACACTGCCAGTATTATTTGCAGATGACTTGTCAATACTTATAAAAAGTAACGACAACATTAGCTCTGAAGCCCTTATCTATGATACACTTCATAATGTCACTCATTGGCTTGATAGCCATAATCTAGAAATAAACCTTAAAAAGACAAAAATTTTACAATTTCGTTCATATAATAAACCACCCCTAGAAATTAATTTTCAATTACAAAATACCCTAATAGAAGAGGTAGACTCATATAACTTGCTTGGACTTAATGTAGATACACATTTAAACTGGAAGTCACATATTGAAAAAATTAAATGCAAGCTCTCTAAATTTACATATGCGCTTTATCAAATTAATCATAGCACAAATTTAGAAACTGCACTTTCGACTTATTACGCGTATGCCTTTTCGTGGCTAAAATATGGCATTATCCTTTGGGGTAATAGTGTTAATGCAGATGAATTGTTCATTTTACAAAAAAAATGTGTTAGGATACTTGCCAGAATTGATAACAGACATAGCTGTCGACCCTACTTCATTAAATTTAGATTATTAACCTTAGTTTCTATTTACATAAAAGATATAAGTAACTTCGTATTTAAAAATAAACACTTCTTCACCCAGATAAAAGAAACACACAATGTAAATACTAGGCATAAACATAGGTTATATTTACCCCCATCTAGAACCAAAATGCTCAATTGTAGTCCATATTACATGGCAATTAAAATATTCAATAAACTACCCATAAATGTAAAATCTGATGTTAAATTAAGTTCATTCAATAAAAAACTTCACGATTATCTCATTTCCAAATGCTTTTACACGCTTACTGAATTTTTTGATAGTTAATTACTAAGTATTAAATAACATTTTATTTTCAAAATAGCCAAATATAATATAATGATGTTTCATAGTTATAAGTAACCATTTAATTATTTTATTGTATATTTCTTGTATATTGCAACGCCCGACAGGGTCTATAATGGTCACTGTAACTGCTAATGTACTGTACATTATAGAAGCAATAAACGATTTGAAATTGAAATTGAAAATTGAAATAGTTTTTATACGTGGTAGAGCCATGCTGCACCTTTATTATGGTTGTAGCACGAATGGGTCGGCTCGTCCGAGCAAGGACCACGCTCTCACAGAATACCAGCTTAATACTGTTGTGTTTCGTATGGTGAGTGTATATGTCTATGGGCCACAGCGTCCACGTACCATCAGGTGGACTGTGTGCTCGTTTGTAACCCTTATTCCATTAAAAATGGTAGATATTATCACATTTCACACATTATTTATTGTTATAAGTCCCAGACCAACACGGGACTCAGACCAACTTGGTACATGAACAACTATTTACATTAACATTTTATTGTAATTTTGCGAAATTTAATTTCTGTTATTATTGTTTCGTATTGACGCCATTTTATCGTGTAGCTGTCGTAAGGGTTCCCTATGGGAAATACCGGAGAAATCTTCTCACTTCCGTAAAAGGGCAATGTAACCACCACGTTTACACCAGAAATAAAATACATAAGTCAATATTAAGGCAAATTCTGCCAGTAACGAGAGATGTCCATGTCCTACAGTAGACTTTTGTCAGCTGATGATGACGAAGAACAAGAAGAATTTTTGCTGTTATGAAAACTAGTGAACACCTGCAACCTAGTGGAGCCTGTAGCCATATTTAAACACACTGCTTGTTCTAAAGATTAGTAAGCTATCGGTCATCAGAGGAATACATTGAGTGTTTAAATAAGGCTATTAAGAGGATAGAGTAAGTCAGCTCAAATTCTAATTTCGTCCCCACTTGCCCGCGCGTCTATGCTATGTACCGACATGTTTGTAATCACTAATACTGTAAGTAGAAAAGTCGTTAGACACTTATTTCATTAGGTTTATCATATTTATGCCTGTTTCTTAACGCCAAGCCAGCCGCTTCTTATTTTTATTACGGTTATTTCCCATTTTAATTTTACGTCGTCCTGTTGCGTAATGTATATTCTGATCGTAAGCGACACAACCTCCCCGTTCAAAGACCGGAGTGAAGTGACCGTGTTGCGGGAATCACGTTTCAAGAGGCCGATAGTTTAGGTAATTTCTTTTTACAGTGAAAATAATGGTATTAAAAAAAGTAAATAACATAAGCACTGCTTTGTAGTTAGTTCAGTTAGTATGCAAAGTTTCATGATCTTATTTAAAGTATTTTATGAATAACAGCGGTTTATTGTTTATTTTGGAGGTAACGTTGGATTTTTTTCTATCGAGAAAATTTTACGAAATCGTGTTTTCGTCTAACATAATCCTTAACATTAATCCTCAACTTTACCATATATTTATATCAAAATTAATGCTGCAATATTTTCGGCATAACGAAGGATCTTGCTAAGCCTTTTGAGATTATATTTTCCCTTAAGATCATATAAAAGATATTGATAAAAATTCATTACATTTACTTACGCAAAAAAAAGATGTTAAAATTTAGCTTGGGAATGTAACAAATAACATTGTCGGCAATGCGTCGGAGCTTTGATAAATTAACTCTCGCAAAACACGCCCCCTAAAGCTCAGGCCATCAGCTGATCACTAATGGTAATATCTTGTACGAGTCTGCTGTTTTAATAATAAACTTTAACGTTTTTAAAATTTTGTTTTTATTTTCAATAGAGCACTTCGTTTACAAGGATGAAAATAGGACAAAATAATTTTAATTATAGATCAAAATAAACGGTTTTACTGCCTCGCGTAATTTATAATTTAACATTAACTAAGTTTGATGAACTTGATTACGATGATGATAAAATCTTCGTGTTAAATTTTTGACTACGGCGACAGGTATTAATTATAGTACGGCCAACGAAAAGCGATACCAAACGTAAACAAAACCAACGCAAGGTTATTAGGAATAGCAGGGGTGCGTAACTTTTTGATAGTTAGATTACATATTTAAGTAGACAATATAGTTTTAAAAAATGTCTAGCAAACCAAAAAATAGTTTTAAAAACTTTTTATAAATTTTGTTATAATTTTAATTATTGTATAATATAGATTTAAACTAAATAGCGAAAACAATAGTAATGTTTCTGAATACCGCTTGCCTAATAACTGTGTGCCCGATGTATGGTAACTTAACATCTCTGCCTACCCATTAGGGGATACAGGATTGATGATATGTTATGTTAAGTTTATGGAAATGAGGTTAAAATATTTTTGGAGGAAATCATTGTTTATTCAGTCAGACGCCGATTCTTCCGAATCCGTAGAATCAGAATCAGAGTCTGTAACACGTATAATTATCACTGAACGTTGGTTTAGGTTTGATGGTAACAGGAGAAGAAACTTTGCCGTGTTCTTTATAGTCCTTGAGGATTCTATATAAAGATGCAATGCCGATACCTAAAGTACTAGCTGCTTTCTGTGCCAGATCTTTTCTGTATGGGTATTTATTATTAAGCCGAGTTTCTTTAACATATTTAAAGGTATTAATAACCATTTTTTTTTTTGAATACCAGCTTAATACTGTTGTGTTTCGTATGGTGAGTGTAGATGTACACAGCATCCACGTACCATCAGGTGGACAGTGTGCTTGTTTGTAACCCTTATTCCATTAAAAATGGTAGATATTATCACATTTCACACATTATTTATTGTTATAAGTCCCAGACCAACACGGGACTCAGACCAACTTGGTACATGAACAACTATTTACATTAACATTTTATTGTAATTTTGCGAAATTTAATTTCTGTTATTATTGTTTCGTATTGACGCCATTTTATCGTGTAGCTGTCGTAAGGGTTCCCTATGGGAAATACCGGAGAAATCTTCTCACTTCCGTAAAAGGGCAATGTAACCACCACGTTTACACCAGAAATAAAATACATAAGTCAATATTAAGGCAAATTCTGCCAATAACGAGAGATGTCCATGTCCTACAGTAGACTTTTGTCAGCTGATGATGACGAAGAACAAGAAGAATTTTTGCTGTTATGAAAACTAGTGAACACCTGCAACCTAGTGGAGCCTGTAGCCATATTTAAACACACTGCTTGTTCTAAAGATTAGTAAGCTATCGGTCATCAGAGGAATACATTGAGTGTTTAAATAAGGCTATTAAGAGGATAGAGTAAGTCAGCTCAAATTCTAATTTCGTCCCCACTTGCCCGCGCGTCTATGCTATGTACCGACATGTCTGTAATCACTAATACTGTAAGTAGAAAAGTCGTTAGACACTTATTTCATTAGGTTTATCATATTTATGCCTGTTTCTTAACGCCAAGCCAGCAGCTTCTTATTTTTATTACGGTTATTTCCCATTTTAATTTTACGTCGTCCTGTTGCGTAATGTATATTCTGATCGTAAGCGACACAACCTCCCCGTTCAAAGGCCGGAGTGAAGTGACCGTGTTGCGGGAATCACGTTTCAAGAGGCCGATAGTTTAGGTAATTTCTTTTTACAGTGAAAATAATGGTATTAAAAAAGTAAATAACATAAGCACTGCTTTATAGTTAGTTCAGTTAGTATGCAAAGTTTCATGATCTTATTTAAAGTATTTTATGAATAACAGCGGTTTATTGTTTATTTTGGAGGTAACTTTGGATTTTTTTCTATCGAGAAAATTTTACGAAATCGTGTTTTCGTCTAACAAAAATCCTTAACATTAATCCTCAACTTTACCATATATTTATTTCAAAATTAATGCTGCAATATTTTCGGCATAACGAAGGATCTTGCTAAGCCTTTTGAGATTATATTTCCCCTTAAGATCATATAAAAGATATTGATAAAAATTCATTACATTTACTTACGCAAAAAAAAGATGTTAAAATTTAGCTTGGGAATGTAACAAATAACATTGTCGGCAATGCGTCGGAGCTTTGATAAATTAACTCTCGCAAAACACGCCCCTAAAGCTCAGGCCATCAGCTGATCACTAATGGTAATATCTTGTACGAGTCTGCTGTTTTAATAATAAACTTTAACGTTTTTAAAATTTTGTTTTTATTTTCAATAGAGCACTTCGTTTACTAGGATGAAAATAGGACAAAATAATTTTAATTATGGATCAAAATAAACGGTTTTACTGCCTCGCGTAATTTATAATTTAACATTAACTAAGTTTGATGAACTTGATTACGATGATGATAAAATCTTCGTGTTAAATTTTTGACTACGGCGACAGGTATTAATTATATTACGGCCAACGAAAAGCGATACCAAATGTAAACAAAACCAACGCAAGGTTATTAGGAATAGCAGGGGTGCGTAACTTTTTGATAGTTAGATTACATATTTAAGTAGACAATATAGTTTTAAAAAATGTCTAGCAAACCAAAAAATAGTTTTAAAAACTTTTTATAAATTTTGTTATAATTTTAATTATTGTATAATATAGATTTAAACTAAATAGCGAAAACAATAGTAATGTTTCTGAATACCGCTTGCTTAATAACTGTGTGCCCGATGTATGGTAACTTAACATCTCTGCCTACCCATTAGGGGATACAGGATTGATGATATGTTATGTTAAGTTTATGGAAATGAGGTTAAAATATTTTTTTGAGGAAATCATTGTTTATTCAGTCAGACGCCGATTCTTCCGAATCCGTAGAATCAGAATCAGAGTCTGTAACACGTATAATTATCACTGAACGTTGGTTTAGGTTTGATGGTAACAGGAGAAGAAACTTTGCCGTGTTCTTTATAGTCCTTGAGGATTCTATATAAAGATGCAATGCCGATACCTAAAGTACTAGCTGCTTTCTGTGCCAGATCTTTTCTGTATGGGTATTTATTATTAAGCCGAGTTTCTTTAACATATTTAAAGGTACTAATAACCATTTTTTTCATTCACAGTTAAACTAGTCACCTAAAACTAAAATTTAAACTAAAATGATTTACATACTTTACTTACATGCATCTTTAATAAATTAAGAAAAGTTTTATCATTACAGTTGCTGTTTTTTATATAACTTTAAGATAACTTTAAATTACACTCCAAACCAAGTATTTTAATTAAAACTACTAAAAACATTCATATATAGCCTACTCCTTACATACCTTTGGACGTTTCTTTTTCGGAGGAGTAAAATCTGTTGATTTATCTCTCAACATACTTGGTTGTGGCTCCATTACTAACCACTCTTAGTAAAAAACAATCATCAACAAAACAAAATAACAATTATTAAATAAACATCAAAAATTTTAACAAATTACTTGTAACTTGTAACAACAACGAGCGCGTTCCGAATGTTGGCGAACCCGTCTTGACCCTGACATGTTTCTGCCGGGAAAACGAGACATTACGACAAATATACAAGACGAAAAGAGATGGATAATAGATTGTCAAATCCATTAGTTTTTAAGGTAAATGACCTTTCGTATCGCTGCTGGTTGGCCTTAGTTTAGTTATTCGCGCCTCAAGTAGGTACGATTAGTAGGACGTAGATTAGTACGGGTAGTAGTAGGATGATACACAACCCAAAAATTTGTGGCACAAATGGGATTTGTAATTATTACAACCAAGGACGAATTATTACGTTAACTAGGTTTTTTTATCGTGGGGAAATCCTCATGGACACCTTTGGCTGTGGGGGCACCCGAAAGGTTATGGCGGTCTCCTACCGACTAAAGCCTTAAGGTGGTCTCCATCAGCGTGTAAGGAGAGACAGACGCGACCGGGGCCCCTCTCTCGCTTTGCTTTATTGAAAGCACGTCCCGGGGGCAGTACTTACTACCCCCAGCTATCGCGATGTTTCGGGACCACTTCCGAGCCATCGTCCTCCTCAAGGATTACGTTACTAGGTATTCGGGGCCCCTGCCACAAATGCTTGCAACCCCAGAGGCCCCGTTTCTGTTAGGGGATCACCATCTTCAACGGGAGGGCCGTTACGAGCGCCTTGACGGCGTCGTCTCCGAGTAGGATCTGTCCTCTTCCGATCCCACACAGCAGCCTCTTTCTGGACCATTACGGACTCACAGAAGGTGGCACGGCCCTCCGCACCGAATCCTCGCTCAGCATCGCCGTCACGGCTGCTAGCAGGGAGAGGTTCCGACCGATCCGGCTCGCCAGGATTATCCGCTCCCATTCCCATGCTGGGCAAACCGCATGCGTACGGGACGCGGAATCCTGGTCCAGCCCACTACAGTGAAAGCAGTTCGCCGTCGCTTCGCGTCCGATCTCCGGTATTTAAGTCATACAAGTCAAGTAATAAACATAATAATAGGCGGGAGGTTGGTACCTACGCATACGTTGATACTATTAGTTCAATAAGGACCTAGTCAAAGAAGTGTGAACTGCGAAAAAAAGGCATTTGATTGTTAAAATAGAGAAAATACAAGTATTGTATTTTATTCGTAGTTATAATAGTCAAGAATGATTTATAATGTAGGTAACGTTACAATTAAACATAGTAACTTATTCACTACGAACGAAAGAACAGCATCGAACGATGTGTTTTGTCTATGTAATAATGGAAATATTTTCTTATTCAAGTTTTCATAGAAACGATGTGAATTTAAGCAATTGGTAACTGTATTGTACGCCGTTTATACAACAAGGGGTTTGAATTTATTACTAAACAGCATTGCCTCGTATTTTTTGGAATTAATTATAGGTAACAGTGTAAAATAAGGTGTGAAATGAAATAAGACGTGAAATGGAGTTAGTCCTGTGAAAAATTTCCATAGAAAATGAACAAAATATTCAATTGCAATATATATATATATATATATATATATATATATATATATATATACTCAAACATTCCTTCAACATCCATACTATTTGCACTAGCATTTAAATTTATTGTACGTAACAATTTATACTCGCATTAATCCCTTTTTAATCGCCGTTAATCCTTGAAATGTTTCAGGATTAATTTAATTACAATGTAACCAAAAGCTTTTCTATTTAAGACGGTTATAGATAAGGAAGAGCGGCGCCTACTGACACCGGTACTGCCTTTGAACTTACTGGGAGGACCCATCTACTAATTTGTTTAAGTTGTAATCTTAAACAAATAAAGCAATTATTTATTTATAACATGACAAAACTTCAAACGATCTTTTATGCTTAGTTTTATCTCCTAAGGGTAGAAGCAGTCTAAGACTACTAAAATACGAGTTTCCAAACAAATTTGAACACGTTCCGACAACTCCGTAAGGGGTTTTGAAAAAGGCTGCTACTGTCCAAATTTCAGATTTCTACGTTGAGCGATTTGGGCTACGCGTTGATGGATGAGTTAGTGTACAAGAATGTACATCTAAAAATATTTATGATGATAATAAATATATTTTCTTAGTCTTTCGGACGCTTTGGTCTTTTATTATATGTTTTTATTTTTATTTCACTCCTAAGATTTATCAGAGCATATTTCTTACGTCCTGCAGTTAAATGGTTACAGACTATGCTATTAACATGAACAGAACATTGCGGTCTGCGGTAACTTATCCGCCGATTTATCTTTACTTTGATGGGTTCGTGCGTAACGTACATTTGAAATAGGTGTGGATATACGATAATTTCGTTAGCAGTGGGTTCAGCTAATATAGAGATTTTATTTTGTTAACGAACAAGCGTTTTAAAACGTTGGAACAAAGGAAATTAACACGTAGTTAATTCTGACAATGAGAGAGGGAAATAACGACGAAAAATAAACTTTGGTATTTACCAACCCGCTTGTCAAGCGTCGCAACTACGGCAAATATCCCCCCTATAAAGCAATCTATGGGGGAGGCCAATATTCAGCAGTAGACTTAAATAGGCTGTATCGGTAACGGCAATCCTGACGTAATGTAAAAAGCTAAAAAAAATATATAAAAGTATTATTACAATTTTTTTTAACTTTCCGCTATGAAAAACAGTGATGTTCAAAAAATGAGGAAGTTATTGTTTTTAACTCGGTTTTTGAAAATCGAGTTCTCATCTCATATTAGGTAGAATTTGGAGCGCTCTGATATTGAAATTAGCGGGAAGTTTTAAGCTAAGGCCTGCAGGGTCAACTAAGGCCAGTTCTTAATCAACCCGATGGTAAGCGGATGTTGTGGCCCATAGACACCTAGGTACCTCTATCGTCTGTTAGGAGTCAAAATGTAGATGCGTTTTTACCCCTGAGGATTAATTACCCTATACTTTTACATTGGTTTCATTAAATTCCAACTAAGTAAAACCTAACGTTTTTTTTTGAAACGTTAAAAATGTTACCTCTAGCGCTTTCTCGATTTCATTATGTTATTTAACAAGTGAATTCTTGCATCTTTAACACTGGCGAAACTAATTATTTGATGTTAACCAAACGTCATTTCACTAAATTGACATGCGGAAATGAAACCTTTAACCCATTTCCGCCTTTTTCGAAATTGAAGACATATTGTGTAAGGTACAACTTTGTGGGAGCTTTTATAGTGTTATATGAATATGGTAATACGGCTTTCTTTCTTTTTATCGGCCTATAAAAGTTCACCACTATACATAAGTAATTACAGGTTCTCTGTTGCACATGAATCTCTTCTGTTGTATTTTGATTAATCGTCACGCGTGGGGTATAAGATAATTTAAAAAAAATGGAATACGGGTGACAAACGAGCACACAGTCCACCTCATGATTAGTGGATGCAGTGGCCCATAGACATCTACATTTATCCTCGGTTAAGAATCCAAACGCAGATGCGTTGTCACTCCTAAAGACTAAAATGAAATGACTGGTTTCCAGTAAAAAAGACTCCGGATCTCTACACTTACTATACGAAACACAGCAGCATTAAGCTGCTATTTAAAGCTGATATTGTGTGACCCATTCGTGCTACAACCATAATATAACTGCTGCGTGGCTCTACCACGCATAAAAGTTGTACCAGATGTCTCGTATCTTTACCGGGGCTGCCCGTCGCCAATTATTACTGGGTATTTTACTTCAGGCGTGAATAAGATTGCCTTTACCATCACTTGTCGGCAGTCAAATGATTTTCATGGATTTTTTTAACGTTGAAAAATATGTAATGTACTAATTCTTACAATAGTGATAACGTTGTTGATCCATATCTTAACCGATCAGGTAGGTTGGGCTGACTGTCTCTGCTTGCGTGCATTTGAAACACTGTGTAGTGATGGCGTAATAGAATCCACTACTCCACAACATCCCTCGGGTGTCTTAAGAGGTGATAAAGAAAAATGTAACGAAGTGAAAGGGAAGTAACATTTTCCTGACAACAATTCGAAGAATAAGAAATCTGTGGTTACCAACACGCCCAACAAGTGAAGTAACTATGACAAATATCCCCTCTGTGAGGAAATCTATGGGGGAGGCCTTTGTTCAGCACTGGACTTTTGAATGGATAATGGGACACCTGACGGATTCAAGGTTTCCAATTATTAAAAAATTGTTATAGGGATGGGATTGGAATGACCCGACATATTAATAATAATTTCATTGTAAATTTAGACGACAGTGACATTTTTTAAAAAGTAACAAAATATTGAGTTTTCATTTGAGAGTCGTTATGATGAGTCTACTTTCCGGAAGTCTAAACTTCATTATGTTCCCAGAATCCGATTCTATCGTTTAAAAGAGACGTCTGTACTGTCTGTGTGTACGAGCAGTGTTACCTCAAGTGCTAGCCGTAAATTTCACAGTATACGAGCAAGCTGCACCAAATCGAACCCCACCAGCGCCAATAATTTTTTTATTGCAAGTTTAAATACTGGCTTCGTCAAACACCGTTGTTGGTGAAGAAAGTATCTTGATCTTGTGAAAACTTGCATGTCTGAGGAATATATACATTTTATTATATAGTAGATATCGACCTGATAATATTAACTGAATGTAGATTAAATCCAAATAAACAGATACCTCATATAACCAACTATAATTCACACCAATCTACTAATCATCTTAATAAAGCTGATGGAGTGGTCGTATATATTAAAAACACATGTCAATATAAAATAAGGGAAATAAAGCTTACTCATGCATCTTGTTTGGAGGTCCATATCTCACCTGACCTTATAGTCATAGCGATTTATCGATCCCCCTCAACCACAAACGCTGACGAATTTATCCATTCCTTAAATCATCACCTTACTACCATTGAATCAACTAAAAATGTAATTATCACAGGTGACATTAATATTAATCTGATACTAAACCAAGGCGAGCAATCACATGAACGCACAAATAGGCTAAATTATCTCAATATGCTGGCAATGCATGGCCTCCTCCCTGGTCACTTGCTACCCACGAGAGGCAAAAATTGTCTAGACCACATCAATATAAAACTCGAACCTGCCAATAAAACTGCAGTCATTGCAATTATTCATACAACTATCACAGATCACTTCATGACTTTCCTAAAAATTACAAACCATACAAACATAATAAAACCTACTAAAATAAAATCAGTTTTTAACGTTGAGAAAGGACTCGACCACTTAAAAGATAGCAACCTGACCAACCTGTTGCAACTAACAAACCCTAACACACTAACAAATAAAATAATCGAAATTCTTCAAAACTGTATCGCTCTTAGTACTATCACTATCGTAATCTCGTCAAAAAATAGAACCCTGAAACCGTGGATCACTATTGGTTTATTGCGCTGTATTCACAACCGAAACACCATGCAACGGAGACAGAGGCTTGACCCTTTCAATGAGGTACTAAAAGTTACCTACAAAAGATACCGCAATTACTGCAACTACATCATCAAAAAACAAAAACGAAAATATGACAGAGACGAACTTGCCAAAGCACATAAAAACCCTAAAAAAACGTGGGAGATCATTAACAACATTACACAGCGAAAACCTAAAAAAACAAATAACTTGGAACTCCTAGAGCTATCTAATACTCCCCAGAACTCTACTAACAAAGTGAATAACTTTTTCTCTAACATAGGAAAGACTCTTGCGGACAATATCTCACCACCTCCGTCTTCTACAGTAACTACTTATGATCCTAGCTCATCTTTATCTGCCTGTACATCGGCCTCTTCTTTTGCCCTACTCGACACAGACTTTTGTGAAGTTCATGATACACTAATGAGCTTAAAACCAGATAGTGCTCCAGGTTGGGACCACATTCCAGTTAAATTCCTTAAAGCTGCACACGAACAAATTGTGCCAATCCTAACATATTTAACAAACCTTTGCTTTGAGCAGGGACTTTTCCCGGATGCTTTAAAAGTAGCCCTAATAACGCCCGTGTACAAGTGTGGAGACAGGTCAAACCCGTCAAACTATAGGCCAATTTCAGTTCTGCCATCCATCTCTAAAATCCTAGAAAGACTCTTGAATTCACGTTTAACTAAATACCTTTCTAAGTATAACATTCTGTCACCTTCTCAGTTTGGGTTTAGGCAGGGAAGGTCTACTGAGGAAGCGGTCCTGTCTTTAACATCTACTATAGTTGACAAAGTGGATAAAGGTAGCAAATGCCTGGCAGTTTTCCTCGACCTCAAAAAGGCCTTTGACACAGTATCTGTCCCCATACTTCTAGACAGGCTCGAAAACATAGGCATAAGGGGAACCCCTCTCGATCTGTTCAAATCCTACCTAAGCAGTCGCAAACAAACAGTCAAAATAGGGGAGTTTACTAGCTCAGAAGAAACAATTTCATACGGTGTCGGGCAGGGAAGTGTCCTTGGTCCGACATTGTTTCTTATGTATATTAATAACCTATGCAATATGACTATTAACAGCGGTCACATTTTCTCATACGCGGATGATACTGCCATAGTCTTTGCTGATAACACTTGGACAAAAGTTAAAAGGTCAGCCGAAATCGACCTGTATAAGATTGCAGTTTGGCTTAAGCGTAACCTCCTCACACTAAATGCCTCCAAGTCCAATTACGTATGCTTCACCAAGTATACACACACTCAACCACCACTCGAATTCCAAATAAAGATCCACTCCTGTGCTAACCCCCCAATTCCTGACTGCTCTTGTACAAAAATTGACAGGTTACAGTATACTAAGTACCTTGGTATCATGATTGACCAACGTCTGTCCTGGCATATGCATACTGAACTGATCATGAATAGGATTAGGAAATTAATATGGACTTTTAGAACATTGCGACACGTTGCCTCAAAGAATCTTTTGCAGAAAGTCTACGTATCATTAGCCCAATCTATCTTTACATACTGTCTGCCATGCTGGGGTGGCACAACAAAAATTAAATTTTTAGAACTTGAGAGGGCGCAGCGATCTCTGCTTAAAGTTATGCTTTTTAAACCCTATAGATTTTCAACCCAAAGCCTTTACCTAACCTCTAACCTACTGTCTGTAAGAAAACTTTACCTACTCCACATTATTCTGAGTAAACATAAATCCCTCCCGTTTGACCCCAAAAAGCCGATTATGAGTAGCAGAAGAAGCTACTTGGTCGCTCCAACTGTCCCAGTTAGATCTGCTTTTGCCAAGCGGCAGTATGAAAGGCAATCTTCCCACTTATACAACCTATTGAATAAAGAGCTAAACATCTATCCTCTAACACTCCGTGACTGTAAACTAGCTGTGACTAATTGGCTTAAGACTAAAACCTACGATGACATTGAGGCTATGGTATCATCGTTACCATAATCTGTCTATTAACCAATAGGACCACACTAACGCAATCGTTAGTGGAGGAAGCTTTGCCTGGCTTCTTCCGATCCCAAGATATTGTCGTAGGGCTAACCTAAGCCTCAACGTCAACAATATTAACCCATAAACACAAGAACGAACGAATAAACACACTCACACACACACACACACACACACACACACACACACATACACACACACACACACACACGTGTGTGCGCGTACACTCAAAACCCCACTCACTTACACCACACAAGTGCGTTCCTTTATCCATTTTGTATTTGTACTTTCTTTTCTTTTATTTTGTTTCCAATTACATACACTGTATAATGTTAAGTGGAAGAGCGGAGTCACCTAACACAAGCATCTCTTTGCTTAAAAGGTGATCTCCAAACCCTGTATCTTAAAGCTTTATGTAATTGAAATAAACATTTTTATTTTTTTTTTATTATAGAATCTGTAAATCAGGACGTTGACAAGTTTTCTATATATAATACGTAAATAATTAAGAAATATATATTTAAAGGAGATTTGAATAAACCTACACCGGTACCGGAATATTTATAAGCAACTTTACTTGCGAATCTTAACAGCGAATATATCAACACTTAACCAACCTCAACTATATATACCTACAACCAGGAGAGCATGGCATTTGTGGAGGTAGAATGAACTACTCAGAGGAACGCACCTGCATTTGTTTAATATGCTGCAGCCGCACCACGGACAATAGCCCTCCGGGGAAGCATTAGATCCTCGTGTTGATTGCCCGGCGACGCACCGCCGCGCATTCTGATCAACTAAGTTATTGCCTATTAAATCTATGTAAATCCGTGTTGGGCCGTAAAACGGCCATAATTCTCCACGGGAATTATGCAAATTTATAACTAAAATTTCAAACAAAAGTTTCCTTTTTTCCGATAATTATTTAGGCTAAAAGAGAACCTTCTGCATCATGGAAAACAGATTTTGAGCCAAAATGCATAAAAGAAATTATTACATGCATAAAATATAATAACTTGCAGTTATAAAAACGCTTAAATTTAATAAATAGTTTTGACTTTGATCTTCAATTTCTATTGGGTATTTTTCTATTTTATTCTTAAAATAACTTTTATTCATTAGGTAAAGGTTACAAGTAATAATAGTAATAGACAGCCGTTAGTTCTTTTGTCACTGGTTCTAAAGTATTAGCATATTCATTGAAGAACAGCGGTTGTGAACTTACAATAATAAAGAAACATGAGTATTTAAAAATCATATAAGGGTTTAAGTATGTTACCTAAGCATCTCATGCTAAGTATAAGTGTATAAGTTGTAAAGTGTATAAGTATAAGTTAAGTGTCGTAAGCTATAGAGTAAAATTTACACTTAAGATTTTAATAAGTTTTAAAAGTTCTACTCGGTACTCGGTTCATTTAATTTAATTGTTGGCAACATTTTGAAATTCTTTGACGACAATTAAGACGTTTATAGTGATAATATTTAGCAACAAACTCTTTTCTGTGTGACTATTTGATTATTACGTAAAGCGAAAAAAAAGAAGTTTGTGCTACTTTTCAGCTATTCGGCTTAAAATATTTCGTTTATTCACACGCTATATATGCTCCATTATAATTCTCATATGATGCCTATCGCATCCTTCAATTCCGTCCTCCATGGTCGCGCTACTCCGCAGCGTAGTCGCATGTCTCAATGAATAAGTTCTTTGATAAAGGCGACAACGCTTTCTTGAAAAACTACAGATCGATTTCCTTTCTGAGCCGCGTCTACGTGCAGTTTTCGGGAGTAATTACGAATCGTCTCGACGAGTTCCAACCCTTCGAACAAGCCGACCTTAATACCATAGAAAACATGACCCATGATGGTGAATGATAACCTTCGGTAAATTGTACAGAAGACTAAAGAGTACAATCTGCCACTTTGCCTTGCATATGTGGACTACGAGAAAACCTTTGATTCCATCAAAATGGGCAGTGTTGCAGTCCCTTCAGCGGTGCCAAGTTGACTGTCTTTATATCAAAGTGTTGATGTGTTTGTACCGTAGGACTACGATAGAGAACCAGAGTACGAAACCTATCCAACTGCAGAGAGGTGTTATGGTGGCCACACACAGGCAGTTAAACTGATCATTCCAACCAATCAGTTCAAACTAAAACTGTTGATATTTTTTAAAATATCGGATTTTCGATCCATAATAAAATTATATGTAAAACACCGATATTAATACATTTATAATGATAAATATATCGAAAATCCACTATTTAAAAAAATTCAACAGTTTTAGTTTGAACTGATCAGTTGGAATGATCAATTGAACTGACCGTGTGTGGCGTCCATAAGACAGGGTGACGTACCTATCCCCAAAATGCTTCATCGCTGCATTTGACGATGTTTTCAATCTACTGGACTGAAAAGTATTCTGTATTCAAATCAATGACGAATACATCACTCACCTTCAAGTGGCCGACGATATAGTCCTTAACGATAAGCTGAATGACTTAAGTACCATTCCCCGTGATCTCAATAGTGTCTTCCAGCGAATAGGTCTAAAGAAGGTCGTCCATATCACATCTATGCCGATAGTTGTTGAAAGCACTATACTCAAAGTTACTGACGAGTATTTTTATCAGAAAACATGTTTAAAACACTATTTTCTGACAATCCATCGAATCGTGTTCGCATAGGAAAACAAGAGTGAAACCTATTTGACATTTTATCGTACAAATCATACTATTTAGAAAATATGTTACGCGAAACAAATGTTTGAACACAAATTTGTACTAAGTCTATCATTTCTTTGTACATACAATTTTTTTAATAATGAATTGTTTATTGTTTCTCAATACATTGTCATGCATTACAGAAATTTAGGTAGCTTCAGTAAGTTACATAATACTTGTGTTGGAACTACCTCGCTGCTTCCCTTAAAGCTACATACGTGGCAGAGCCATGGTGCAGCTATACCTATTATGGTTGTAGTTGTAGCACGAATGGGTCGGCTCGACCGGAGACGACCACACTCTCACATAATATAATATAATACCTGCGTAAAACAAAGCTTAATACTGCTGTTTTCGTAATGAGTGTGGACGTCCGCAGACCTTTTTTTACTGGAAACGAGGCATTCTATCTTATTCCTCAAGGGTGACAACGCATCTGTGCTTATATTCTTAATTGAGGATGAATGTAGATGTCTATGGGCCACAGCATCCACTTACCATCAGGTGGACCGTGTGCTCCTTTTTCACCTTATTGTTTAAAAAAATATTGCCAAGCTACATAATACAGAATTGAGACCTATCCATATAGAAAACAGAAATAAAATACAAAAGTGAAAAAGAGAAAGTAGACGCTAAAATGTAGGTACGTATTGTGTGCGCGTGTGCGCGAATGTTCGATGATTTAGCCGAATATTCGGTGAAGCTGCCAGCCATTATACCGAATATGAAACGAATATCCGGCTCATCTCTAATTTTTGTATTGTGCACCTCTATTCCTTTGAAGAATTGTATATCATTGGCTTCAAAACAACTTGTAATGAGGTGTAGACCCTTTAAGTGGCGCCACGTGGCGTGACTGTGGAAACACCAGAAAAATCTTATCGGTATAATAACCTCGTTGATGTCAGACCGGCGACGCGGGCAACGGCAAATTTACGCTACGTTTGGAAGTACTTTTTCCGTCCGCCTGCCAAACGGCAAATACCCATGTTCAGCTATTTCTCAACTCCTGCAGCTTTATCGTAAAAGATTTTTCTGCACCGGTTCTATCCACGGATTATCATTAGTAATGGTGATAGAAATCCTTTTGTGAATGTGAGCTAAGCAGCACCATCTCACCTGTATCTGCCGCTAAGGAGCAGTGAGTTACTGAGGTTGCCGGTCAGATGGGAATGGAGAGCCAGCTTAAAAACTTAACAGTTCCGTTTAGATTCCAGTAGTATACAAAATTGTGTACCTTTTTCAAAACTCTCACTAGTTGAAATAATTTTTGAGTCTTTTGAGTTTAAGTTTTTGATATAAATACTGGTTTGTTTGGTTGTTGCAGTAGGTGAGAAGTATTTAATTTTTTGTGTCTTGATTTGTTTTTATTTAAACTTTTTACAGCTTTAACTACAGGCTGTGAGGGCATTCCGGCTTAGTCCTCACGGGTGACGATGCATTTGTAACCTTTGTTTAAAGTTGCTAATGGGTGTCCACGGGCAGCAGCTGCTATTTACCATCAGCTGTACTGTGAGTTCGTTTGCCACTTCAGATTTAAAAAAAGCATGCTGTAAAATTTTCCTTGATTGTCCGTGTACAATTTATGTTAGTGAAAAGCAATATAGAAAAAATGTAAGTGTAGAGGTATTTTCTTTTTAAATTACTTAAGTAGCGCTTAAGATAATAATTGACCCAAACTGAATTACGAAGTTCATCTGTTATAAAATAAGAACAACGGTGTCTTGTGACGCTTTCTTCGAAGTGTACCAACGGCTGCACTTACTGCTGTCATTTGACATGTAAACAACTGTCACGACACTTGAGCTCAATGCAGTTCTGAAAACTTGCCATGTGATTGTCAACGTCTTTCATGACTTCATAACTTTATAGTCTGTTTTTATCATTGGGTCTATCCACGATTTTATGGTTCCATAAGCCCTAGCATAGGATATGCTATTGGGAAAACTTACTGCTGTCTTTCAAATTTTAATTTATTCCACAATGCGCCTTGATTTGTAATCTATAAAAGTTAGGCATTTTGTACTTTTAATACCTAACACATACCACAAGCAAACAATCTTTAATGTTATTTGAATGTCTACCAGATCGAATTTGGGTCGTAGCGACCGGTATCAACAAAGACCAGTCATATGCACAGGACATGATTATAGTGTGAAAGTGTATACGCAAACACACCTTGTATTCTCACATTCTCAAATGCCCATTCTCATAGTCCGATGAGATATAGATGGTAATCCGACACGACGGGAGAGAGGTCGTGGACGGACGGCACTTACGGCTTGCCTTGTTTTCCGAGTCACGGTGCTGAAACATCGTCAACTTCTTGAAAGAAAAACCTTAAACAGATTTTTGGCTCAACCCGGGATTTGAATCAAGGAACTCAGAATCAGCAGTTGTATTTACAACTACTACTACGAGGTAGTCTTATCTACTTTTATCTTAAAGATTCGTTTTCATTATCTATAATATGATACTTATAAAGAGAACAATGAAATAAAATAATGTAAAATAGTATGAAATAAATAACATGAAATAATAAGTAATGAAATATAGTAAAAGTAATTTTTAAGACTTATATAAGATTTATTGCATTTGCTAGTTTAGAGTGACAGAGGTCAGAAGGTTGACATTTTCTTAAGGGACATAAATTTCACTAAAATGATTTTCAATGCTATATTTATTATAGCTAGTGGTCGTCCAGGGATCCAAATTCAACCACAATTTATAAAATTTTTAGGTTTGTATATTAAACAAGCTGTATTTCACTTTCAACTACAAATTTATATATAAACCACAGATATCTAATATATAATCTACAATTTTAGCGTGGTAGAGCCACAGAGTAAGGTATTTACCGTCGCTGTAGAATGATAACCTCGTATGTCCAGAGATCTAAACTTTACAGGAAACGAAAAAAATAGTTAATTTCGTCAATGTTTAAAATATTGTTATTAGCTTTTGTGTCATGTATTGAATGACAAAAAGTACTTTTTTATATTATTAACGCAGTTAATTAACCCTTAATTAACTGCGTTATACCAGTTAAATTGACATAAGAGGTTTTCATTTTTTATATGTGCAAAGTTGCGAGGTTTTCAAAATTAAAGACACTGCTCCAGACTAAAACTATTATGTTTATTGGATATAATTTGGACAAGTTTTGGTAAAAAAATCAGCTTAACCTAAAATTATCTTAAACCTATTCATAACTTAACTGAGTCTGTTTTCATCCACATACCCAGAGTAAACAACAAACGACCTATGAGAAGGCAAAAACAAATTTAATTATAAATGCGGCAAGCTATCATAGAATGCATGTAAATCTCGAAGAATCACATGTTTTAGTTCCTGAAGATGATTGAGATGGTTGTATTTTACCATAGTTATAGGTAACTATAATAGCGACAGTAGCCTAATAGCAGGGCGCGGACCGCGAACTCAAAATGGTCGTGGGTTCGAATCCGCCATTCGACTACTGGCGTGAACCACTCGTAACACAAGCAATTTAGGCTTACCACGAGTGGTTAAGCGGAATATTAGTAATGTTTATAGCATTGTTAATATTCTTTAAAAAAAACTTTGAACAATACAACTGTTGAAAACAATCACTAGCATTTGTTTGATGTATTTTCCTTGGTAGTAATTGGTATTCTTCCGAATAACTTAGCTTGCACTTTATGGATCCTTCTGGTTCATATTTAAGGCAACGTATGTCAGTGACTTGTGGGTCACCAACCTTATTACCTGGTCTTATTGATGTAAAATACGGTTGAAAGCTGTATTTTTTGAAGGCTGTATTTTTTGAAGGCTGTGTGGTCTAACTGTACGACATTGTAGGTATCAGGATTGTTACGGACAGTTTTTTTTCTTCTTCTTCCCAGGTATTCCTCACCTTTCATTCGTTTGTTTTTTTGTTGCTCATACATCCATTGAGATTTATCACTTCGTCCTCGTTTAGCTCTTTTTCGTTGTTGATTAGATATTTACCTCAAAATTTCAAGACTGTTATTTGGCTGAAAATTTGGATCTTGCACAGAGTCATCGCTGATGAAATTGGTATTATCTTCAGCCTATAAAACCTGCAAATTATCATTTCCAGTGTTCTCATTATTGTTTATAGCAGAAGTAGATCGTGCCTATGGTGGAATATTAGATAGTGTGACTCATCAATTGGAATCATGGAATCATTTTCAGGATTGAAATTTATTGTAGACAGAGGATTTTCCAGTGTCTGTTCTGAAGACATCATTGCAGACCATTCTGCAAGTCTATCAATATTTAGATCTGACTGTAATAAAGACGGAGATTCTTCTAAGTCAGCAGGGGTGATTAAGTCTTCTGGTGGCGAATGGTTCTTTATACACGCTGTCACTAATTTCCTTCCTCTATTTAACATTTTTCTTGAAAAAAAAAATTAAAATTACTAACTTATATTTTAAAGAAAAGCTGCAAAACCGGTAACAATTATGGCATGAAAACCTCATAATATTGTAGTCTTTGACTCGTATGTTGTTTGAATTTGTAACTATGTATATGAGGTTTTCACGTGAAACTTTTAACAAACAGATGTCAAATCAATACTAACCTAATATTTGCAGCCGTTATTTGAAATAAACTAAGATAGATACCACTTTATTTTCACTATTGGCAGTGAATAGTTTGATTAATTAAAGCAGTTAAAATATTATGTGAAAACCTGGTATGTCACTTGAGTGGTTTGCTTTACCGGGGACATACGAGGTTTTCCTTGCAATGATCACGTCAAATAAACGAACGCATATTTATTGCTAAACTACAACTCCTTAGTTATAAAAATACAACCAGAGTGTACTTAGAAATATAAAAAATATAAATAAACTTACTTCACACCGATTTATCCACAATGTTTCACTAAAAATCTCAAAAATAGAGAGTAACGCCCACACCATGCACTTTTTACGAGGTTTTCTCACTTGTGAAGACAAGATTGCCAACGAGTAATAAATAAGAGGTTTTCGTATAACTCCATATATGGCACTAATAGTTACATATCGGGTTCACGATTTTGCTGTATTATAAAATACGTGGTTTTCATTCGATTTTTACAAAAATAAAAAAATATACTTTTTTGACATACGAGGTATTCATTCTACAGCGACGTTACTCATGTTGTAGAGCCGTGCTGTAGCTATTTTAATTGTAGTTGTAGAACGAATGGGTCGATTCGACCGAGGAAGCACCACGCTCTCACATAATACTAGCGTAAAATAGCAGCGTAATGCTGCTGTGTTTCGTATGGTGAGTGTGCTGGAGACCCTTTTTACTGGATAAGAGGTATTACATCTTAGTGCTCAGGGGTGACAACGCATCTGCATCTCGATTCGCAAGATGTAGATGTCTATGGGCCACAGCAACCACTTACCATTAGATGAACTGTGCGCTCGTTTGTATCCTTATCCTATAAAAAAGTACAAAATATAAAATAGTACCCAACACATAGAATCGCTCCACACACTATTAAAAAAGAAACATTTGAAGTCACACAAAATTTACTGCTCAATCAGCCAAACAGTCAGTAATTATTGGTTGGCAAAATTTTTAAACTCTTTTGTGACCTTATCCACTCTGACCACTAATCTCCATTTATACTAGTATGCTGGAATGTCTATTACTCTATACTCTACAAAACGTTTGTGCCAATTTAAAGCGCGGTCATTGAGTGTACCGGTAACTAATTTTGACATAATTTGTAAACGGCCGTTGTTTTGCTCAAAACTTTAAGAGTATTTTAAAGTTTTAAACGAGTAGAAAAGGGTGTGTGTTGCATAGTTCGGTTATTTTTCATGTAAGTAATATAATAAAAAGTATTTTATTACCAATAAAAATGTAAAATTCGTTACCAGGAGGGATTTAGTTTACATTAAAAAGTTAAAACTATTTGATAATTAAAAAAATGTCACTTATATTATTTAACATAATAGGCTTGAAATTACCAATTTTTGATAAACAATTAAATTGAATAGGGTTGAAGAGTCCCCCGTCGATAATAATTATCTATGTTTTTTCTACCTACTAATATATCGGTTTTTTTGAAAGAGAAGAAAGTAAAACGATTTGTGAAATAAGAATAGAAGGGGAGTTGATCGAGCAAGTAGATGAGTTTGTATATTTGGGCTGCGTATTTAGCAGGGAGGGAGATATGATAAGGATATATCTCCCTCCCTGCTAAATACGCAGCAATAACGACGAGTGAATGCGGGAAATAGAGTAAATGGGGCCCTGCACTCTATTGTGAAGAGTCAAAATGTGTCGAAAAAGGTACGTATGGCAATTCACAATGCTGTATTGGTCCCTACTTTAACGTTTGGTAGTGAAAGTTGGGTGTGGTGGAAGAAGCACGAGAGTAGAATGAACGCAGTAGAAATGCGGTCGTTAAGGAGTATGTTAGGGCTGAATCTGAATGACAGGGTAAGAAATTGTGTAATAAGAGAAGAGTGTGGTTTGCAAGATGATGTTGTGACCAGGATTAAGAAGGGAATGCTTCGGTGGTTTGGTCATGTGGAAAGAATGAATGAGGAAACAGTGACAAAGAAAATTTATGTTGCAGAAGTGAATGGCAGAGTCGTAGTCGTAATTTATTGAAAACGGGCCAAATTAGGAGTACCCTTAACCGACGAGCATGTATGCGTAGGTGTATGGATGTGAAGGAGGCGAGAGAGGTGTGTCAGGATCGTGCCAAATGGAAGTCTGTAGTCTCTGCCTACCCCTCTGGGTGAGAGGCGTGAGTGTTTATGTATTATGTATGTATATACATATCTATATTACCTCAGCTCAAATTCTAATTTCGTCCCCACTTCCCCGCGCGTCGCATGCTATCTACCAACATGTTTGTAATCACTAATACTGTAAGTAGATAAGTCGTTAGATACTTATTTCATTAGGTTTATCATATTAATGTCTGTTTCTTTACGCCAACCCAGCCGTATCTTATTTTTTATACGGTTATTTTCCATTTTAATTTTACATCGTCCTGTTGCCTAATGAATATTCTGATCGTAAGCAACACAGCTTTCCCGTTCGAAAGCCGCAGCGAACAAACTTCAGGTCGCCGATAGTTTAGGTAATTTCTTTTTACAGTTAAAATAATTTAAAATTTAAAAATAATATATAATAAAGGTAAAAAATAAAATAAAAATATAAGCCCTTCTTTATAGTTAGTACAGTTAATATTGTTACGAGTTCGGGATTCGTGACAATAAAAACTGCCGATTGAATTACCAAAATTTACACTTTTATTACCGAACACCAGTTAGAACTTAAAAGACACCAATAATTAATCACAATGATTCACTTTATTTCGCTCCGAAGCTTCGCTTGTCTTGTCAAATTCAATACTGCCTCGATCGCTTTTTTTTTTTGCGCCCGAAGCAATTAAAGGACTACCCTATACGTAGGGAGGCGGAAAATGCATTACGCGTACCACGATAGCCGGTCTATCGTGGTTATGAGGGACTCACTGTCCTACCGGGGACCCTAAGTGATACCCTCTAAAAAACGCCTTTGGGGACAGGCAACTGGCTGATTAAGCTGTATTGTGCCTTATCATGAGCGACCCTCTTTTGGGAAAAGAGGGCGCAGGCGGCTAAGAGCCGCTGAGGGAGTGCCTACGAAGGCAAAATAATATTAGTTAATATAATAATAATTAATTTAATTAGAACTGGCCTCAGCCGCCAGGAGGCAGTTCAGGTCGTTTGACAGTTTATTAGGCGGGTCCGAGAGAGAGTTTCTCGGCCTGCGGACACGATAGCGAGAGGGCTGTGGGGCTGCATAAGAAGCTGCCTCACGAATTAATTGATTTGGGTGCGACTCTGAGGCTTTGAAGAAGTTCTCAGAGAGTTTTTTTAAGGAATTGTTGAATTGTTGGGAGCTCTAAGTCCCGATGAAGGTCGGCATTACGGACGTACCAAGGTGCGTTCGCAGCTCGACGACAGAAAAGGTTTTGAACTATTTGGAGTTCATTAATAATTTTGGGGTTTGCGTGGGCAAAGACGGGGCCCGCGTAGGACATGACTGGTCGTATACAGACCTTACAAAGGGTACGCTTGTTTCGAAGGGACATTTTACTGTGTCTGCCCAACATACTGTTGAGCCTACTCAGATAAAACCGTGCGTGACGGGTGACTCGTTTGACGTGGGGCCTAAAAGTGAGCCCTGTGTCTAGAGTGACACCTAAATATTTGGCGGTCGTATGCCAGGGGACAGGGGTCCCTAGCATACGTATTGGAGGGGTGTTTTTAAACAGGCGTCGTTTATAGTCGAAGTGAACGGCGGAGCTCTTCTCCGGGTTCACATCGATGCGCCATTTTTTGAACCAAGCTCCTAGGTCATCGACTGACTTTTGGATCTTGTTCCGTATGAGGGGCAGTGAGACGCCTTTGCAGTAGATAGCAGTGTCGTCTGCGAAGAGGGAGAGCTGAACACCTTTCGACGGGATGGGAATGTCGTTGGTGAACAGGATGTACAGCAGAGGAGCAAGTACTGAGCCAGAGTAACTGAGGATAGCGTGCCTTCGTGTCTAAAACGAAAGGTACGATACTCTAGGTAAGAGGCCACGAGACGTACTAGACGATCGGGGAGACCTCTCTTGTATAGTTTGTAGATAAGGCCTGTATGCCAGACTCTATCGAAAGCTTTAGCTATGTCGAAAAAGACCGCGATGGTCTTATGACGACGAGGATAGAAACCGCTGAGGATATATTCCACAATACGGTGAACTTGTTGGGGGCATGAGTGTTGGGTTCGGAAACCGAATTGGTGGGGAATGATGAGAGGGTCACCGTCTGTGGGAAACAGATAGCGCCTCATCCGTGTTTGGATGACTCATTCGAAGAGCTTGCCCATCGCCTTGAGGAGGCTAATGGGGCGATGGCTGGAGGGGAGGTTGATAGGCTTGCCTGGCTTGGGAATTCCAATCACAGTTGCCTCTTTCCACGTAGTGGGAAAGTAACTAAGGTTGAAACAGGCGTTGAAGATAATAGATAAAAAGGTTAACACCTGCTCAGGAAAGTGTTTCAGGGCTTGGTTGGAGATGCCATCCGCGCCCGAAGCCTTTTTAGGCTTAAGTCCTTTGATGAGGGATGAAATCTCATCATTGGACACAGAGATAGGTTCGGAGGTCGTGGGGGGTGAGTTCCGGCGGCCGACCTCATCCTCCACTGCCTGGGCGTGTGAGGGGTCGACGGGTTGAGAGCTAGGCGAGCATTGAGCGGCAATGCTATCTGCAAAGCAGGCAACCGTGCCGTCGGGACGGGAGAGGGGGGGAGGGTGGGTGATAGCGTCTATGCGGAGGGCTCTGGCCATCTGATAGTACGCTGTATGAGATGGAGAGATATTCTCCATGAGTTCACTCTTTTCGAGGTCTCGAAATTCAGAGAGGCGGAAGCGGAGTTCTCGTTGAAGACGATTTGCCGCGCGCCTATATTCGGGGGTGGGATATTTTGCTGCTCTCCGGAAAGCAGCTTTTTTGGCTTTTAATAGGTTGCTAATATGTAGGGGAAGCCCACTATTGTTAGCAACCGGGACGACCTTTTCGTTCTCCTTAAGGGAGGATTTAATAAGGTTGGAGAGAGAATCGACCGCGGTGTCGATTTTTTCGGGACTGTCTAAGTCCGATGGTAGAGAGCTGGTAGAGTCCTGTGAGTCCAGAGCTTTAGCTAGGGACTCCTTGAATCCCTTCCAGTTGGTGAAGGTTTTCGTATGTGTTGGGGGAGGTGGCTGATGGCCAAGAATGAGGGAGACCGGTCGGTGATCGGATCCCAGATCGTCTAGAGCTCTAGAGTCTCGATTGCTCTGAGGTTGAGAGAAACTCCTTGGAGTAACGCAAAATCTAGTACATCGGGGGCGTGATCGGTGTTATCGGGAAAGTGAGTAACACCGAGGGGACTATGGACGGTAATATCAAGAGACTGCGTGATATCGAGCAGTAACTTGCCGCTATGGGATGTAGTACGGCATGTCCATTCAGTATGCTTAGAGTTAAAATCTCCAAACATAATGACTGAATTGCCTAAAGATAAAATAGCCTCAAAATCTTTTTTGAGGGGCTGGGTTCCTGAAGGGATGTAACAGGAGGCTATGAGGATGGACTGATGTCCAGTCATAGCTATCTGCATACCGTGGCTTCCATGTTGGTAAGCTGCGGAGTAGAAATGGGCGAGCAATGAAGTGTCTTCTTGTAATAGATGGCCGTTCCGCCGCCTCGACGGTCGGGACTGTCGTTACGAAGAAGAGAGAAGTTTTTAATAGAAAGGCCTTTAGCGTCCTTGGTTTTGAGATTAGTTTCCTGTAGGAGGAGGAAATCGACTTCACGATTCCGAAGAAAGAGCTTAAGCTCTGGTAGGTTATTTCGCAAGCCGCGAATATTAAATGATACAAGCGATAAACCCTTAGGTTTGATACGACCGTGAGATCTTGGTAAGGTAATTTGCTCAGTCATTTAAGTTAAGTTAATTAAGTTAACTTAACTTACAACGCTAGCAGAAGATCGTTGTGTTCAGCAAGAGCGAGGAGACGCTCTTGAGGGGACTTCGCCGCGCGCAGTTTGCGTGCTATAACGGTGATCTCCCTGACATCGATATTCCTAATAGCGGAATATAGCGTGTTGTAGTCGTCGGGTGTGGGCTCTGCCTCGTGTGCGTACGAGGTTGTCCGCGGTGGGTCTGCCTTTTTGGGCCCCCAGGGAAAGACTGGAGGCTGCATTGGCTTGGAGAAGCCCGGAGGGGGCCGAATTATGCCCTGAGGGGGCCTAGGGGACCCTGAGGGGGCCTAGGGGGACCCTGAGAGGGTCGATTGAAGCCCTGAATAGGCTGAGAAGGGCCCTGACGGGGCCGTTGTTGGAGGGCCGGGAATGAGCGGTCATTCACCGGCGGTGGAGCTTACCTACTGGGGCGAGGTTGAGGTGCGCGTGGGCAGCCCTTGTAATTAGCCGGGTGTCCTGTCTGGTTGCACAGGACACAGGCGGGCGGGGATTCGGCGTCTTTGGGCCGGGGACACTCTTTCGTGTTATGTGGTTCCAGGCACTTCACGCACCTGGGTGGGGCGGAGCAGTTGGCCGCCGCGTGACCATAAAGTTGGCAGCGGTGGCACTGCGCCGGGAAACCGGGCCTATGTGGGGGCTCTACCTTCACCCTTGACAGGCCGCACACTGTGCGCACCTACCGGAAGATGGCTTTAGCCTCCGGCACGTTTGACAGGATTACTAGGGCAAGGTTGTATCTCTTGCCCGTTCTGTTGTGCATTTTCTGCACTGCTTCTACGGGGAAACCTTGGGACTTAAGGTCCTCAAGGATTTCCTCGTTGGAGAATTCAAAGGGGACGCCTCGGATGACGGCCCCGACTTTACGCTCTTCAGGGAGAGCGTAAGTGTGGTAGGAGATACGTTCGGCTGTGAATAGCCGGGTGATCTGTCGGAAGTCCTCGATCGAGCTTGGGATGATTTTAATCGCCTCCCCGAGGTTGACTGCATGATCATACTTGATACCTGCGTCGTAGCAGGTTTTGGATAGTTGGGTGTATTTGGCCTTGGCTCTTAAGAAGACAGGGGGCGGGACTTGCTTCTTTGCTAGGACTGGAGCACAACGAGAGGCTGGTTTGGATGGTGTGTCACATCACATCAGTGGGACGGGGGCAGCGTCGAGGGCTGCGGAGGTTGTACGAGCGGCAGGGGCCGCTGAAGTGGGGGGGGGGTGCGTTTTATTGCGGCACGCTTTCCGTTGCGCTTGGAGGTGACGGTGGTGAAATTGGACTCCCCGATTCCGTCGGAGTCAGAGGACTCCGATGAACCGGAGCCTGAGGTAGTGGCGGGCCTCTTCCGGGAGGTCGGCGCCGAGGATTCGGAGCATGCGTACTCCATTTCTAAGGGGGCAGATTCGAGTGGGGCAAATGAGTTCCTTTTTTCGAGGTATGACTGTACTACTGGCGGCGGAAGGTGTGCCTGAGTGGCAGGGAGGGGAGCCTGGGCGGCGATGGTGGCGATGGCGGCGAGGACCGTCTCATTGCCATTTAACCCGTATTGGGTAATGAGGGCGGCTAGGGACTCAGTGAAGCTGGAGTTGGCCATTTTGGTTGAGTGAGCTAAGTTAAGTAAAGATGAGGACGGGTCCCTGCTCTCGGTAGAACAGGGACTAGAACGCGAGACGTACTACAACACACTATGCACGTAACAGTAATGCAAGAACACAAGAAAATAAAGGAGACAGTAAAAAAAATTGAAAATGATAAATGAAAAATGAAAATTATAATGAAAATGATAATGAAATGAAAATTAAAATGAAAATGAAAGCGGAGGTCAGTCAGACCTCCCTGCCCGAAGACAGGGGGGTAAGAGCTGTAGCGAGAAGTGACTCACCGGCAGCCTCGACGCTGTTCCGCGTGAGCAGGACAGCGGAGGCGCGTGAGAGCGAGACAGCACTACCGTACTGTACGGGAGCGCGGACCACCAGGAGGCGACCGTCCGAGAACGATGCCGCCGGCGGACTGAGCACTGCGTCGGCGCTGCACAGCGCGAGCGGGACAGCGGAGGCGCGAGAGCGGGAGAGCACTACCGTACAGGAACGAAAGCGCGGACTACCTGGATGCTACCGCTCGGAAGCGATGCCACAGGCGGAATGCTGCCTCGATCGCGGCATGCAGCGGCTTTAAATACACCTTTTACACCGAAATATCCAGAATATTCCAGTAGATACGGGCGCCGACCGACCAGACGCAGAAAGTTCGAGTGTGGTCATGTGTGATGGCGCTGTTGGTCGAAGTTTAAGATTGACATTTTCTAGGAAGCCCTCCTCGCTCTGGTCCCCGACACTAGATGGAGCTAGTGCCAGGTACCTGACGTCAACTTAGGCGCACAACAATATGTAAAGTTTTATTTAATTTAAAGTATTTTATGAATACCATTGGTTTATTGTTCAGTTTGGAGGTAACTTTAGTTTTTTTTCTATCGAAAATTTTTACGGAATCGTGATTTTGTCGGACATAGTACTTAACATTAATCATCAACTTTACCATATATTTATCTCAAAATTAATGCTGATATATTTTCGGCATAACGGAGGATATTGCTAAGCCATTTGAGGCCCATATAGGCCCTTAATAAACTGTGGATCTTAACGATTTCTAGCTAACATTGTTCTGTAAAAATCGATCATGGGTGCGGAGTCACGAGTTAGCAAACTATATACTCGTTGGACATGATTCAGGTGAAATTTGTATCGCCTTGAAGTTCGATGAACAGTGCCTCTTTCAATTGCTCGTACTGAAGTGCTGGGATCATTTTCAATTTTATTTAAAACTCCGTTATTTTCATTTCGTAGTGGTCTCCCACCTGCCGGACGAACACTAGGCATTCGTCCTTGCGAATACTACTGGTGAACATTGATGAGCACAAGCTGATCTGGGTGACGTGCCGCATTTGGGCATCTCTCCCGATATAATCTGGCTGCGGCAGAGGTCTTTCAATGGCATTCACCGTAGATAATGTGCATGTCGGCATGTTCTTACACAGTATACAAATACGGCATTTTGGCAGAACAATAAACAATAAAGTCCAGGGAAACGCAGCCAAAGTCGTCAACGAGGCATTCCGCCTTAGGCCTCAGAGGTCAACAGAAAAACGCATCTGAATTTTCATTCTAAATAGGATAGATAAATAATAAATGTGTCTATGAGCCACAACATTCACTAATCAGGTGTAGGTTGTGCTTGTTTGTCAACCTCACCTTATAAAATAAGATCGCTGGGTAAATTTTGTTACGTTTCAACAAATTAAGTGTCACGATACTGATGGATTTTGTAAAGCGAATGCCGGTAACCAATGTATATGTACTAGTAACTAGACATTGGATATACGGCCCTGAAGATATAAAAATATGACAATCCCCAAATAACTTAAAAGTTAAAGTTTCAGCCTATATACGTCGGCGCAGGCCTCCTCTCATTTCTGAAAGGATTTAGGGCATGAAAATGTCCGCCGTGAAGTCAAAATGCGTGGTGATTAATTTCACAAACCTTCGAAATATTTATTTTTCTTATTTCACAGACATGCAGGTTACTTCACGGTGTTTTCCGTCACCGCCAAGCACGTGGTAAATCAGAACTTAAAATTGCAATTACCTATTTCATTGGTGCTGGCGGGAAATTGAGTGTGTGATCTATGACCTCAGCATCCACATACCATCAAACGGACGGTACGCTAGTTTGTCACCATTACTGGTATAAAAAAATTACTTTGGTTATTTTAAAATAGCAGCTGAATATGCTGCTGTGTTTCCTATGGTAAGATTCGGACGTCATCGCACAAACAGCCAGAATAGCTTCCTAGGACCTCGAAACGTCGAGATCTGATCATAACCCGATTTTCAAAAACAGGGTTGAAAATAATAACTTCACCTTTTTTTGAAATCATTGATTGTCATAGCGGGAAGTTAAAAAGATATATATATATATATATATATATATATATATATATATATATATATATATATATATATATATAAAGAAAAAATGTAGGGCAACAGAAAATCTCCAACTAGGATGCATATTTCTATTCTGCAGCGCACGTGAACAAATGAACCTACATTTTTTATTTGAATAGGCTTTGTTCATTTTATACATATTTTTCTTCTTTAATTTTAATCATGACTATGATGAATATGAAATATTTGCTTAGAACTTACATGCTAGCAACTTATTTTAAAAATTAAGTTACAAAGTGGCATAATTTGGAGGAGCCCTGTGTTAAGCAGTAGCTTAGAAGAACTGTAATGATAATGGTGGTGAAAGTTATAAAAAAGGTAACGTCTATCTGACGGTAAGTGGCCGGAGTAACGTTCCGAGTTGAGCTCCAAGGCAATAAAAACAATAAAAAAATTAAAAATAAACATACAACATCTAAAGGATTAAAACGCAATAAAACATAAAATACAACTAAATAATACTATGTTGTATCAAAAAACAATCTTCATCGGTCGCTGATATGCACAATTAATGTTCCATTCTTGATAATCAATTGAAGTTACTAAACATCTGGACCTATTAAACCCTTTCAATTATATTAAAGTCGAAAATTATCCATCAATAAATACAACAAATCGTAATTATGTGAACCGACAGACACACGCACGTCTTAAGCCGAACGCACATTTGTCAGTACCATACGCGCCGCATCTTATAAAATGCGGTAGGTATCCGAATATTGAACGACGCATGCTGATGACGTCATATAATGCAGCGCATTCGGCGCGTGCTGATATTCTATTTTATTCTATTCTTGAGATTTTCATAGTAAGGTATGGTTGTATATGAAGCAATTCTTGTAATTTCTTGTATGTTAAATGCAAATATTTGAAAATTCTTTCATTATCATCTTATTAATATTTAAATAAGGTATAATATTCTCTACACAATTGCCTTTTTAAATTAATATTATCAATCCAAAATCTTCTTTTTCTTCGAATTTTATTTTGTTCTTCCTCTGCCACTAAGCAGGCTATTACAAAAAAATCCGAGTGGTCAATGTCACTGTTCCGTTTCACACGAGTGGTTGGAAAAAACTGCATAAGTTGTTGGCAATAAATACAAAATAGTTGAGTATGGTGCGTTTGCACGTACGTTTGCATGTGCGAGGCCATCCGAAAATGCGACGCGTACGGTGCGGACGAATGTGTGTTCAGCTTTAGAATATATTACCAGTGCAAACAGAGTCGGACACTTGTGTAAAGTTCGTTTACGCGGAGAACGGAGTAGAAAGCAGCTGACATGTTTGGTCAACTGATTCGCTATTGTACGATTCATTCCAGAACTTCTAACGTTGAGGTGAGAGACATAAATTTAAGTTATGTACTCATAGTATGTATTCAAGAATAAACTATAAGAGTAACATTAAATTAAGTCGGGAAGGACCACGCTGTTACGGAATACCAGCGTAAAATAGCAGCTTAATACCACTGTGTTTCGTATGGTGAGTGTAGAGATCCGGAGAACCTTTTTTTACTGAAAACGAGGCATTCCACCTTAGTCCGCAGGGGTGGCAACGCATCTCCATTTCGATTCTTAATCGATAATAAATGCTACTTACCGTCAGGCCGACTGTGTACTCGGTTGACACCCTTATTCTATTAAAAAAAAAACTACATTCATGAATGGAAGTAGAAATTAATCGCCTTATATTGGCGGCGAAACTACCCTACTACGAGGGTAGTAAGAGTCAACACAGAGAAACCGAAACAGGAGATGGGCAGCAGAACAAAATTATAAAAAGCTGCAGTGCCCAACCCGCGTGCTGTATGTTGCGACTATGGCAAATATCCGGCCTATTATTATTAGTTATTATGATTATTAGAGGAGGTCTAAGTACAACAGTGTTCTTTTGATAGACTGTAATGATGACGATGAGGAGTTCTAATAATCTTCGCTACGCTTAATATTTACGGTAGAATAAAAACAGAAATGAACATCTTCAAATATATTGTTACGCGCCTAAGTCATATATATATATATATATATATATATATATATATATATATATATATATATATATATATATACAACCCACTTCTGGGAATAGGTCGCAGCGAGTTTTGGAAAATAAAAGAGGTCATTGCGCTAACCTCAACGCTGAGTGACCGACAACATATAAAATATTTACTTTATAGAAACGGACAGACAGACAGGCGGATGAACAAAAATTCTGAAAACCACTCATTTGGCTTCAGTGCCCTTTATTTAGTCCCCTGGGCTGGAATTACAGACACGACTTTCTACATATTCATTATATGTATAGATAAAGAAGTCCGCCCTATAACCACGATTACTTATTACTTAATTTTTAAATAAAACTAGATTTTGTACAGATTTTATCGCATATATTAATTAACTTAATTATTTAATTAACTTAATTAACCGACGTTTCGAGCACTTTACAGCACACATGATCACTGGAGGACTGAGGTCCTGACTTCTGACTGACTGCGTATACCTCCAGATTAAATTATTAATTTTTGTTCCGATCTACGCAGTATGAACTTATACCTAGGCTGCACTAAAAGTATCGGGAATGGCATATTTCCACTGTTCCTGTCATATTAAAATCTTTAAAATTGAAAGCTCCTTGGTTTTAAAAATCGAATATCATTTAGTTATTTAAAAAAGGATTCTCGGTCTTGTCACAAGGTTTTGTCAAACTTGATTAGTCGTTGAGAAAATGGAATTGACTCGAGAAAATTCAAGAGCGATGATTTTTTATGACTTTCGAAGTGGTTTAACACAAAAACAGTGTGTTGACCGAATGATTTCCGCATTTGGTGATGAAGCCCCATCCAAAACCACAATTTATCGCTGGTTTGCTGAATTTCAACGTGGCAGTGTCAAGCTCAGTGATGATCCCCGTCAAGGTCGTCCAAAAACTGCAGTCACCCAAGAAAACGTTGATGCTGTGCGTAAGCTGATTGAGGAAGATGGACATGTGACATACCGCGAAATTAAGGCAACTTTAGACATTGGCATGAGTCAAATACAAATAATCTTGCATGAACAATTAGGTGTAAGAAAGTTGTTTTCCCAATGGATACCGCATTCGCTCTGTGAAGAGCAAAAAGCGGCTCGCGTTACTTGGTGCGTCAGAACTCTCGAAGTATTCCACGCAGGATCCTCAAATGCTGTATACAACATCGTATCAGGTGACGAATCCTGGATATACGCGTACGAACCCGAAACAAAATACCAGTCACCAGTTTGGGTGTTCGAAAATGAGTTAAAGCCGACAAAAATTGTTCGTTCACGGAGTGTTGCAAAAAAAAAATGGTGGCCACGTTTGTGTCCAAAACCGGCCATGTTACGACTATTCCTCTTGAGGGACAAAGAACGGTTAATGCAGAATGGTATGCTAGCATTTGTTTGCCACAGGTAGTTCCTGAACTCCGTAAAGAGAACTGCAATCGCCGCATCATCCTCCATCACGACAATAAGAGTTCTCACACCGCACACAGAACAAAAGAGTTTTTTGAGGAAGAAAACATAGAATTATTAGACCATCCGCCCTACAGCCCCGACCTAAGCCCTAATGATTTCTATACTTTCCCTAAAATAAAGAATAAATTGCGTGGACAGAGATTTTTTTTATAGAAGAGGGGGCAAACGAGCATGCGGCTCACCTGATGTTAAGTGACTACCGCCGCCCATGATCAACCGCAACACCAGGGGAATTACAGGTGCGTTGCCGGCCCTTTAGAAAGAAGTAAGCTCTTTTCTTGAAGGTCTCCAGGTCGTATCGGTCCGGAAAAATCGCTGGTGGTAAACTATTCCACAGAGAGGCTGTACGCGGAAGAAAACTCCTCTTGAAACGTACAGTGGTGGACCGCCAAGCATCCAAATGGTGTGGATGGTATCGGGACGTTTGCCGCGTAGTGCGTTCACGAAATTTGGCGGCTGGGATTAATCCGAACAATTCCTCAGAGCACTCTCTATGGTATATGCGAAAGAAAATGCAAAGAGATGCAACATCTCTTCGCAGTGCCAGTGAATCGAGCCGATCCGAAAGCACTCGGTCGTCGACGATTCGAGCCGCTCTGCGCTGGACGCGGTCAAGTGGAAGGAGCTGGTACTGGGGAGCCCCAGCCCAGATTCCATGTGCGGCCGAACATTATTCCATGGGATGGGAACAGTATTCCATGTGCGGCCGAACCTACGCCTTGTAAAGTTGCAGGCGGTGTGCCGGCATGAAATACTGTCCCGCTCTACTGAGCACGCCAAGCTTTTTAGAGGCCAATTTGGCCTTCTCTTCCAAGTGACCACGAAACTGCACGTCACTCGATATGTCGACGCCGAGGATTCCGATACTGGCTGAGGCAACAGGGGGAGTGCCTTGAAACTGAGGAGATACGACAAAGGGGTTCTTTTTAGCGGTTAACGCGCAAACTTGTGTCTTCTGGGGGTTAAACTGAACTAGATTTAGTCGCCCCCAATCCGAGACTCTGTTCAGCAAAGACTCGACTTCAGACACAAGTTTGTCCCGGCACTCGGAGACGTTTTCCCGAGAAATATTGGCTTGGCCGGTGTACTGAGCATCACCAGTGCTGTCATATGCATAGCAATGAATGTTACGGGTTTGCAACATATCATTGATATTGTAACGCTTCCCCCCTCTATATAATAAAAATATTAAATATAATTAATATAATTAAAAGGGGTAACTTTTCAATAAAAATTATCTATATGTGACCAGGATAAATAAGATATGTTTTGATCTTTCTAAATGATCTTTCTAAAGGTTTAATAATAGGCCGTTTGTAATATTTTGGCGTGATCGTCTTAGTTAGGACCCTTATTTACGTTGTGTTTGTTTAGTAACTTAGGTATCTTTTGGAAGAATGAATATTCACTAGAGCAATTGAAAGCTGTTGGTAGTGCTTTATAAGCTAAGTGAACCCCGTTCACGAAGACAGGGCTCGAGAAAGGTTAAGAACATAAAACGTTTTTATTCCACTTGTATCAGGTTGACATTATTAATTTATTATTATTTATCCCTTCCCGCTTGGAAAAGGCTCACAATATATTTATACAAAAAATACCCGATACAAGGGCTTCGCTCTCCTACATTTATTTAAAAAATGTAGGGGAGGCACACGGCCCCACACATGCCGTGCACGGTGAGCGCCAACTATTTTGATGCACTCCCCCCGAAGGGAACGCTAATTCAGGAACTAGACCGTAGTCCACAGCAAAATAACTGGCGAACCAGTAAAAGAGGCTTGGCCCCTTGTTAGTGCGTAAGCACAAACATAGACCGAAGTCGCGCATGTCAATGAGTGTAAACGCCATACAGAATACGAACGAATCCAGCCACAGTGAATGTACGTCACACGGTTTAGGCAAATTGGCACACTGGCTGTAAACCCTCCTGCCACCTGCCAGACCGCCGCTCCTGCAGACGTTATGTAAGTGTATGGCATCACCACCAATTGCATGATCAGCACGGCTACTAGCCGCAGAGCGTGTCATGAGTCTACCGCTCACCTCAAGGGAATGGGGTCCCACGTTGTGCGGCTTTCGGCCGCAGCCTGGAGAGTCTCCTCAGATCCTCCCGCCAGCTACCACCCGCATGAGGTCGACACATATGCTCCACCAACCAATACAACGGCAGATATAGCCAAAAGGTTGTTATAAGATAAGAGTAATAATTCGCCATCGGAAAGGGTTTGTGTCACTGATGTTGAGTAAATGCATTTTCGATCATGTTTGCCTCACCCACCAACAAGTTGCCTTCAATCATTCAAAGGTGGGAAAGTTACAGAGATATATTATTATGTTGTTATATAAAACATCGTGGAGGGCAGACAGTCTGCAGCCCCGTAATGAAGAGACCCGACTTGGGCAAAGCTACTCAGGCGTGAGTCAAACCAAGACGCAGAGAGCGCCATTGAGAATAGCATCCCACCAAACAACCATCGCAGAGACGCAATGCTGCAGAACGCAACAAGCATCAATACGACTATCGTCGGGCTTACACCATTCCAAGGTCCCCCATACATCCCAGCAGACATCACCATCCGCATACCTCCATCGACCAGAACCACAAGAGTGCGTCGAATTAAGCGCAGCACACCCGCAGATCCATCACAAGACGCAATACCGCAAGTAGCAGTAAGCATCAATGCAACTATCATACGGATGGCGCCCCCTAACAACACACCCACATGATCCCTATCGACTTTGGTAACAAAGTTTGTATTGTTGTTATATAAAAAATATCACCAACGTATCATAGTAGCACGCTACTAAGACGCCAATGAATAAAACTCCACGTATCATAGCGCTAATGCACTAAGACATGAAGTTGAGTATGCCTGTTACATTTAAAAGTGCTACCAAACACAGTCATCATCCCAATCCGAAATATAGAAGACGCATCTACGACGTCGCCCACAAACGGTATGGGTATGCGATGTCCACGGGAAAGCCGTATTGCTACAACAAACCCGCTTACCACCAGCACTAAGATGATATGTCTAGGACACATCGGTTAGTGAGCCCAAGTTTACCTCGGACCAGTTGCTCGTGAAGCAGCACACACGCCACCATAATATTCCTTTTCAAGTCCCCAATAAGGACTAGTCATTTTGCTACAGTACTAAGAGCAGTCGGTCACACGACCATCCCATACAATGCTTATGCATCAAGGAGACCTTCTATAACATTACTTTTGTATCATAGACCTTACTTTCATAAGTCATTCATATATAGGGTTCGAACCCACGACCCTACTATTGTAATGCAAATTCATCATGGAAACCTTCTATAGTATTGCTTTTTTATCATTGAGTTTAATATCATAAGTCCCTAATGTAGGACTAGTCATTGTGCTACAGTACTTCAGGCAGTCGGACTCCCGACCACCCCATATATAGGTACAACTGCATACATGAACACCTTCCATAACTTAGGAAAATTTTCTTTTATACGTGAACTCCTTCCACAACTTAGACAATTTTTAACAAATTTTCTAATTATCTTATAAACGTTATTTATCTTTATTTTTATAATATTTTCGACTTGTATTTCTATTGTTTATCATGTTTTAAATATTTTTACAAGTTTTATAATAAATTTATTTATTATGAAAGCCAATATTTTGCCTTTAATTTACTATGTTATTGGTCTAATGTCTGAAATGTATTTATATTAACTTTATGCTTATTAATGTAATTTTATTGCTTAGTATATATCTTTTAAGACCATTTTTGACGCCCCTTTATATTGAATTTAATTATTAATAATAATATTGGACCGTCACAATATGCAGAAGAAACAGCGTTGGCGATAGCTCGCAGCCTTGTGGAACACCAGCGTGAATAGGCTTGCAATCGGAGCTTGCACCGTCTACAACGACCTTGATGCCCCGATCTGCAAGAAAGCTGGTGATCCAATCGCACAATTTCTCGGGAAGCCCATAGGAAGGGAGCTTTGAAAGAAGCGCTTTGTACCAAACCCGATCGAAGGCCTTCGCAATGTCCAAACTACCGGCCATGACTCCCACTTGGACTCTACTGCCTCCACCCATCTGTGAGTTAGGTAGACCAGAAGATCACCAGCTGACCGACCACGGCGAAAACCGTATTGGCGGTCACTAATCAGCTGGTGATCCTCAAGGTACCATCATCAGCTGGTCTCATCATGAGCTGGCAGTTTACAATGGACTCCATTGTTTTGGAGAACAAGGAGGTGATGGCGATAGGCCGGTAGTTGGACGGGTCTGAGCGGTCGCCTTTTTTAGGGATCGGGTGGATGAAAGCCGTCTTCCATGATTTTGGGACTACGCCTAGGGAGTAGGAGTATCGGAAAAAACGCGTTAAAACCAGTGCCAACTCTGGAGCACACGTCCTCAGCACAATTGGGGGGATTCCGTCAGGCCCACTCGACTCGTGGATATCCAGGTAGAGGAGTGCTTTGCGAACCCAGCGCTGTGTGAACTGCACTTCCGGCATGGAGCACTCACACCGCGGGATGGTCGGAGGCGTACTCCTCTGTCATTGAGGGCCGAGTTGGACGCAAAGAAAGAGCCTAGAAGATCGGCTTTCTCCCTTGCGGTATGGGCCAGTGAGTCGTCCTCCCTGTGCAGAGATGGAAGAGATGGCTGACAGAAATTCCCCTGGACAGCCTTGGCGAGAGACCAGAATGTACGGGTTCCAGAAGGAAGGCGAACTAGTTCCTCGCCAATTCTGACTTTGCCTTGGCAATGACTCTTTTGAAGGACCTGAAGGCGGAATTATACTTCTTTTTTAGAGCGCTGGTGTTTATATCCCGGGACGCTGATGTGTCAGCCCAGGCTTGGTAGCACTCCTGCTTATATCATGATGCTATTTTACAGGAGCGACCAAACCATGGCTAAGATTTGCCTCCAATGGGCACCGCAGAGGAAGGAATAAAAAGTTCCATACCCTGAAGTACCACATCAGAGACAGAATCCGCAACAACGTTGGGGTCGTCCGGCGAGAAGCAAACCCGCCCCCAAGGGTAGGATGCAAAGAAAGACCGCATCCCATCCCAATCGGCTGACCTATAGCGCCAAACACGGCAGCAGCCTGCAGAATGCAACTGCGATTTCAGCGTGAGTGGCACCACACTCCGAACAAGACAATGGTCCTAGGAGCCTAAAGGGGTCTCGACGGAAATCTGATATCCGTCCGGGTGAGAGGTCAGCAGAAGATCCAACAGGGAAGGTGCATGATCCTCCACATCTGGATTCCGCGTAGGCGAAGTAACCAGTTGAGTCAGACCATATGCCAAGGCAAAATCATGAACAGATCTCGCCGCATGATCGGTTAAACGTGAATTAAGCCATTCGGCGTGATGGGCGTTAAAGTCGCCGAGGATCACGATCTCTGCGGAGGGGATCTGCTGTAGCAACGAATCTGTAGCCATTTGGACGTGGTCGCAGAGTCGGTCTGTTTCGGCATTACCGCTATGGGACCTATAAAGGCACCCGTATGCGGATGGTCGTCGCTGTCTACGCGTAGCCAAAGGATGGACAGGTCCGATTCTTCAAGTCTGCCGAGGCGTCGAGAACAGATGTCCTCTCTGACGTAAACGCAAACTCCAGCCCGAGGCACAAAGGAGTGTTCCAGTTTATGCCCCGGGTAGGAGAGATACGAGACATCAGCCAGAGAGGACACCTGCGTCTCGGTCAGAAAGAGCAGAGCCGGCCTCGCCGTCTCGAGATGGTAGTGGACGGCATTTAGGTTAGAGTGAAGTCCCCTGATATTGCAGAAATTCACGGACAGCGTGGCAGGGGTCGCTTGGTCTTGTTGCTCCGTTTGCCCCGAGCAGTTGTAGTCTTGAGCGGAATTTTGCCCCCCCCCCCCCAGAATACGCGGGGCAGCCTGAGCACCCACGCTCAGAAGTGGAGAAACATGGTCGTGGATGCTCAGTGAGAGATTCTCTTCTCTAGGGGTGCTGGTACCCTCCTGGGGTAGTCTATCATTATTTAATTCCGCTACCATGTTGATGCTAGAGGGGGGGGGGGATTTGGGCCTCCGGCCACCTGCACTTACCAGACGAAACGCGGAAGCAGAGCTTCCACTTCACGCCGGTATTCTGTGAGGTCGTGGTCCCACCCCGGTTTGAGCCGGCCCATACGTGCAAAGCTGCCGCGTGGCTCTACCACTGTTAATCACCTGAAGAAGCTGTGGACGCCTACGGCCATTTTGGAGACCCCAACCTCCGAATGGAATGGTTGCTTCAATGATTGTTTCCATCGCATGGAAAAATGTGTCAAATTTCGCGGAGAATACTTCGAAAAGCAATAAATACATTTTTAAATAGTAATGTTGTGTCACTTCCTTGATTCCCGAAATTTTCAGTGCCGCCCTCGTAGAATCTTGAAGTCTTGCAGTTGTATGCTTGGGTTGAGATTTAATTTAATTTAATTTAATATAGGATTCCAAGCAGTTGATAGCACTAGCGTTTTTGAACAATTATAGTATTTTTCCCAAAAACGATGCAAAAATATAGTGCTTTTCAGAAATTCAGGAGAAAAAAAATACACATTTATTTTAATCTTTATGTATTTTCCATATATATTTTTATTGCTCTTTGCTTTATTCATTAGATCATTATCCAATCACCTTATCTTCTACCTTATCTTTAAAATAATTATAAGATTCTGAGCAATTTCGATTCGTATTAAAATAAATTAACAATTAATTTTTAATTAAATTAATACTTGCTCTATTTCTTTCTTCTTCCTTTTACAATCATGATTAAAAAATTCTTTACGTAAAACTTCTTGTTCCAGACTCACAATCACAGTTATTATAAAAAAGCGCGGTAATTGAATTAGGAATAAAATATAGTATTTTTCGTACTATGTTTTTTTTCTATAATATATGACTGAATTCACAATTGACTGAAAGATAGTACCTACGATACTATACTGAATGACCTTTTTTACCTGAAAAAAATAGGGTGTAACATGTGAACAGAGTGGAAGCCTATGGCACTGATGTTTTACAAAAAATAGAAACAACCATTTTGAATAAAACACTCAAAAATTTTTTTGAACAATTACTTTGCCCTTTGCCCTTGAGCCTGTGACCCTGCGAGGTGATAAGGTGAAAGATGCCTACTAAATTTATTGTTTTATTGTCCTTCGTTAAGTATTTTTTTTTTTTTTATAGAAGAGGGGGCAAACGAGCATGCGGCTCACCTGATGTTAAGTGACTACCACCGCCCATGATCAACCGCAACACCAGGAGAATTGCGGGTGCGTTGCCGGCCCTTTAGAAAGGAGTAAGCTCTTTTCTTGAAGGTCCCCAGGTCGTATCGGTCCGGAAAAATCGCCGGTGGTAAACTATTCCACAGAGAGGTTGTACGTGGAAGAAAACTCCTTGTGAAACGTACAGTGGTGGACCGCCAAGCATCCAGATGGTGTGGATGGTATCGGGACGTTTGCCGTGTAGTGCGTTCACGAAATTTGGCGGCTGGGATTAATCCGAACAATTCCTCAGAGCACTCCCCATGATAGATGCGATAAAATACGCAAAGAGATGCAACATCTCTTCGCAGCGCCAGTGAATCGAGCCGATCGGAAAGCACTCGGTCGTCGACGATTCGAGCCGCTCTGCGCTGGATGCGGTCAAGTGGAAGGAGCTGGTACTGGGGAGCCCCAGCCCAGAGATGGGAACAGTTTTCCATGTGCGGCCGAACCTGCGCCTTGTAAAGTTGCAGGCGGTGTGCCGGCATGAAATACTGTCCCGCTCTGCTGAGCACGCCAAGCTTTTTAGAGGCCAATTTGGCCTTCCCTTCCAAGTGACCACGAAACTGCACGTCACTCGATATGTCGACGCCTAGGATTCCGATACTGGCTGAGGCAACAAGGGGAGTGCCTTGAAACTGAGGGGATACGACAAAGGGGTTCTTTTTAGCGGTTAACGCGCAAACTTGTGTCTTCTGGGGGTTAAACTGGACTGGAATCCGAGACTCTGTTCAGCAAAGACTCGACTTCAGACACAAGTTTGTCCCGGCACTCGGAGACGTTTTCCCGAGAAATATTGGCTCGGCCGGTGTAAAGAGCATCACCAGTGCTGTCATCTGCATAGCAATGAATGTTACGGGTATGCAACATATCATTGATATGCAGAAGAAACAGCGTTGGCGATAGCACGCAGCCCTGTGGAACACCAGCATTAATAGGCTTGCAATCGGAGCTTGCACCGTCTACAACGACCTTGATGCTCCGATCTGCAAGAAAGCTGGTGATCCAATCGCACAATTTCTCGGGAAGCCCATAGGAAGGGAGCTTCGAAAGAAGCGCTTTGTGCCAAACCCGATCGAAGGCCTTCGCAATGTCCAAACTAACGGCCAATGCCTCCCCCTTGAACTCTACTGCCTCCGCCCATCTGTGAGTGAGGTAGACCAGAAGATCACCAGCTGACCGACCACGGCGAAAACCGTATTGGCGGTCACTAATCAGCTGGTGATGCTCAAGGTACCTCATGAGCTGGCAGTTTACAATGGACTCCATTGTTTTGGAGAACAAGGAGGTGATGGCGATTGGCCGGTAGTTGGACGGGTCTGAGCGGTCGCCTTTTTTAGGGATCGGGTAGACGAAAGCCGTCTTCCATGATTTTGGGACTACGCCTAGGGAGTAGGAGTACCGGAAAAGACGCGTTAAAACCGGTGCCAACTCTGGAGCACACGTCCTCAGCACAATTGGGGGGATTCCGTCAGGCCCACTCGACTTGTGTGTCCAGGGAGAGGAGTGCTTTGCGAACCGAGCGCTGTGTGAACTGCACTTCCGGCATGGAGCACTCACACCGCGGGATGGTCGGCGGCGTACTCCCCCCGTCATCGAGAGTCGAGTTAGACGCAAAGAAAGAGCCTAGAAGATCGGCTTTCTCCTTTGCAGTATGGGCCAGTGAGTCGTCCTCCCTGTGCAGAGATGGAAGAGATGGCTGACAGAAATTCCCCTGGACAGCCTTGGCGAGAGACCAGAATGCACGGGTTCCAGAAGGAAGGCGAACTAGTTTCTCGCCAATTCTGCCTATGTGCTCTGACTTTGCCTTGGCAATGACTCTTTTGAAGGACCTAGAGGCGGAATTATACTTCTTTTTTAGAGCGCTGGTGTTTACATCCCGGGACGCTGATGCATCAACCCAGGCTTGGTGGCACTCCTGCTTATAGCATGATGCTATTTTACAGGAGCGACCAAACCATGGCTGAGATTTGCCTCCAATGGGCACCACAGAGGAAGGAATAAAAAGTTCCATACCCTGAAGTACTACATCAGTAACAGAATCCGCAACAACGTTGGGATCATCCGGCGAGAAGCAAACCCGCCCCCAAGGGTAGGATGCAAAGAAAGACCGCATCCCATCCCAATCGGCTGACCTATAGTGCCAAACACGGCGGCAGCCTGCAGAATGCAACCGCGATTTCAGCGTGAGTGGCACAACACTCCGGACCAGACAATGGTCCGAGGAGCCTAAAGGGGCGTCGACGGAAATCTGATATCCGTCCGGGTGAGAGGTCAGCAGAAGGTCCAACAGGGAAGGTGCATGATCCTCCACATCTGGAATCCGCGTAGGCGAAGTAACCAGTTGTGTCAGACCATATGCCAAGGCAAAATCATGAACAGATCTCCCCGCATGATCGGTTAAACGTGAACCAAGCCAATCGGCGTGATGGGCGTTAAAGTCGCCGAGGATCACGATCTCTGCGGAGGGGATCTGCTGTAGCAACGAATCTGCAGCCATTTGGACGTGGTCGAAGAGTCGGTCTGTTTCGGCATTACCGCTATGGGACCTATAGAGGCACCCGTAGACGCGCGGATGGTCGTCGCTGTCTACGCGTAGCCAAAGGATGGACAGGTCCGAACCTTCAAGTCTGCCGAGGCGTCGAGAACAGATGTCCTCTCTGACGTAAACGCAAACTCCAGCCCGAGGCACAAAGGAGTGTTCCAGTTTGTACCCCGGGTAGGAGAGATACGAGACATCAGCCGGAGAGGACACCTGCGTCTCGGTTAGAAAGAGCAGAGCCGGCCTCGCCGTCTCGAGATGGTAGTGGACGGCGTTTAGGTTTGAGTGAAGTCCCCTGATATTGCAGAAATTCACGGACAGCGTGGCAGGGGTCGCCTTGGTTTTGTTGCTCCGTTTGCCCCGAGCAGTTGTAGTCTTGAGCGGAATTTTGCCCCCCCCAGAATACGCGGGGCAGCCTGAGCACCCACGCTCAGAAGTGGAGAAACATGGTCGTGGATGCTCAGCGAGGGATTCTCCAGGGGTGCTGGTACCCTCCTGGGGTAGTCTATCATTATTTAATTCCGCTACCATGTTGATGGGGGGGGGGGATTTGGGCCTCCGGCCACCTGCACTCACCAGACGAAACGCGGAAGCAGAGCTTCCACTTCACGCCGGTATTCTGTGAGGTCGTGGTACCACCCCGGTTTGAGCCAGCCCATACGTGCAACAGCAAAGCTGCCGCGTGGCTCTACCACTGTTACCACCTAAGATAATAAACACCATCCAAACAAGACCAAAATATCTGGACAAATTTTGAAAAAGTCGAGAATTTGGCATTGCTGTAGGGTGAAATAAATATTAAAAATAAAAACTTTTTTTTTAATTAAGAGGCTACAAAAATACTTTAAACAAAACTAATTTAATATTAAATCTTTAGGTTGCAACAAATATTTGGCATTGGACTTTAGAGTCCACCAATTAGGATCGTTTAGTAGTATTCCGAATATATTTAAAATTCAAACAGTTTACTACAAAGTTCAGTGTAAATACTAACTCAGCTTTTATATGCTGTTTGTTTGGAGATGTGGAGTTTTTTCGGGAGTTTGGAAATCGTTTAAAATGTCGGGAGAATCCAAACGCATCCCGATCATCTGGCAACCCTACATCCTATTCACGTCAACAATCAACACATAAAAACATTAAACATTAGCTTATGTAACTTTTCTCATGGCCATTAGATCATTGACTACAATTGCTACAAATTATGGAGGAAATGTAAACTATACTGACAGGAAAGTTGGAAGGGTTCTCGTGGGACTATAGGGATCCCAGGCTAATAGGAAATGATAATTAGCGGACAATGCTGATGACTAGCGATCAAAGTTCACGGCACTTTCAAAAAAAAAAATGTTTTGCTTAATATATGAATATGACATAATCGTTATAATTACGTTTTATTATTATTATAAAAAGTAAAATAACAGTTAATTTCTTCCTAACATTCTAATTTCATAGAGAAGATGGGTGGGTTCTACTTAGGGTTGCCAATACAGGTTGACCTTTTTACCGTCTGGAAAAAACAGGATGTAACATGTAAACGGAGTAGAAGCCTATGAAACTGAAATTTTACAAAAAATATAAACAAAAATTTTAAATGAAATAAATTAAGTAATTAAAATCTGTCGAAATTCAAATCATATTCACCATACTTATAATTTAACAGTGGTAGAGCCACGCGGCAGCTTTGCTGTTGCACGTATGGGCCGGCTCAAACCGGGGTGGTACCACGACCTCACAGAATACCGGCGTGAAGTGGAAGCTCTGCTTCCGCGTTTCGTCTGGTGAGTGCAGGTGGCCGGAGGCCCAAATCCCCCCCCCCCATCAACATGGTAGCGGAATTAAATAATGATAGACTACCCCAGGAGGGTACCAGCACCCCTGGAGAATCCCTCGCTGAGCATCCACGACCATGTTTCTCCACTTCTGAGCGTGGGTGCTCAGGCTGCCCCGCGTATTCTGGGGGGGGGGCAAAATTCCGCTCAAGACTACAACTGCTCGGGGCAAACGGAGCAACAAGACCAAGGCGACCCCTGCCACGCTGTCCGTGAATTTCTGCAATATCAGGGGACTTCACTCTAACCTAAACGCCGTCCACTACCATCTCGAGACGGCGAGGCCGGCTCTGCTCTTTCTGACCGAGACGCAGGTGTCCTCTCCGGCTGATGTCTCGTATCTCTCCTACCCGGGGTACAAACTGGAACACTCCTTTGTGCCTCGGGCTGGAGTTTGCGTTTACGTCAGAGAGGACATCCGTTCTCGACGCCTCGGCAGACTTGAAGGTTCGGACCTGTCCATCCTTTGGCTACGCGTAGACAGCGACGACCATCCCCGCGTCTACGGGTGCCTCTATAGGTCCCATAGCGGTAATGCCGAAACAGACCGACTCTTCGACCACGTCCGAATGGCTGCAGATTCGTTGCTACAGCAGATCCCCTCCGCAGAGATCGTGATCCTCGGCGACTTTAACGCCCATCACGCCGAATGGCTTGGTTCACGTTTAACCGATCATGCGGGGAGATCTGTTCATGATTTTGCCTTGGCATATGGTCTGACACAACTGGTTACTTCGCCTACGCGGATTCCAGATGTGGAGGATCATGCACCTTCCCTGTTGGACCTTCTGCTGACCTCTCACCCGGACGGATATCAGATTTTGTCGACGCCCCTTTAGGCTCCTCGGACCATTGTCTGGTCCGGAGTGTTGTGCCACTCACGCTGAAATCGCGGTTGCATTCTGCAGGCTGCCGCCGTGTTTGGCACTATAGGTCAGCCGATTGGGATGGGATGCGGTCTTTCTTTGCATCCTACCCTTGGGGGCGGGTTTGCTTCTCGCCGGATGATCCCAACGTTGTTGCGGATTCTGTTACTGATGTGGTACTTCAGGGTATGGAACTTTTTATTCCTTCCTCTGTGGTGCCCATTGGAGGCAAATCTCAGCCATGGTTTGGTCGCTCCTGTAAAATAGCATCATGCTATAAGCAGGAGTGCTACCAAGCCTGGGTTGATGCATCAGCGTCCCGGGATGTAAACACCAGCGCTCTAAAAAAGAAGTATAATTCCGCCTCTAGGTCCTTCAAAAGAGTCATTGCCAAGGCAAAGTCAGAGCACATAGGCAGAATTGGCGAGAAACTAGTTCGCCTTCCTTCTGGAACCCGTGCATTCTGGTCTCTCGCCAAGGCTGTCCAGGGGAATTTCTGTCAGCCATCTCTTCCATCTCTGCACAGGGAGGACGACTCACTGGCCCATACTGCAAAGGAGAAAGCCGATCTTCTAGGCTCTTTCTTTGCGTCTAACTCGACTCTCGATGACGGGGGGAGTACGCCGCCGACCATCCCGCGGTGTGAGTGCTCCATGCCGGAAGTGCAGTTCACACAGCGCTCGGTTCGCAAAGCACTCCTCTCCCTGGACACACAAGTCGAGTGGGCCTGACGGAATCCCCCCAATTGTGCTGAGGACGTGTGCTCCAGAGTTGGCACCGGTTTTAACGCGTCTTTTCCGGTACTCCTACTCCCTAGGCGTAGTCCCAAAATCATGGAAGACGGCTTTCGTCCACCCGATCCCTAAAAAAGGCGACCGCTCAGACCCGTCCAACTACCGGCCAATCGCCATCACCTCCTTGTTCTCCAAAACAATGGAGTCCATTGTAAACTGCCAGCTCATGAGGTACCTTGAGCATCACCAGCTGATTAGTGACCGCCAATACGGTTTTCGCCGTGGTCGGTCAGCTGGTGATCTTCTGGTCTACCTCACTCACAGATGGGCGGAGGCAGTAGAGTTCAAGGGGGAGGCATTGGCCGTTAGTTTGGACATTGCGAAGGCCTTCGATCGGGTTTGGCACAAAGCGCTTCTTTCGAAGCTCCCTTCCTATGGGCTTCCCGAGAAATTGTGCGATTGGATCACCAGCTTTCTTGCAGATCGGAGCATCAAGGTCGTTGTAGACGGTGCAAGCTCCGATTGCAAGCCTATTAATGCTGGTGTTCCACAGGGCTGCGTGCTATCGCCAACGCTGTTTCTTCAGCATATCAATGATATGTTGCATACCCGTAACATTCATTGCTATGCGGACGACAGCACTGGTGATGCTCTTTACACCGGCCGAGCCAATATTTCTCGGGAAAACGTCTCCGAGTGCCGGGACAAACTTGTGTCTGAAGTCGAGTCTTTGCTGAACAGAGTCTCGAATTGGGGACGACTAAATCTAGTTCAGTTTAACCCCCAGAAGACACAAGTTTGCGCGTTAACCGCTAAAAAGAACCCCTTTGTCGTATCCCCTCAGTTTCAAGGCACTCCCCTTGTTGCCTCAGCCAGTATCGGAATCCTCGGCGTCGACATATCGAGTGACGTGCAGTTTCGTGGTCACTTGGAAGAGAAGGCCAAATTGGCCTCTAAAAAGCTTGGCGTGCTCAGCAGAGCGGGACAGTATTTCATGCCGGCACACCGCCTGCAACTTTACAAGGCGCAGGTTCGGCCGCACATGGAATACTGTTCCCATCTCTGGGCTGGGGCTCCCCAGTACCAGCTCCTTCCACTTGACCGCATCCAGCGCAGAGCGGCTCGAATCGTCGACGACCGAGTGCTTTCCGATCGGCTCGATTCACTGGCGCTGCGAAGAGATGTTGCATCTCTTTGCGTATTTTATCGCATCTATCACGGGGAGTGCTCTGAGGAATTGTTCGGATTAATCCCAGCCGCCAAATTTCGTGAACGCACTACACGGCAAACGTCCCGATACCATCCACACCATCTGGATGCTTGGCGGTCCACCACTGTACGTTTCACAAGGAGTTTTCTTCCACGTACAACCTCTCTGTGGAATAGTTTACCACCGGCGATTTTTCCGGACCGATACGACCTGGGGACCTTCAAGAAAAGAGGTTACTCCTTTCTAAAGGGCCGGCAACGCACCCGCAATTCTCCTGGTGTTGCGGTTGATCATGGGCGGCGGTAGTCACTTAACATCAGGTGAGCCGCATGCTCGTTTGCCCCCCTCTTCTATAAAATAAAAAAAAAAATAAAAATAATTTAAACAAAAGAAAGACATTAATAAGTATTATTTATAATCTATATTTAAAAAAATCTGCTTCTGTTTCTGTCATTAATGTTAAAAACACACATTCATCTACGTACTCACTCTCCGTAATCTATGTAGTATTTAATTTTTTATTTTAGTTTAATTATTCTAGGCCTAACAACCCATAAAATCGATATTTTCACACCTTAGGCCACTTGATGCCTTCAGTTTTAGACGTTCTACCCTATTCAACCATAGCTGTAGTAAGATATTGAGATAGGTGCATTTCATACACTTAACTATTGTGTATTTTGGAACGTTTTCTCACCTATATTTCAAGGTACGTGAAATATGTAAAAGTACTTCAGTTCTGGAGAAATACTAGATTACTGAAGTAATGTTATTAAACTGATGAAAAATTTCCCATTCTAGCATACAATAGCAGAGTTGCTGTATTCTAATATAAATATAAGTTGCATTTGTCCCCAAAGCGGTGACCGCAGTAAACAAATGACATCGTTTAGGCAAATGGTGTTATAAAAGCTAATTACACGTAAAATAATTAAATGCATTAAATTAATTGTAAAATTGTTAGAAAATTGCAGTGAGGTGGACAATTAGGACTATTATTCGTATTATTTAAGTTTCTTAAATACTCACATTGTATGATTTGATTTCAAATTCAAATGATATGAGTGTCAGTGTAGTAGCATACAATAGAGCCAAAAATTAAGAGCAATTATATTTATTCAGAATTTTTTTAAATATAACAGCTATGTTATGTCGCTTTGAAAATTTTTCATTGCTACTTTTATATTTAGTAAGAGCTAAAACTAAATAAAAAGAAAGGAATTTCTGTATTCTATCCGTATTTTTAATACGCATTTATTAGCTTCACGTGTATCTATCTATCCTTTTTTTATAGAATAAGCGTGATAAATGAGCACACAGTTCACCTGACGTTAAGTGGATGATGTGGCCCATAGACATCTACATTTATCCTCGATTAGGAATCAAATGCAGAGGCGTTGCCACCCCTGAGGACTAAGATGGAATGGCTCGTTTCCCGTAAAAAGGGTCTCCGGTTCTCTAAACTCACCATACGAAATACAGCGGCTTAGAGCTGCTATTTTAGGCTGGTATTCTGTGAGAGCGTGGTTCTTTCGACCCATTCGTGCTACAACCATAACATAGCTGCAGCGTGGCTCTACCACGTATAAAATCTATGTAACGGAATATTTAATGTAATTTTCACCAACGTGTAGGCGGCCGATGGCCTTGAAAATTTACAATGATTTAATGACTATGAGCCAGTATTCTAACTAGGATCATCACAACTCATGATCAATGCGTGTTGTTTAAGTTTTCTGAAACTTATATGATTTTATGAACGTTTACCGATTTCTCGTAAACGGATTAATTATTTTTCGGGCTTAAGATATATTTCTTTTTTTAAAATAAGTTATATTTTAGGGCTTTTCCCATATCTATTTAAAAAAATCTAAAGAAGCAAAAAAATAGGGATGAAGATTTTAACGTATATACGTAGTAGACGGTATGCTAGTTGTTAAGAGCGCGTCGACCAAACGGAGTGGGCGATAGTTAGGTATTTCAAATAGACTTGCTGGCTGTTTGCTTCGTTACGCACACAGCCACAATTTCCATCGAGCGAGAGCGAGACTGTTTTCAGGTGGCATGTCAAAAGTACGTAACTAAATATTTGAAAAAATTAAGTTCTTGAGTTTCTGTAGTCAAATTTTTTTAAATTTATTTAGTTTATTTCTTATGATATTTAATATAAAATAAAAGTATATTTGAATTTAGATCGTTTTTATTTTCATATTAAACACATCTTAATACAATTTGAAACTAATACAAGTTAGTAATGCTAACAAATGTTCATTTGCCTTCTATTTATACCATCCAAGTTTTGTGAACCTTTAAAAAACATCTATATAATTGCAACAGAACAGTTTTGTTTCATTTATATTTATAATCTGTGGCAAAAGGAACAAGAACAATGAAAAAACATTTTCATTCTTAATATGTAGTTTTGACTAAATGCATTATCTTTTATTTCCTCACACTAAGCATTGTAAATTCTCTTAATTTAATACTCACCTCCCGCACTTACATCGAAAATAACTTATTTGACAATCTTTTGGCGTTTTGATGTGTTATTTACTGTCATTTTCCGTTTCGTTTCTTTTATGTTTTGTGCATCAAGGATATATTTCGGTGGTGTCTGTCTAACCGCGAATCAATTATTTCTGGTAGTAAACAATTAAAATAAAACATTTTCAATTTATTCTACATTTTACGCCAAAGCTCTATATCTTCCTCAATTAATTCAATTTTCATGTCTACTTCAGTCCAAACAGCAAATATGCAAATTTTTCGTCGTGTGACGTGCAGTTGGCCTTGTGCCTGATAGTACCAGTCATGTATTTTATTTATAAAAATATTACCATCTTTATCCCGGTTCCAAAAATATATTTTTTTTCCTCTTATTCCATTGTCAACGCTCATTCCTTTAGCTGAGTAGGGACATTTTATTTCAACGATTTTGTTCTCGTCTACAATCCCATCTGGACTAGCTCCTAAAAATGGCAAATCTGGGTCAACAAATAATCCGCATATTTTTATGGAAGTTTTAAGAAGTTTTTCCAGTTGTTCCCGTGCGATATGTTCATAATTTTTACCATGTTTAATTGACTTGACATGATCCAAATTTTGTTCCATCAGAATAGTTTTTACCAAAGGTCCACATTTTATCATCCCTCGTTTGCACACCTTTCCGAAAATGGATGCCGTGAGCCGCAACTTCCGCTCTTGACGCCATTCAATTGAATCAGCCTGTAAAATTGTTCTTCTTTCTAGCAAGTGGCGATGTTCATCAGATAAAGTTATGTTTTTCATATGCTCCGTTTTGGCAAAATCAAAATCAGCTTCACTTATATCAGGTTTTTCACAAGATTCGCCATAATTTTTGTCTTTACGATCGTTAGTTAGCTTTTTTGTTGCAAATGACTTATATACTTGTCGCTTTGCTGAGCTCAATCTTTTGATATTTTTTGTCCTTTCCAGACGTTTTATTAATTTATTTGGGCTCCGGAGCAAAATTTTTTTACTCAGGTATGTAACTGGTTGTTTTGAATTAAAAGAAACTACTGATGCAGCACATCGACCGCTATACGACCGCCTGCTCGAGTAGTTAATTATCTTTCCGCCAATAAACTTGGCTATTACGTTATTAAATATTTCAGCGATATTGCTATTTACATTGTGCATTAGGCTTGTGGCATTGTTTACCAATCTCGAAAGAATTTTCAATATGGCTGTAAATATAAAACCACCTTCATTGCTTTTCATGGCTGGCACTAAATTTTCTTCTATTGACGAGTATAATAATTTTTATATAATGTAAAGTAGTAGGAAACAGAATAGTGGATTTTGAATACCTTTTGCACCAAATACGTGATATCTCAAATCACAACTCTGCTCTAGGTTGTGACTTCAGTTTTTTAAGACTCACTAAAGAGGTCAGGAAAGGGTTTATATCAAAATTCTACTTCGTTTGTCGAATGTGTGGAAAAAAGTTAGAATTAATAAACTGTAAAAAACCTGATAGCCCTGCTGATGTCAATATTAATGATGATGCTGTGGCTAGTTTTATGTCAATAGGAACAGGTTTTTCTGGTTTAGAACAAGTGTCTGCTTCCCTTAATATTCCCAGTATGTCAGACAAACTATACACAAAATGTCATAATAAAGTATGTCAACTATGGGACCTTGCTAAAGAAAAATGCATGAGCGAAGCTGCAAAGGAAGAACACGATTTAGCTGTTCTCAATGGGGAAGTAGATGTAAATGGAGTTCCGCTGATAACTGTAGTTGCTGATGGCTGTTGGTCCAAACGATCATATAGGAAAAACTACAATGCTTTATCAGGCGCGGCAGTTATAATAGGCTACAGGACAAAGAAAGTTCTCTACATGGCGGTCAAAAACAAATATTGTATGGTTTGTACTAGAGCGGAAAATAAAAATATTCAAGTACCAGAACACATATGCTTTAAAAACTATACAGGTTCTTCAAGTGCTATGGAATCAACAGCTTTAGTTGAAGGCTTCAAAACATCAATGGAAACTCACGGTCTCATATATTTTAGATTGATAGCAGATGGTGATGCCAGCACACACAAAAATATTGAAAAAGCAAAACCTTATGGTAATCTACTGGTTGAAAAGATTGAAGGTACAAATCATTTATTAAGAAATTATTGTACAAAACTTGATGAGCTGACCAAAAATACAACCTACCCATTAAAGTATCGAAAAGCTATCTAAAATAATTTACTACGATTAAGACGTTCAGTTACTGCTGCCGTGAAACACATTAAATCTCAAGATAATAAAACTTTTGCTGAAAAAGTTCTGGAACTGAAACAAGATTTGTTAAACGGGCCACACCACGTTTTTGGCAATCATAGCTCTTGTAAATCGTACTATTGCAAAAGTTTAACTGAATCGTCAATAGAAGAAAATTTAGTGCCAGCCATGAAAAGCAATGAAGGTGGTTTTATATTTACAGCCATATTGAAAATTCTTTCGAGATTGGTAAACAATGCCCCAAGCCTAATGCACAATGTAAATAGCAATATCGCTGAAATATTTAATAACGTAATAGCCAAGTTTATTGGCGGAAAGAGAATAAACTACTCGAGCAGGCGGTCGTATAGCGGTCGATGTGCTGCATCAGTAGTTTCTTTTAATTCAAAACAACCAGTTACATACCTGAGTAAAAAAATTTTGCTCCGGAGCCCAAATAAATTAATAAAACGTCTGGAAAGGACAAAAAATATCAAAAGATTGAGCTCAGCAAAGCATATAAGTATATAAGTCATTTGCGACAAAAAAGCTAACTAACGATCGTAAAGACAAAAATTATGGCGAATCTTGTGAAAAACCTGATATAAGTGAAGCTGATTTTGATTTTGCCAAAACGGAGCATATGAAAAACATAACTTTATATGATGAACATCGCCACTTGCTAGAAAGAAGAACAATTTTACGGGCTGATTCAATTGAATGGCGTCAAGAGCGGAAGTTGCGGCTCACGGCATCCATTTTCGGAAAGGTGTGCAAACGAGGGATGATAAAATGTGGACCTTTGGTAAAAACCATTCTGATGGAACAAAATTTGGATCATGTCAAGTCAATTAAACATGGTAAAAATTATGAACATATCGCACGGGAACAACTGGAAAAACTTCTTAAAACTTCCATAAAAATATGCGGATTATTTGTTGACCCAGATTTGCCATTTTTAGGAGCTAGTCCAGACGGGATTGTAGACGAGAACAAAATCGTTGAAATAAAATGTCCCTACTCAGCTAAAGGAATGAGCGTTGACGATGGAATAAGAGGAAAAAAAAATATATTTTTGGAACCGGGATAAAGATGGTAATATTTTTATAAATAAAATACATGACTGGTACTATCAGGCACAAGGCCAACTGCACGTCACATGACGAAAAATTTGCATATTTGCTGTTTGGACTGAAGTAGACATGAAAATTGAATTAATTAAGGAAGATATAGAGCTTTGGCGTAAAATAGAGAATAAATTGAAAATGTTTTATTTTAATTGTTTACTACCAGAAATAATTGATTCGCGGTTAGACAGACAAATGGAAATACGAGAACCGAAATATATCCTTGATGCACAAAACATAAAAGAAACGAAATGGAAAATGACAGTAAATAACACATCAAAACGCCAAAAGATTGTCAAATAAGTTATTTTCGATGTAAGTGCGGGAGGTGAGTATTAAATTAAGAGAATTTACAATGCTTAGTGTGAGGAAATAAAAGATAATGCATTTAGTCAAAACTACATATTAAGAATGAAAATGTTTTTTCATTGTTCTTGTTCCTTTTGCCACAGATTATAAATATAAATGAAACAAAACTGTTCTGTTGCAATTATATAGATGTTTTTTTAAAGGTTCACAAAACTTGGATGGTATAAATAGAAGGCAAATGAACATTTGTTAGCATTACTAACTTGTATTAGTTTCAAATTGTATTAAGATGTGTTTAATATGAAAATAAAAACGATCTAAATTCAAATATACTTTTATTTTATATTAAATATCATAAGAAATAAACTAAATAAATTTAAAAAAAAACGTACTTTTGACATGCCACCTGCAAACAGTCTCGCTCTCGCTCGATGGAAATTGTGGCTGTGTGCGTAACGAAGCAAACAGCCAGCAAGTCTATTTGAAATACCTAACTATCGCCCACTCCGTTTGATCGACGCGCTCTTAACAACTAGCATACCGTCTACTACGTATATACGTTAAAATCTTCATCCCTATTTTTTTGCTTCTTTCGATTTTTTTAAATAGATATGGGAAAAGCCCTAAAATATAACTTATTTTAAAAAAAGAAATATATCTTAAGCCCGAAAAATAATTAATCCGTTTACGAGAAATCGGTAAACGTTCATAAAATCATATAAGTTTTTCATCATTGATCATGAGTTGTGATGATCCTAGTTAGAATACTGGCTCATAGTCATTAAATCATTGCAAATTTTCAAGGCCATCGGCCGCCTACACGTTGGTGAAAATTACATTAAATATTCCGTTACATAGATTTTATACGTGGTAGAGCCACGCTGCAGCTATGTTATGGTTGTAGCACGAATGGGTCGAAAGAACCACGCTCTCACAGAATACCAGCCTAAAATAGCAGCTCTAAGCCGCTGTGTTTCGTATGGTGAGTTTAGAGAACCGGAGACCCTTTTTACGGGAAACGAGGCATTCCATCTTAGTCCTCAGGGGTGGCAACGCCTCTTCATTTGATTCCTAATCGAGGATAAATGTAGATGTCTATGGGCCACAGCATCCACTTAACGTCAGGTGAACTGTGTGCTCATTTATCACGCTTATTCTAAAAAAAAAAGATAGATAGATACACGTGAAGCTAATAGCCCCGCCCACCCTCAATCGCTATTCTTTTTTTGTGATTGTTAAATACTTGATTTTCTTATATATATATGTATATATATATATATATATATATATATATATATATATATATATATATTATATGTATTCCATATCTATTCTACTTTACATAATAAAATAGTAGTAATAATGTTTATCATAGATGCTGGTATACCCATAGACTTGAAATACTGGCGTAACCTATATACCATTTTAATTATGTGTTAGACATCCTGACGTCCTAGTTAATGACTGCGTTCTAATTCTAAATAAATTTTAATGTAATTTTAAACTTTTTAATTGCATAAATAGATTTTGAATAAATAAACATCTAATCAATCTATGCATAAATCAAATGAATGTACGTTTTTATTTATTTAAAGAACAAAAGCAATTCAAGTTTGATCCCCGCCGGAACCGAGACAAAATTGTTAATTAAATTTGAAAGAGGATGCACGGATCAAATGTTTTCTCTCCGCATGTTCACGGAGAAGCTTCTGAGTGTTAACCAGAGGATTTTCTGTGCTTTTGTGGATCTGGAGAAAGCATTTGATAAGGTTATAAGGATGAAAATGTCGGAACTGTTGCCGGGATATGGTGTGGATGGTCGATTGTTAAGGGCTGTGCAGTCACTTTACTCTGACTGTAAAGCCTGTGTGCGGGTAGGGCATGACCTGTCACCCATGTTTAGCGTCCAAGCGGGCGTAAAACAGGGTTGTGTCATGTCTTCCTGGCTGTTCATACTGTATCACGACAGCTGTTTACAGAAGCTGAAAAATAGCTGTTTGGGTGTGAAATTGGGTGACATAAAAGTTAATTGTCTGCTGTATGCTGATGATGCAGTACTTATTGCACCATCAGAAGCAGAACTGCAGGCATTAGTCACGTGTATGAAAGAGGAATGTGAAATTAAAGGTCTCCGTTTGAATGCTAATAAAACTAAGGTTCTGGTATTTGAAAAGGACGAAGAGAGAACGAAATGTGAAATATGGGTAAATCAGGAATGTCTAGAACAGGTAAATGAAATTGTATACTTGGGGAGTGCTTTCAGCCGGGATGGAAGATGTGATTTAGATGTGGATAGGCGTGCCGCTGCCGGAAACAAAGTCAATGGTGCCCTGAATGCATTAGTAAAAAGGCAAGGCGTGGTGAAGTGTGCACGCCTTGCAATACATAACGCAGTGTTGGTACCGACTTTGTTATATGGTAGCGAAACCTGGGTATGCCAGAAGAAGCACAAAAGCAAGTTGAATGCAGTGGAGATGCGATCTCTTCGTAAAATGTGTGGCGTTAGCATAGCCGACCGAAAGCGAAACGAAGAGATTCGCAATATGGCAGGATTGAAAGATGACCTTATCACAAAAATTGGTAGGGGCGTACTCTAATGGTTTGGGCACGTTGAACGAATGAGTGAAGACCGAATGGTGAAGAAAATATATAGAGCGAAAGTAAATATTAAAAGGTGTCGAGGTAGACCGAGACTAACTTTCGAAGACCATGTGAGCAAATTCCTCGAAGAGGGGAGGGTCAAGAGTACTCGGATACCTAGACGTGCATGTATGAAGAAGTTAATGAACCTGAAAGAAGCGAATGAGGTATGTAAGGATCGTGACACTTGGCGATCTGTTCTCCCTGGCTACCCCGTTAGGGATTGTGCGTGAAGATAAGTAAGTAAGTAAGTAATTCATGTGTCAACAAATGTTAAAATTTAAGTGCCTAATGATGTTCGTGTGCCTAATAAATGTTTCTTTCTTTCTTATTTGTTTTTTTCGTTAACTGTGACCTTAGAACGTCAAACACCACAATTCTCTCCAGAACCGTGGGTGCAGTAAAGCGCCCAAAACGTCAGGTATTGAAAAATTTAATCATCGGAACTAAAATAGTTTTAAATCAGTGCGTTTTACTAGCCTTACCATTATTATAAAAATCATAAAAAATAAGGAGTCCAAATGAATTGCAAAATTAGTAGATACTGTATCAATATTTATATCACACGACATCTGGTTATGCTTGGCATCTCAGATGAAGTAAAAACTTTTTTACTTCATCTGAACATGGCAATATGAACAATGAGCGATATGCGCGCCCTATACCTTGCTTATTTATACACTAAGTTTATTGTACTTTTAAAATATTTACAGAAAAATAATAAAACTATTTTATTCTTTATTTTATAGGATATGTGCTAAAAAGTTGTTCTTCTAACGTATCAGGTTATTATTACATTAAATTATGTAACATAAATTGTTAAAAATAATCGTTAAAATTTCACAAGGTGTGAATTTTTAATTTTTTATAACCTAATTAACAATATCTTTCAACTCTTTTCCTTGAATTTTTTTAAACTGATTATATTTTTTCGTTTCTTAAATTTGTCAGTGATAATAGATATTTTAATCTTTGAAATTGAAGCTAAAAGAGAAATTAATAAAACATTTGTTTAGTTTTCTATCAAGAATCCATAAATACTATATTAAACTGACAAAAATTCACTAACTATTTAGACTAAGAACATTTCCGTGTAAGATAAGCGGTTGCGGGCTTTAACGAGTTTGAAAATTACTATTTTGAGCTAATTAGCGCTTGGACGTAAGCACGTCCTTAACCCTGTGACATAAATGAACCTTCTCATCATGAAGATGTATTTGCTAAAACTACGAAGTTCAGCCAGTATTCCAGTTAACTGTGTGGCATTTTTTTGCTGCTGCATAAAATGTATTGAAAGAGAGGACTATTAACGTTATTGGAATTAGAACAGTCAAAAAAGAGCATAATGATTGTGCAATAAAAGCATATTAAATAAGTATTATGTCGCCATTACGTGGCAAATTAGCGTTTAAAATTGCAATACTTCGGATGTGATATGTACAGAAATAGAAAACTATTAAAACGATTTTATATGTAAAACTGGTCATATTTGATTAGTGGTTACTGATTATCACATAAATCTTAATAAATTATTTAGATTTCTGTGGTGATTACCCAGTAAATTAGTTTTACAGAATTACAGGGCATGGTTTTCTCGATGATTTAGTTCAGTGTTTCCCAATTATGTTTTCCAGCGTATCAATTTGAAAAAGAGCTCAAGCTCTGGTACCCATTAAGCGCGTTATAGCCGTAATGATAATAATTTTATTCATACTCATTTTCGTATCTTATTGACTTCTTAACAATTTTAATCATTTAAAGTTCAGTTGGACAAATTTGCATAATATTGTACATGTACGATTAGGCATTTGTAATTTTAAGAGATCCTCTTACCGTGCTTTTACAAAAGCGTAAAGCGTTTTTTTTTTCAAAAGCGTACCGTAAAGGGGTACTTTAGGCAATTTCGTGTACCCCGGGGGGAACACAGACACTATTTGGGAAACCCGATTAAGATTATTTCTTCCTCAACTGCTATAGCTATAGCATATATTAGAGAAATATCGATATCCGATAGATGGCGGTAAAACCATTTAATTTGCGCCAGACTAAATATGCCCAGAGGGCAACAGAGTCAAAAGTATTACACGTCTGGTCAATCCGCTTGCCAAGCGTGACGATTAAATGTCAAATTGATGGCCCTCTTTCAACGGGAGAGGATCAGATGACTGTATCAAGCAGTAGGCTTTGACGGGGCTATGAATAAGAGTAAATATAGTATGTGAGGGTAATATTGTCATTCGATTAATATAGTCACTTTTTATAACTTACATACCTATATTACCTTAACTTATATAACTATTATATCTTAGATGACTTTGTGATACGATAGCTCTTTATCGGTCAATCAAATAACAAAGGATCAAAAGGGCGATGCTCTATCGACGCCATATTGACAGTTGACATGATAGTAAATATTTTTGTCGATTTTAGTATGATGTAGTGTAGATAGTTTTTTAATTAGATTTCCGAAGCGTTCCTAATTATTGCTAAAGCTTGTTTGCTATTTTTGTTTAGTTTTGTGTTTTTGTCTCTGTCCTTCTCCTAGAATTTTGGTTTTATAAGGCGGAACAGCTTAAGGTTTTACAATTTTTAAGTATTATTACTTTTAAAACGAGGTTATTAAAATTAGGATTTCAACCCAGACCAACATATCATTAAATAAATGTTTTAGATAATACTTTATTGATAGCATGTAACAAAACAATGACAGGCGGTGAAGCGACTAAGGGATGATTTATGTCCGACGTGATGTGCGCAAGCTACGCCCGAGTCATCCAAGCTCGATACGTGCTGGAACACGAACGCAGCTTTATAACTTTTGAAACAGCGTGAATAGTGGCATTTTGCTTGTATGTGACAGCTATTGCAATTGTTATTAATAAAGAGGAACTAAACTAAAGCATGGTAATAAAACCAAAAATTTTAAAGAGATCGTTTCAATGTTTCGAATATAATCTGAATTCAAAAATATTTGCACAGTGTGTTGTGTTTACTCTTACGACAGCCAGGTAAGATTATTGTTGGTTACTACTGAACTACTCATTATATTCATTTATTTAACACAGCCTATCAAGTCACTGCTGAAGATAGGCGTCCCCTAATAATAATAATAATGTCCTCCAGACCGAATTTCGGTCACGGCGGCCTGCCTTAACGGAGACTAGCCATCACCGCAGGACAGAATTATAGTGCCCAAGTGTATGCGCAAGCACAGGTGCACTCTCTATTCCCTCACTCTCATAATCCGATGGGACGGTAAACCGACATGACCGGAGAGAGATCAGGCGCGGCAGCAACGGCTTTACGTGCTTTCCTAGGCACAGGAGTGAGACACCGCAAGCTTCCTGACTCTGGGCAGCTACTGAGAATTTCTTGACGGATAAACTCAATAATTGATTTTTTGGCCCGACCCGGGATTCGAACTGAGGACCTCATGATCAGCAGTCGCACTACTACAACCACTAGATCAACGAGGCAGTCAGGCCTCCCCCCTATGGATATAATGCAATGTAATGAGGATATATGTTATAGTTGCCACGTATGGCAGGATTGTTCGCAACCTCAGGTTTTAATTTATTTCTAGTTGTGATTAGGAAGATACTGCCGCTCATCTGTGTCTGTAGGGGTATTAGTAACCCCTCTGTCGCCCACTACCTACCCAGTTATTATATGCTTAGAGACTTTCTAATTACGACCTTATACCTTTGGCATCTATGTTTAAATTAAGTGGCAGGATGTCATGGGCTATACACTTTCATTTGATAGATATCGAGGTCGGTGTGATAGTAATAAAATTACAAATGCATGCTTTTTTGTTTATTTACTTTAGAAAGCTTAGAGTTTTACTTTTGGCCGTTTCTTTCGCAAGTCTACTGACAAAAAAGCTTTGTAATTGACAATTACGATTAAAATATATGGACTTTTATAAGTGATAGAGTCACGCTGCAGCTATATTATGGTTGTAGCACGAAGGGGTCGGCTCGACTGGGGAAGGACCACTCTCTCACAGAATGCCAGCATAAAATAGCAGCTTGACGTTGCCGTGTTTCGTATGGTGAGTGTAGAGAACCGGAGACCCTTTTTACGAGAAACAAGGCACTCCATCTTAGTCCTCAGGGGTGGCAACGTATCTGCATTTGATTCCTAATCGAGGTTAAATGTAGATTTCTATGGGCGACAGCATCCACTTACCATCAGGTGGACTATGTGCTCGTTTGTCATCCTAATTCAATATAAAAAAACTTTGCCTCTGGTATGGAAGATTCTAATTCAGTTGTTAGCAGCCTGCAGACCGTCGTCCGATTGAAAAATAGATTTATACCTATTAAAACAGTTATTACTTCTTCAGTACAACAATATATCGACAATAAAGTTAAAAGTTAATTAGTATAAGTTAGCAGTTTGCGTGTACACTGTAAGTTTACTAGGAATCTCATTCAAGACCCGCACGGAAGCTAACCGTGTTACGCACGTCCGTCGCGAAGCAATTTTGATAATAAATTATACGTCGCGCTCATGTATTAGTACCGATTACTTAGACACGTTGGTTCATTAAGTTTATAGTTATTTATCACTTGTTAATTACCTTAAGGTTGTTAGGCTGTTCCAATATAGTTTTGTCAGCAATCTTTGTCCTGCTATATTGTTTATAGCCTAAGATAGTTCATAATATGACATACTATATTATATGTATACATTTAATATGACAACATGCAACTATTTCTACCTTTCAATTGTTTTTACAATGGGTGGTATCATCTTCTCTTTCACTAGCTTATAAACGTCCTGACTGGAAGATACGAACTCCAATGTCGAATAGTATCTTGGATAACCTCCAATAGCCTTCTTCCCGCCAAAATTTTTTTTGTGATCTTTGGAGTCAGTGAACTTTTTCCAATGCATATTATTTTAGTTAATAATTTATATCCCACTTAGTACACACATTCATGTCTGGGATCATAATACGAGTACTTGTACATATTGTGGTTTCATTGTTATTATTGAAAATAATTCATAATTGACCACTTTAATATAATCGTCGGTCATAAAACTATAATCTTCGAGATCAATTTAAGCAAATTATTCATCCATAAACACTCACGCCTGTCACCCAGAGGGGTAGGCAGAGACTACAGACTTCCATTTGGCACGATCCTGACACACCTCTCTCGCCTCCTTCACATCCATACACCTACGCATGCATGCTCGTCGGTTAAGGGTACTCCTAATTTGGCCCGTTTTCAATAAATCGCCAATTTGGTCGATAAATTTTCGCCTAGGACGTCCCTTTCCGACTCTGCCATTCACTTCTGCAACATAAATTTTCTTTGTCACTCTTTCCTCATCCATTCTTTCCACATGACCAAACCACCGAAGCATTCCTTTCTTAATCCTGGTTACAACATCATCTTGCAAATTATTCAGGTGTTTTAAACACAGAACAGAACCTATCAGTCTAAGATATCAGCATTTTACCACGTCAAAAAGTTTGAAACGTACAATTTTTTTTTTAAATTATAAAAGATGAGAATTAATCTACTCGCAAGAAATTCTACTCAATAACAATTGGTTTTTATTGATCTTTGTTTTTCCGTGTCGGTTAAACCCATGGATTTTGTATTCTTATTAATTTATGGTAAAATGAAATTTAAAAAATAACAACTTATTCTTTCAAAAGATTTAAATTTGACAAATTTTCTGTGTAATGTCATAAAACTGATAAATAATTGCGATCGTTGTACGGTATATGGGAGCAAAAGTGGTACGATATTGTTAAAGGAATATGTATCAAAAACTTTACGTAGGATGGTGGAAGATTGCATGCAGTTACAAGACAAAGTGACCAAGCCGCATAATGCACGAGACATGTCGCTCCAAGCAGTTACAGCAAATAAAAGTATGTACTCGTGTAACAAAAACGAAATGGCATACCGCGTCCTTACAAGCGATGTGGCGACGCAATATGTATCGATTGTTATAAAGGAGCAATTGAATTTGAACCATCAGTACACTTATAAATAGTTTATGTTACAACGTCAAAATCAATAGGTTTTTTAAAGTAAACGCATAGTATAAAAATGTTTAATACTAGATGCGGTTATTACGATACGATGAAGTTATTTTAGGAGCCGATGCGACCACATCAAAGAACCACAACTGCCCGAGGCTTTATGTTAAACCCTAGAGTCGTCGTTACATTATTAAGCCAAGATTGTATACATATAAGAAATCATTTAAAGTAAAACCCTCCCGTTTCTGATACTGTAAAGGAATATACAATAATGTAAAATGGAAATAACATTGATCTTTTAATTTACAACTCAATTCATTTTGAATATTTAGTCCGCATTTAAGGAGAAATAGTAAAAATACTACGTCAAATGGCTTAGCAAGATCCTCTGTTATGCCGAAAACATTGCAGCATTAATTTTGAAATAAATATATGGCAAAGTTGAGAATAAATTTTAAGTACTACGTTAGACTAAAACACGATTCCGTAAAATTATTTCGATAGAAAAAACTCCAAAGTTACCTCCAAATCGAACAATAAACCGCTGTTATTCACAAAATACTTTATATAAGATCATGAAACTTTGCATACTAACTGGACTAACTATAAAGCAGCGCTTATGTTTTTTATCTTTTTTAAATTATCATTATTTTCACTGTAAAAAGAAATTACCTAAACTATCGGTGCCCTGAAGCCCGATTCCCTGCCGCCCGATACTCCCACTTAGTATCGCGAAGCGATACTTTCGAGCTTTCGAACAGGAAAGCTGTGTCGCTTACGATCAGAATACACATTACGCAACAGGACGACGTAAAATTAAAATGGGAAATAACCGTAATAAAAGTAAGAAGCGACTGGTTTGGCGTAAAGAAATAAGCATAAATATGATAAACTTAATGAAATAAGTATCTAACAACCTATCTACTTACAGTATTAGTGATTACAAACATGTCGGTACATAGCGACGCGCGGGGAAGTGGGTGCGAATTTGAAATTTGAGCTGAGTTTCTATAGCCCCTTCAACGACAGTAAAATTGTAGTTTTTGCGATAGTAACACGTTTGTGAGAAAATTATAAATATATTTGGTTGGTTATAGGACTCCTTTTCTATACTTTACCTCGTTTTGAATCTACTCGTATTCTCTGTAATCTCGTAAAACAAAAAAGTATAGTACACTCCTTTTATATATATATATATATATATATATATATATATATATATATATATATATATATATATATATATATATATATATATATATATTTGGTTCTGCGCCGGATCTCTCTTCGGTCGTGTCGGTTTACCGTCCCATCTGATTAAAGGAGAGTACACCTGTGCTTGCGCATACACTTGGGCATTATAATCCTGTCCTGCGCAGATGGCTAGTCTCCGTTGATACTGGCCACCGTGACTGCAATTCGGGCTGGAGAACATTATATTTGCCTATTTCTACCGCCTAAAACAGTGCATGTACTACTGTTTTTCGATCTGAAAGGAATAGAAAGTCAGTAGTATAGTTACAGGACGTGAGGCATTCCAGTTTAGTCCTCAGAGTTGATGACGGATCTGTAACCTTCTTCAGTTGAAATTGGGCTGTAAGTTCGCTTGTCACTTTAGTCTCCCAGGTCGCGAGCCCTGAGTTCTATGAAGCTGTAAAAGCCAACTGGTTAAGGGCCTATACTACTACCACAGCTCAAATTCTTCGAAAAAACTTCGCCCCCACTTCCCCGCGCGTCGTATTCTATGTACCGATATGTTTGTAAACACTAGTGCTGTAAGTAGATAGGTCGTTAGATACTTATTTCATTAGTTTTATCACCTTTATGCCTGTTTCTTCACGCCAACCCAGTCGCTTCTTATTTTTATTACGGTTATTTCCCATTTTAATTTTATTTCGTCTTGTTGCGTAATGTGTATTCTGAACGTAAGCGACACAGCTTTCCAACAACAAACTTCAGGACGACGATAGTTTAGGTAATTTCTTTTTACAGTGAAAATGATGGTAATTTAAAAAAAACATAAGCCCCGCTTTACAGTTAGTTCATTTAGTATGCAAAGTTGCATGGTCTAATTTAAAGTATTTTATGAATACCAGCGGTTTATTGTTCAGTTTGAAGGTAACTTTGGGTTTTTTTTCCATCAAGAAAATTTTACGGAATCTTGTTTTCGTCTAACGTAGTACTTAACATTAATCCTCAACTTTACCATTATATTTATTTCAAAAACGTTGCTGCATAGGCCCCTATAACAGCACAAGAAATAGATGTTAGTTCAGTTTTATAAAAAGTCGTTAAGGTGAAGGTACTAGTGACCTTGTTAGAAGCCGTAAAGGTTAATCCGGAGTTACAAAGCATCCTTTATTATGGAGGCAACGTTTATTTTTTCAAAAAGATTAAGTACTTGTTAATAATTGTATCTTTTTTTATCGGTCCGTAAAGTACACTAGTGGACATACGCTGCCCTCGTTGGAGGGAGGATTTGCTTTACAGATTTGTGGCAACTATGGCAAAATCCCCAGATTGCAACAGATGACACAGAGCAAAATATTAGGAGATTTTCAGCAGCGTCTTTCTAATAACAAATTTATAAAAAACTACTTTCTTGAAAAACAATACCACCGCACTTCTGCTTAACGCTTCTTATTTGCCATGGTCACACATTGTACCGAATTGATTTCAATTGGTCGGCTGCAATAAATTGAATAAAATACGTGCTTACTGCAACATATGGATACCAGCAACCAACTTCAAGCGAAGAATAATCTCAGCAAAAATGATTCCTAGATCAAATTACGGTCACAGTCGGCCCTCAGTCTCAACGAAGGCTGGCCAGAAAATATCTTGACAGCAAAATCCCAAAAACTGATTTTTAGCCTGATCCAGGGTTTAAACCATACGATTAACAACAGTTGCGCTCACGACCACTTGACGATGTAGACAGCCAAAATATCAAAGACGAAGTATGTCGGCAATACCAGCCGACTTGCACAGTTGACGCTTCGTTCTGTCGATTTGGATAGTCTATGTCTTGAGTTGGATAAACGGCATCTATTGGAAATCATAAGATGTATCTAGCCTTTCTATAGTCGCCTCTTACGGTATCCGACTGCACGAAATAGAGTGATATGTTCTCTATCAGACTTACGGGTATTTTGGTTCTTAATCGAGGATATACGTAGATAGTTGTAGACCTTTGCGCGCGACATCCACTTATCATCAGATAGACTGTGGCTCGTTTAAAATATTTTTTATCACATGTAAATAAGTTAATACCTTGAGTGCTTGTAGGCATACAATTACAATTTTCGTGGTGTTGCAGTTGTTCATGGGTGGCGATATTCACTTACTCTCAGCTTACTACCGTTTGCTTCTTCTTCGTCTTATATAAAAAAATGCACAAAATTATGTGACATGCATACTCAGTTCGTAGAAGGTACGTAGCGGAACGAAAGTCTAGTGACGACCATTATTGTGCATAAGTCGAAAATAGGGTATCATGGGGTTGTAAGCGAGTCGCGGGGCGGGCGTGCGTATCGTTCGCCCGCGCTGATTGGCTACCACTACTTGCGTACGGCTGCGGCTATACGTACGTACGTACTGATACGACATGCGCAGCTATCCCTTCACGTTTCGTTCAGCGATAAACTTACGTGCCGCGACTTGTACTGAATGTGGCTCTTTTAGTGTAGATAAAGGTATTCACCACGCTTTGCAGGCAGGTTGGTGATACTAGATATCTGGTACATTTAACTGTTCATTGACACATTTTGTCTAAACTAAGATCCAAAAGCCGCTATTCAAACTAATTGTATGTCAGATCCGGTCATAGGATCCGGTAAATAGGGTAGCGGTAGTGTGACAAAGGATGTCAGGCCGTCATCTATAAACAGCGCATATTTATAACCCATATTCTGAATATCAGAACTTAATAATGAGAGAGAGAAATTTTATAAAATTTCCAAAACAGCGTATTTGTATGTTAAATTGGCACTTAGAGAGAAATACTGGCATCTGCCTTTTAAACCCACTAAAACATACTCATCTAAAAAGTCAGTATAATCATTGTTTTAGTCGAAACTATTTTTCCTCTTCCCCGACTGTCGCTCGGAGGGGCGAGAAGTACATTGTGGAATTCTGTTTGGCAATACTGAATATGTGTGGAGCCCATGAACTATTTCATGGGATCAGCGGAACTCATAACCACCTTCAACCAACTTCATATAAAATAAAATAGGCCACAATTTGAGCGTTGCCAACTCTAAGACTAAAGACTCGGACTCTTATCGGACGTAAAAATGTCAACACACAACCCTTAATTATAGAACTTTTATCTTTAAAGAAGTTGGTAAGGAAGGTGTTACCTTCCTGGATGAAGTCTTAGGCAGAGACGGATGATTCTAACCAGTTAGTTATAGATCAGTGAGCTGTAGCAATGTGCCGGGCATATATCCCGAAGAACTGACAACCAATGGGGAAGAAAGGTCCTCGAGAGGCCCCTCACTAGATAGAGTGTAGGAATTCGATGGATACAGCTGGCTCAAGACCGTATTTTGTGACATTCCATGAGGGAGAATATAAATATAAATACTTGGCAGAAAATTCCATTATGGCGTTAAGTTTGCCTTTGTACAAAAAGTATTAATATAATAAAGAATTTTATATCTATGTCTTTTATGTATACAGCAGTAGACTAGTTGTTTTTTTTATTCAAATTTTGTCTCCGTTTAGTTTAATGTACTTAGATTACTAATTTAGTACCACCTAATTTATTAATACCCATTAGACAAAGGAAAATTAAATTGGAGATGAGAAGCGGTGTCTTACTGATAACAACTCAATAAAAATATTAAAAACTGCCATTGCCAACCAACCTGAAAAGCATGATAACTATGGCAATTAGACAATGGATGGGGAGGGCCTATATTTAGCAGTGGACTCTTGATCGGATGTAATGAATAAATGTATAAATAAATAAATGAATGAAAAATACTCTGACCGAAAAATCTATCAATTAGTCGCAATGCTGTAACACATAGCGGTCTTCGAGCATGAAGACCAACTTCATGCAACCTCCTTCGCACGGTATGGTCGCTTACGCTGGTGGTTCTCTCCTCTGGAGCCCTTGTAGTAGTTGTACCGCTGTGATATTGGGTTGTCTCCCGGCGGTCATTTCGAGAAATTTATTATTTCTCTACATAGTAACACGATATCTACCTACACGTGTGCCATTCAGCCACATCCCCAGTACTGCGATAACGTGCATGGAATAGCACCATTTTCTAACATGAGCACAGCTCGTAACACGACGTGACATGACTCTGAAAGCTCACATGGCACGTTAAATTAAAAAAGAAAAGCAATCTAATCCTTAATATCGGTAGAACAATTTTAGTTTTCCTTGAAGTAACGAGTTACTAATAACTTTTCCGCCGTATTTCGTTTTTTCTTGTGTTTTTTTTTTATTTACATTTTTAAATTTTGAGAATTGACTATAAGAGGTTACAATCTGTATATAAACTTTTTATGAAATCTAAAAAGATTTTAAACTATGAAGTCATAAATAATTTAGGATTAAGGTATCCCTAGATTCTGTTGATAAATACGTCCAAAAATATATCACACTTATGCGTTGTTAAAAAGAATCCCACCTCAGTAATAATCTGATGGGTAACACAGTACAAATTATCAGTCTAGACATTAATTTACTTAACGAACAACAGAGCATAGACAATAATAAATATAGACATTGAAACTAAACCAAAAATCATAAAAAATAAAAGTCATTCATGAAAGATTTTATACAAGCACGGAGGCATCAATTGATTGTATATACAGTGATTTGTATTTGCTAAACAAATAGAAGGTACTATTTACAAGTTATTAATTTCCAGCATAACATCAAGTTCAGCAGACCCAAGCGGAAATAAATGGAACATTTCAAATCGAATCAAGTCTATCAATTTGTCTACTCGTTGAGCACTTAATTCTTCGTTTCCTCGTAGCTTATCTGTAATGGAAACTGATTTAAACTTTAACGCTTTTATAAGTTGTTTCTCCTCATTATCGCTTAGCCTTGATATTTCATTACTTTGAAGCAATTACAAACGATGACGTCACAAAATTTCCATACAGCAATTTAGGGCTACATCCATCACAGAAGCAAATACGCGTTACGTTAGAGTTAACAAATATTTCAATTGCAAAGAATCAGACATCTTTTGGACCTTTTAAAAGTAAAAAAGATAGCAATGTTATACATAATAATCGACTACAAATATACTCACATCTATTTCATATTTGGCCTACGCAAATATGATCACTTTTCAATCCACGGGTTAAAAGGAAAACCTGAACTTTAGTTATAAAATAAAGATAGAGCTTAAGAACCTTTTAACACGGTAAAGCCACGTTGCAGCTATATTATGGTTGTACATAGTACGAATGGGTCGGCTCGACTGGGGACGGACCACGCTCTCACAAAATACCAGCGTAAATTAGCTGCCTAATGTTGTTGTCTTTCGTATTATGAGTGTCGAGAAATGGATACCCTTTTTACAGGGAACGAGACATTCCATCTTAGTCCCCAGGCGTGGCAAAACATCTACATTTTGAATCTTAATAGAGGATAAGTGTGAGATATCCATGGGCCACAGCCTCCACTTACCATCATGTGGACTGCATGCCCGTTTGTCACCATTATTCTATAAAAAATTGTCAGAGTTGACAGAGGGATATAAAACAGCTCTGGTCTCAATAACAATAAAAATGCTGCAATTGCCAACTCACCTGTCGAACAATGACATATCTGAAGCAATCGAAACAACAATCGGTAGGAAAGAAAAGTTTTCGAGGTGCAGACTCGTACCTCTAAGTAAAGAAGAGCCCCTCAATATATGGAGTGACGTGTAAGAAGTGTAGGAAGCCTATGTTCAGATTAGGAGTTTAAAGAGACTGCAATGAATCAAAGATTATTATAACACCGCTGGAGAAATAACGATATTTCATTGCAATTTACCTCACTTTATATTTCATTATTTAGAGGTTATCATCCTGGGTTCTAAATTTTGCATAATTAACACCATAAATCCCACAAGCAACTTTAAACTATTTGTGAAAGATGATAACTCATAAGTGCCTTTAACAGTTAACGATTACACTGGATGCATAAACCGCCTCGAGTTAACGATTATCGTAACATTTGCGACTTGAATAGTCAGCGTGTTAAACGTTAAATGTTATTAAATTAGTATCCAGATATAAATAACTAACGGCAAGTTATTTCACAAGTTTTGAAGGAGGAGTATAAAGCAATGTATAGATTTCAAATTATTGCGACATGAGGATCTGAGTTTGATCCCCTCCGGTAACACTGAAATTGACAATTGCAATCAAATGTACCGAGTTACCATGTGCACGCGCAAATATAACATAACATAAACAATCACGCCTGTCACCCAGAGGGGTAGGCAGAGACTACAGACTTCCATTTGGCACGATCCTGACACACCTCTCTCGCCTCCTTCACATCCATACACCTACGCATGCATGCTCGTCGGTTAAGGGTACTCCTAATTTGGCCCGTTTTCAATAAATCGCCAATTTGGTCGATAAATTTCCGCCTAGGACGTCCCTTTCCTACTCTGCCATTCACTTCTGCAACATAAATTTTCTTTGTCACTCTTTCCTCATCCATTCTTTCCACATGACCAAACCACCGAAGCATTCCTTTCTTAATCCTGGTCACAACATCATCTTGCAAACCGCACTCTTCTCTTATCACACAATTTTCACCCTGTCATTCAGATTCAGCCCTAACATACTCCTTAACGACCGCATTTCTACTGCATTTATTCTACTCTCGTGCTTCTTCTGCCACACCCAACTTTCACTACCATACGTTAAAGTAGGGACCAACACAGCATTGTGAATTACCATACGTGCCTTTTTGACACATTTTGACTCTTCACAATAGAGTGTAGGGCCCCATTTACTCTGTTTCCTGCGTTCACTCGTCGTTCTATATCCTTATCATATCTCTCATCCCTGCTAAATACGCAACCCAAATATACAAACTCATCTACTTGCTTGATCAACTCTCCTTCTATTCTTATTTCACATATCGTTTTACTTTCATCTCTTTCAAAAACCATAATTTTAGTCTTACTTGCGTTCACTTTCATACCCCTTTCTTTTAATGATCTGTTCATTAATGTAACCATCATTTGCAACTCAGCCGCTGACGACGCAAGAATAACTTGATCATCTGATCATCGGCGTAAAAAAGGCATTTGATGGTTAACGCACCCATACTTAATCCGCAAATATATATATATATATATATATATATATATATATATATATATATATATATATATATATATATATATATATATATATATATATATATATATATATATATATATATATATAATATCGTGAAGAAACCTGTATGAAAAACTTTAGACAACAGGGTACCTAAGGAAATATTTAATATTCAATTTCACAAAAATTCTGCACAGACTTTTCTACGGTTGAAAAATTCATATTTTACCACATCGTAGCGATATCGATATCGTTGACTTCTACTAATGCGTAGTTTCTAAATTTAAAAATACGTCATTTACCGATACAAGCAGTTCGCAAAAAGTTTTTTATATTATAAGAGCGGCAAACGAACAGACTCTCACCAGATGGTAAATGGATTCTGTGGCCCATAGACATCTACATTTATCCTCGAATTTTTTCGCATCTAAGGAGTAAGATGGAATGCGTCATTTCCAGTAAAAAGAGTCTCAAGTTCTCTACACTCACCAAACGAAACACAGCAGTATCGAGCAGCAATTTTACTATTTTATTTTTATTTTATTTATAGAATAAGGGTAACAAACGAGCATACAGTTCACCTGATAGTAAGTGGATGCTGTGGCCCATATACATCCACATTTACTATCAATTAAAAATCAAAATGGTGATGCGTTGTCACCCCTGAGGACTGAGACGGAAGTCCTCGTTTTAAGTTAAATGGGTCTCCGGTTCTCTACACTCAGCATACGAATCACAGCAGCATTAAGCTGCTATTTTACGGCGGTATTCTGTGAGAGCGTGGTCATTTCCCCGGTCGAGTCGACTCATTCGTGTTGCAATGTCCAACGTCCAGTTCCAGCTGGTCATGGTGTTTCACTGCCATGTGAGCTGGAAAGCACCCGAAACGTCGAAAATAAAAACAATCAAATAAATTAAACGCGATAAAATCCGTAAAAGTAGTTTTAATCAATATTGATTTGATTTATAAAAGTTCTACATCTTTCATATCTATGTCAACTAATTAGATAATTATGTTATCTGTATAATCATAACTGTCAAACATAATTATAAATAAATTCAAATATTTTTTTAATTCACTTTTATTTTTTTGTGACTGCAGGTACAGGAGATAGAATAGATCTTAAAAAAATATTTATGCCTGTACATGTAAACACCATGTAATTATAAAGGTTCATATAGATTACTTTTACTATAATTTTGGAAAATATAGAAGTCATAGTAATCGGACAGTAACAGGATAAGTCCTCTCTGTCGTGTTCTCTTGTCATCATTTAAATAGTGGTTTAAATACTTGTTGCTAAGGTATTCTAAAATTGCGATTTCCTTTTAATTTCAGGTATGTTACTGGATTTACAGTTTTGGTACTAAGGTCACAAAGTTGAAAACAACTGAATGCGTAACATTCAAGTAAGTACTAATTAAAATAAGTTACAATCATCTTTACATTGTTTAAATATTTTTCTATGTTATAGTAAACTAACAACAGAAACAAAACACAACAACATTATAAAGTCCAACCAATTTAATTTCATAACGCACCGGTTAAGATGTTATATATTAAAATTTAAAACTCAGTGATTAACCACTATATGTAATATCCAAAATTCTATTTTATGCGGGCAGTTCTGAGGAAATCAAACAGCTTAACGACAGGCACATAATTTAGTTTATCTTGCTTAAGTTTGATGCACACGTCTAGCTGCTTGAGCAAGCGCAAAGGTAGCTCCACGCAAAAATATAAATCGCAACAAGCACGAGGCAAGCATTCAAATGCTTGACGTAAGAATCAAGCAAACATGCAAACATGCAAACATGCAAACATGCAAACATGCAAACATGCAAACATGCAAACATGCAAACATGCAAACATGCAAACATGCAAACATGCAAACATGCAAACATGTAAACATGCAAACATGCAAACATGCAAACATGCAAACATGCAAACATGCAAACATGCAAACATGCAAACATGCAAACATGCAAACATGCAAACATGCAAACATGCAAACATGCAAACATGCAAACATGCAAACATGCAAACATGCAAACATGCAAACATGCAAACATGCAAACATGCAAACATGCAAACATGCAAACATGCAAACATGCAAACATGCAAACATGCAAACATGCAAACATGCAAACGTGCCAACATGCAAACATGCAAACATGCAAACATGCAAACATGCAAACATGCAAACGTGCAAACATGCAAACATGCAAACATGCAAACGTGCAAACATGCAAACATGCAAACATGCAAACATGCAAACATGCAAACATGCAAACATGCTCGACTCAAACAAAAATCGACGTGCTTACTTCAAACCGCTTACCGTTACGGGTTCCGTACCATATTAATTAACTTCCTATAACAAGTCTGTATAACGCAATGGGAATATCAAAAACAAACTTTTTCAACAGGTAATATTTTCATCAAATTTATATCCATGTTTTGTTTTTATAAAATAAGGCCGATGGACGAGCACACCTGATAGTGGCCCATAGACAACTACGTCTATCCTCGATTGAGGATCAAAATGCTGATGCGTTGTCACCCCTGAGGACTAAGATGCAATACCCCGTTAGTAGTAAAAACGGTCTCCGGGTCTGTACACTCACCATACGAAACACAGCAACATTAAGCTGCTTTTGTAAGGTGATATTCTGAGCCAGCGTAATCCTTCCCCGGTCGAGCCGACCCATTCGTGCTACAATTATAATATAGTTGCACCATGACTCCAATGCTACCTACAATGACTTAGTTATTAACTTCATAATTTACAAGTGGTGAAATAATTTTTTTTAAAACGACTTTAATATAAATAAAATGAGAATATAATCAATGTAGTCGAAGTCAATTAAATACGCATGATTAAGGTTAACTCAAAAACTATTGGTCAGATCTTGATCAAATTTACATGGAACCACATGAGAAGCACCAACTTTCTAAAAAAGAAAAAAGTTCTGTTACCTCAAAATATAAATAAAACATAAAAAATAAACACAAAAAAATAACAGTCGAATTGAGAAACTCCTTCCTTTTTATTAAGTCGGTTATAAATTTCTTTAGTTGTAAAGCCTAAAAAATCAGACTATAGTGCATAGTACTAAGACACTTATCCGACAAGAACAATATAAAAGTGCCTTATCTCACAAAACCCTTCTTTGAAGCATGCCTTATGCGTGCCTAATGGGGTTCAGTCTGGAGAACGCTGGTAGGTTAAAATGGTAGCTTGCAAAGTGCACTTGAAGTTCTATGCAAGTACAGGTGAGGGATGTTCAAGGACTAGGTTTTACCGAAGGTACGTGAAAATTTATGTGTTACTTTCATCCTTGAATAAAGACTTTTGAGTTGCTTTTGATCACGATTGTATATTTTGTTTATAATATTGAAATCAAAAAAACTACAAACAAACTTCAGACACAGAAAGTCATTAATGCATATTCACCACCAGAATATTATTATTGGATTATGGTTAAAAGAAGTGTGCCTATGTTTATTTCCACCAGAATAATTGCCTGGAAGCACTAAGTAACCATTATCGATGGCTCTGGGGCTAAGTGGATTAGCATTGAGTTGCAACACTGAGAGCCGTGGGTTTATATCCCGTACGGAGCAAGTATTTGTACGCCCTATAAGTAATTATTCTGTGCCTTGATGTATTTTCCCGTGAAATTCATGTATTTAATCCGCCTTCACGATGCAGGAGAAAATTCCATTGTGTTTTTCTGTCCTAACGTTATTTAAAAATAGCTACGAGATATATAGATAGTGTCACCATTTTTTAGGGTTCCGTAGTCAACTAGGAACCCTTATAGTTTCGCCATGTCTGTCTGTCCGTCTGTCCGTCCTCGCTTAATCTCTATGATCGTTAGCACTAGAAAGCTGAAATTTGGTACCAATATGTGTATCAATCACGCCGACAAAGTGGTAAAATAAAAATTGGAAAAAAATGTTTTATTAGGGTAGCCCCCCTATATGTAAAGTGGGAAGTGATTATTTTTTTAATTTCAACCCTAACGTGTGATATATTGTTGGAAAGGTATTCAAAAATGAATAGGGGTTTACTGAAATCATTTTTTGATAATGTCAATAACTTGGGAAATAATCGCTCCAAAAGTAAAAATCAGTGTATCCCCCCCCCCCTCTAACTTTTGAACCATAAGTTTAGAAAATATGAAAAAAATTTGGAAAGTAGAACTTTGTAAGGACTTTCTAGGAAAATTATTTTGAACTTGGATGGAAACAACAGTTTTTGTACAAACTCATAAGTGGGAACACTTACTGTGACGGACGGGAAACTACGGAACCCTACACTAAATAAACTAAATAAAAAAAAACCTACACACAATAAAAGTGACCAAGAGCCTGGCCCGACACGCTCTTGGCCACTTTTATTGTATAATAGAATGGACTATTCAGAATAAATAACATATGTTTTGCTGGAATACATGTTTTATCACACATTTGCTGCTAAGGAAAGTCTTACATCACTGCAAGCTTCAGCAAGCAATCCTTTCCGTGTTGACGGTACCTACTTAATAGTTATTTTTGACCTACGAGTTGACAAGTCGTTTTCAAATTCTCTTTTTTAATCTAATGTAGATTTCCTTGCTTTTCCACTGTTTTTTATCATTAAATTCACCCAATAACTAATTTTAGTAGCTTGAGTCCAGGCTTAAAAGTTAATTAATTTTTTTTTCTATAGATATTTTAATATTATTATTAATTTATTTTAAAATACCCGAACATTTCCGGACTGGTCTCGAGTTGAGTACGTATGTAAATCTAGGTAAAAGAAAACAATATTTTAAAATAATAAGAACAATGACGGTGTTTACGAATATAGGATATACAAATTATAAACGTTTAATTTAAAAATGGTTCTTAACAATGATTTAAAAACGGTTTAATTTTTTTTAAACACGTTAAGGATATGACTAACCTTTTTTTTTGAAGGTACATAATCTTGACCATCAAGTACTTTTTTTTTTTAAATCAACGAACGAGGTCGACGTGAATAGACATTAATTGGATAATCTAAATTTTCGAAAAGATGTCTCTTTTAGTTGGACGCGCCATTGATTTGTTTATATGTTTATTAAAATAAAAATTTGAATACGCGAAAGTAAATAATTTTAACTCTTTTCACTTTTAGCGATTCAATTTTGAATAGTGCAAGACTATGGTTAAGCAAGCTGCACCCTCGCGTCTCTGGGAATTCTTTTGACTAGGTACTGGTACATTACCATGATAATTGTAAATTTTTCCCGAAACGGGTGAAAATTTTGTGTCTTTAAAAATATTACTAGTAGAGTTATGAATATCTACGACATTATTATATACTATATTTATATACTCAATCGAGGACATATTATGTAGGTGTCTCTGGACTACATACACTCGTGAGTTGTGAATTCTTTTGTCACTAATCTTAAGTTCCAAGTAAAAGCCTCACAGTCTCACTTCTGAAAGAGTTATAGAGCAGTTATTCCGCAGTACTGCTCCAGTTCGTGTAGGTATGACTGTTATGACCTGTAAAAGACGCCAATAAGCAGTGAATAGGGCAGTGCGGCGGACTCATCTCTACTTCACTCCTCTTAGAAATACGAGTAAGAGGTTGTCTGCGACCAGCACGTGGTCTGTTAGATGGTTTTTTTTTAAAAATATGAAATAGTTGAGTCTTACCGCATTCTTAACTTCATTTATTAATGGCAAAAGTCAACAACAACATTATTTTATATAGGCAACCTATTTAAAGTAATAAGACCACATTTTATGCTTTCAATTAAATAAGTTAATAGCCACAATAACGATCCAAGGGAATGCTTTATTTTGACATAACAACATAAATTACACGGCCCCTGCTAACTTATGAGCCTGTAATTGCCCGGAACGCGTGGTTAGCGAGATTTTAGTATTGGTCCGATTTTCTGCCGAACTATTATTGATTTTAACTGTCATTAGCGAATTGATTAGTTAGATAACTGGTAAGAAAATAGGTTTTGTTTTTCTGCTCTTGGATTTTTGAAGTAAAACTTCTTTAACGCTTGACTTGGGGAGTAAGCTGACGAACACGTGACGAAGCGTTACGAAAAGTGTGATCGGGCGAGGTGAACGGGAGTTGAGTGGGTGATAAGCAAGAGAGAGCAGTGCGCGCATACATTTTCTTTCTCTCTTTCTCTCATAGCCAGTTATTTTTCGTAATTTTATTTAGTTTTGAACAATTTTATGAATTAATATTTTGTTCAAAAGATTAAATATTCTACGTTTAAAATGAATAAAATTGTAAATTCATGTTTTGTGAATTTGCGGGTGAATAATAAAAAAATATGGAAGAAAGCCGATAATAAACAAAAAAAATAGAAAATTAATATATGTTCTGTTGAAAAACTTTTATATATTATAGAAATTATATATGAAAAGAAAGGTAATTTAATTTAGAATACAATTTTATTTACATTATTAAAAATGCCCTCCTCTATTTTGAATGCATGCCCTTAATCAACGCAGCCAATCGCAGCACGCACCACACTCATATTTATTTTTTGCCGCTGCTTTAGTCAAAGATGCTCAGAGTGAGTTCAAATTCTGATGAGGTTTAGCGCAGACGTTCTCCTCCAAATGACTAGAAGAGCAACTAGCAGTCTTCATCTCCGATAAAGTCAATTCCATGAGCGGTCAACCAGTTTTGCGTGCTTCGTGGCCTATGAGCTGGTGCAGAGTCCTGTTGGAAATCCAATTTTTGTTTTTGAACATTGTTTGAGAAAGAGGTTCCAGTATGTTTGTTAGGGCCGTATTTTGGTACACCTCGGCAGTGGTTTTTACACTTTTTTCACAGAAAAACACCTCAGTTAAGCCTGAATATGAGACTCATATTCAGGCTTAACTGAATATGAGTAATATGAGTAAGTCAGCTTGGCTGACTATAAGACTCTATCCTCTTATAAGAGGATAGAGTAAGTCAGCTCATCTAATTTCGTCCCCACTTGCCCGCGCGTTGTATGCTATGTACCGACATGTTTGTAATCACTAGCACTGTAAGTAGAAAGGTCGTTAGACACTTATTTCATTTGGTTTATCATATTTATGCCTGTTTCTTAACGCCAAGCCAGCCGCTTCTTATTTTTATCACGGTTATTTCACATTTTAATTTTACGTCGTACTGTTGCGTAATGTACATTCTGATCGTAAGCGACACAACCTCCCCGTCCAAAGGCCGAGGCGAAGTGACCGTGCTGCAGGAATCACGCTTCAAAAGGCCAATAGTTTAGGTAATTTCTTTTTACAGTAAAAATAATGGTATTTTAAAAAAGTAAATAACATAAGCACTGCTTTATAGTTAGTTCAGTTAGTATGCAAAGTTTCATGATCTTATTTAAAGTATTTTGTGAATACCAGCGGTTTATTGTTCGATTTGGAGGTAACTTTGGAGTTTTTTCTATCGAAATAATTTTACGGAATCGTGTTTTCGTCTAACATAATCCTTAACATTAATCCTCAACTTTACCATATATTTATTTCAAAATTAATGCTGCAATATTTTCGGCATAACGAAGGATCTTGCTAAGCCATTTGACATTATATTTCCCCTTAAGTATCATGCTCTCTGTTAATTACGTTAAAAATTCTAATTTTTCATACAAAATTATACAGCCACTGATATATTCCGTTATATTGCATGATAAAGCAAAAAATTACAGATACAGTAAATATAACATTATGAAATCTTATTACACACTAAGTAAAAACTAAAATACACGGTTATTTTGTAATAACCGGCCAAATTTCCATAGAAGGTTCAGAATAAACTTCCAGAGAAGAACAGAAGGCACATGGTAAAGAAAAATTATTTAAAAAAAAATCTTAAACATTCTGTCCTTTTTATCTTTTAAATTCAACACGCGTAAAATTAGTTAAAATAATGCATAACGCATTATTTTAATTGATTTTACTGCGTACGCACACATTCGTAAGGGTCAATCGGCAGGCAAAAAATTTGATTGCCCATAAATCATATTTAATTTGAGATAATCACAAATAAAAGTAGAAGCCTTATTTACCAGTATTTTCAAAAAAAAATTATATAATGATTTCTTATATTTACGCGAACACTACACATGATTAAAACTACTTTCACGGATTTTATCGCGTTTATTTTTACTTTTTATTTTTAATTCCCGACGTTTCGGGCGCTTTCCAGCACCCATGGTCACGGGGGACTGAGATGACTGACGTCCCGATGTCATTGTTAAACCCGGAGTACCTTCAGCTTACAATAATTAAAACTTAAAACAATAATTAAAAAAGCTGAAGGTACTCCGGGTTTAACAATGACATCGGGACGTCAGTCATCTCAGTCCCCCGTGACCATGGGTGCTGGAAAGCGCCCGAAACGTCGGGAATTAAAAATAAAAAGTAAAAATAAACGCGATAAAATCCGTAAAAGTAGTTTTAATCAAAAAATTATATATTTGTACTTAAGGTTAAAATTTGGCTACTCTTTTTTATAGTATAAGGGTGACAAACGAGCACACAGTCCACCTGATGTTAAGTGGAAGTTGCCCATAGACATCTACATTTATCTTCAATTAAAAATCAAAATGCAGATGCTTTGCCAGCCCTGAGGACTGAGATGGAATACCTCATTTCCAGTAAAAAGGGTATCCGGTTCTCTACATTCACCATACGAAACACAGCACCATTAAGCTGCTATTTTACGCTGGTATTCTGTGAGAGCGTGGTCCTACCCCGATCGAGCCGACCCATTCGTGCTGCGATTACAATATAACTGCAGAATAGCTTAACCACGTAAAGAGTAAGTAAGTCTTTGTAAAATAAGTCTGCATTTACAAGAAAATAAATATCGAACATTTATTTATCACCACGATCTGGCTAACAATACGTCAGTGAGAAGAATCAGAGCCCGTGGGAATGTAAGTGAATGAATAAAGAACACAGGATGCTCGTGTCATATCGCCGTGAGACGAGCGACCATTCTAAGAAAGCTTTGTATGCTAACAATATAATATAGTATTATAGTAGTTTTAAAAAAGAACTAAGACATAATTTATAATACGAGTATCATCATCATATTCACTATCGTCATTATCATCATTACAAGCCGTTACATGACCACTGATAAATCAGATATTAAATTGGTAAAAAGAACTAGTTATATTATGTGTAGAAAAAAGACTAGACAGTGACTTTTAATTTAATATATAAGTCAATTCTTCATAAATTTTTATGCTCATAAAATTCACCAATAACGCCATGCTTGTTCGAATTGATGATAGCAATATGTAAAGCTACTCTCCGTAGGTATTGGGTTTTGATTATTTTTACTTCATTATAGCGCTAGGACTAGGACTAGGTAGGTAACGCAAATAGCTATGCTATGCTATGTTTCGGTCTAAACTTCATAGAAAGCCAATATAATAACAAGCTGTAGGGGATTCCATCTTAGTCGTCTGAGATGACAACGTAGCTTCAGTATTCTCTGTTTGTAGTTTGCTGCAGGTCTATTTGATCTGCAGTTATTAGTTACCATCAGGTGGACTGGAAGTTCGTGTGTCACTTTCCGGTTTTGCAATAGTAAGAGTAAGACCATAACAATGACCTATATGTGGTACACGAGACAGTGAAAGGGTTAAGTTTTTAAAAAAGCTTCATATTATGTTTATCGCCATATTTTTTTCGGCGTTACGATTGGCTTTAGATTTACCTTACTCAATAAAATTGATAATTGTGATTGTTTGTGTCATCCGCTATGTCTGCGTTTTCTTTTTGCAGCTAGAATAGGTGGTTTCGACCGAGAAACGGTCGGGTCCTTTTCTGGTTGGAAAGACCACGCTCGCACATAATATCAGTGTAAAATAGCAGCATAATGAGGAGGTCTAGCCCCATTATGATGTGTCTACATTCTTACATACATAGTTTCACGCCTGTAATTCCTGGGGTAGTTAGCAGAATCAAAAAGACAGCGAGCCCTTTGGACCAACCATGTTAAGCCAAAAAATATGTGTTTAGGTGGAAAATTACGAAGTGACAGATGGCTAGCCCATACCCTACACAATTATAAAAACCTAAACGACATTTTAGGCAAGTAACACAGTTGGCACATTTTTTTTGTTATGTCCCACATAAATCATGGGAATTTTAAGTCTCAGGCTAAAAGTCTCAGACAGATAAATGGAAAAATGACGATAGATACAGGTATACTTTGATTAAATACCTATATAATCAAAACAGGTATGTAGTTATTGGCCACAGCATCCACTTACCATCAGGTGGACTATAGATATAAAAAAGTGCGCGGTGCTTTCCGAGATTTATATAAACTTTTTCAGGTCAACTATTCAGACCAAGAAATTATTTTTCCATGCCTTGAACCAAGAAGCGAGTCTGAGTTACGGTCAATTAAAGATTAGCAAAATTTATTAGTGCGTACAGAGGCGCGTGCGTGCGGACAAGCGTTCGTGCGTGCGTTTGACTATTCTAACTTCTAACTACTAGATTGTGTGTTTGCTTGTAACAAATTTTAGTAAATTCCTACATATTGAATAAAACTATTATTTACGGATTTTATCGCGTTTAATTACATTAATTTATTTTTATTATTATCCCGACGTTTCGGGTGCTTTACAGCGCCCATGGTCACGAGGGGGGACTGAGATGTTTAACGTCCCAATGTCATAGTTATTCCGGCTACCTTCAGTTTTTTAATATTAATTTTTGGTCCGATTTACGCAAAACGAGCTTATAGTATCATGAAGTCTTGTTCAAGATCGTCCCCACCATTACATTAGATTTGATAAACCACAAATTCTCGCAAAAGAACACCGATTCCTACCAAGGATGATACGCGAGGCTATTGAAATTAAAAAACATCCAAATTTCAATAGAGAAGATGGTTGGGTGCTACCATCTGCTTGGGATCCTATAATTAACAAAATTAAACCCAAACCCAAGCATACCACTGCAAGACTTCATGATACTATAAGCTCGTTTTGCGTAAATCGGACCAAAAATTAATATTAAAAAACTGAAGGTAGCCGGAATAACTATGACATTGGGACGTCAAACATCTCAGTCCCCCCCGTGACCATGGGCGCTGTAAAGCACCCGAAACGTCGGGATAATAATAAAAATAAATTAATGTAATTAAACGCGATAAAATCCGTAAATAATAGTTTTATTCAATGTGTAGTGTTCGCGTAAATTTAAGAAATCATTAAATTCCTACATAACTTAAATATCAAATCATACATCAGAATCAATCCTCAAATCCCTGGACGACTATTTCCTGTAACTCTACATTTAATACTATAAGAATAAATCGTAAATTATAATATTCTAAAACTTTTCCATGTGACTCTGCATTTTAAAAATTGCTTTTTTATTATATTCTCAACCGTTCACTTCTAAGTACATATTTATTCTTTATTTATTTAACTGGTTTTAAGGAAAACATACAGTATACAAAATACATTATAAAACATATAAAAGTAATCCTAAAACCAATGAAGTTTCCACAGATATATAATACATAGTAAAAGCTTGCCACCACAATAATATGTATTAAATTAAAAAAAAGAATAAATGGTATTTATAATTAAACATTAAATACTAAGCAGTCAAAAGCAATACAATACATACAGCCTACAGTGAAGCTACCAATTATAAATGAAATTTTATAATATTTTTATAACTATTAAATTTAAGGTGAAAGATATCTATTTCACAATAGTTTAAGTTAAATTTTTTACATGTACATGTACGTATAAATTATAGATATGTAAAGTACATGTAAATTAATTTCCTTTAATTACGCTAATGTGCTGTGAAGTGGCGGTGTTAGAGAATATCACCAATTTCGACCCGTGGGTGTCGTAAGAGGCGAATATGGAAGATGCCGTAAAAGTCTTAATGGCTTCCGATGGATAGTGTGACAATCATGTTTACGTCAGGCGTAAAAATACTCAGATCGGCGACGGGCAGCAGCGGCAGTGTGAGTGACATCTAGCACTGCGATTGTTACTATTTGTTAAGCGTGACACTTCAAAAAAAGATCCCTCGCGTCGCAACAACGGGAGAGGCATAAGTCCATTATTGGTCTTTTACGGGCCAATAAACAAGCAGAAAGATATGCAATTAATATGATTTTTGAATAAACTCTTTTTAAATGATTTAAATGTGACTTTTAACCTTACTTTTTTTTAAATAACTGTGAACGGTGAACTACATAGCCCCCTGATAGTAAGTGGATACTGTGGCTCATAGACATCTACGTCTATGCTCGATTAAGAATCAAAATGCAGATACGTTGTCACCCTTGAGGACGAAGATGGAATGCCTCCTTTCCACTAAAAAGAGTCTCCGGTTCTCCACACTCATTATACGAAACACAGCAACATTGAACTGCTATTTTACGCTGGTACTCTGTGAGAGCGTGGTCCTACCCCGGTCAAGCCCATTCGTGCTACAACCATAATATAGCTGCAGCATGGCTCTACTAAGTACCTATTATATACTTTTCATATGTTACAAAACCATCCTCTAACCTATCCCGTCTGCCAAATAGTAGTCGTTGCAGTGCTTCGTTCCGATCTGAAGGGTATAAAGCTATAAAGAGCCTATAACTTTGAGACATTCCATCTTAGTCCTCAGGCATCACAACGGTACAATCTGTAGCCTTCTTTGATTAAATCTGGTGGAGACGTGTCTATGGATTGCTAAAACTACTTACCATCTGAAAGACTGTAAGTTAATTTGCCCCTAAATCATATAAAAGAAACAATAATATTACGAGATAATTCAAAGTTACACAACTGACGTTCTGTGAATCTATAGTTGAAATATACTAATCACACACACTAAATAAAGTTTTTTACGGTCCCATACAAGGTTCGATATGTCCTTGCAAAGCGAATTACTCAGCCTCTGCAATAAACCACTACTTTACTACTTTAAAACTGTGCTATGCAGAAAGATTTACAAAACTAAGTTTTATTTCAAAGTTATAAGAACTATAGTTGCTCCGGTTACAGATAATACTAATGTGGTGAGCATTTTATGACCCATTGGTTAGTAAGATTGAACAATTTAAATGTTTTAATTGATTACATGCTTCAATTTACTTACATTATTAAAAGAAAAAAAAACTGCTTATTTTGATTAATTCTTCTTACCTAAATGTTAATTATGAAGCTTAAAAATGTTGAAGTTACAATAAACGTCCCACTGCTGGGCACAAGCGTCTCTTTTCTGAGAAGGTTTTAGGGCAAGGAAGTGCCCGCCGCACCACTCTAATGAGTGTTGGCGAACTGCAAGTATCTTCGAAAAAATTTTTTGCTTATTTCCTTCACCGCCAAGCACGTAGTAAACCAGCTCAATCAAATTATGAACCTTATATAATAATTTAATGTTTACTAGTATTTATTAATATAGGTTCCTTGAACCGTGGTAGTTTATGAAATTGCCTTACAATAATTTGAATACAAGTTTAAAATTTAAATAAATAAGAAAAGAACCTACTCCGTTTTAAAAGTATCTATTGATATAGGAGTTGTTCGTGGGTAGTCATTTTACATCAGGTAAGTAAGCCGCTTGCCCCTTTCATATAAAACATCTCAAGAGCTAAGTTTCTCGGAATCGAACTAACCTGGATTTATTCTTCACTAAAACCAATAAAATTGTTAATTACAAACCTTAAGCACCGATTTACCACGCCCTTGCCGGCTGCATATCTGAGAAATAAAAATAAAAATCCAATTTTAAATAAACCGGAGCCTTTATTGTCTTTATACTGATCCAAACATAAAACTTTAATATTTCAACAATAACCGTTTAAATCTTATTAGAGGACTTAACATCAGTTCGACTGTTTGTTCTTTTGTTTGTATCGATAAATAAATCGTAAATCGATGTCTTCATCAGTTGAGAATAAAAATTATTTATTATTAAATAGAGTATATTTCAGGGGTACCTAATTCCATAAAAATTTAGTTGTAACCTTGAACTTGCAATATACCTTAGTCCATTTTAAAGTGACATTTAAAAAAAAAATTAAAAGTAACTTCAAAGAACTACAAAAGTGAAGAGAGGAATTGTGTCTTTAATTCTTTTATACTGTCTACTTTTATTATTACCAACCAACTAATACTCAAAGATTTTCTACCACCGCTTCTGAAGCTGTTATGTGGAAATTACTTTATTATTTTATATTTTCGTGAAGTCGGTAGCTTAATTTTGCGTAGCTACGTACAATAAATGGTAAAAAATCGTGTCTGACTATGTTCTGGCTATCATTAATGGTCCGACACTTCGTACCTATCCGTTATTTATAGTCCGATATTTTCGAATAAGTATTAAAATGTTCATGGATTTGTAAGGATGGTTGCAACCAATCTTGTCAGTCTCTAGCACAGACGTTAGTAGCAAGCCTCTCGGTATTCGGTAGAATAGGTACATTCAAAAGAGAATGCGCAGGAATTTCGTTACTTAGTTTTTCCCTCCAATTTGACAAGCGTGGCGATTATTGTGAACGTTTCCCTTGAGCAACGGCACAATGAAACGGACCCCAGTCGCGGCAGGCCCCACTATTCCAAGATACAGTAGCGACCATAAACACGTTGGGGCAGGGGTTGCTAAGAATCTTGGTTATGGTGATATTTAACACACACATTCTATACTTGGGAGAGCCACGCTACAGCTATATTATGATTGTTGCATGAATGGGTCAGCTCGAACCGGGAAGGACCACGCTCTCACAGAATACCAGCGTAAAATAGCAGCTTAAGGGGACTACAGGAGCTAAACGCAAGTTTTATATTGACTTAAAGTAGGTATATGATCCAATGCAGTAAACTAAATTAGAAAAATATATGATATTTTTTAGTATATATGCTAGTTAGATACTGTGTTGAAAACATGATACTACTAATTTGATACAATAGAAAAAAATCATAAAGCAACCTCTAAAAATTAGTTTTATCGAGTAAAAACCATAATAATATACATGCAATTATTTTGAGTTTTTGTCAGATTATTCTACAAGCAACATATTAACGTTATAGTGTTTTAATTTTTTAATCAACGGAATAGATTTTGTTTAAAATTGCATTTTCTTATTTCTGTAATAATACGTACTGATGTGTGCGTAAACGCCTGTGTACCGACACTGCTGGCCGAGGCCCGATGCTATATAGATGTGTCGCTCTTTTTGCCGCATTACTTACGTAAATATTGTTTAATGTTTTTGTATAATTTTATTTTTAAATTCATTGTTTCATATTCATAAATATTCTTCTTTTCATAAATATTCTTCTTTCGTATAAATATAATATATTTTAAGTTCAGATTAATTTAAATTAAGTTAATAATTATAATTGGTAAATATGGGAAATAAAGTGAAACCCGTTACGAAGACTAAAAAACGTTCATATAAATCAAATGCCCAACATATGAACGATATTAAAAGGTAAGAACATTTTATTTTTACTAAATGTTTATTTTTATAACAATAAACTTATGATTTGGAAACGTAGTGTATACCCGAGTACTTGGGTTCGATTCCAGGAATATGAAGTCAAATTTAATTTAAAACTTTTATATTTAAAGTATTATGTATTTTGATAAATTTAAAAATATTTTATAAATAATAACTATAACAATATATATTTATTTTTATAACAATAAATCTATGAATTTAGGAAACGTAGTGTATTACAGTAGTGCATTTTTTAGTGTACGGATTTGCAGTTTGCACTAGAGAGTACCTGGGTTCGATTCCTGGAATATGAAGCCATATTTTCATTTTTCTTTTTTATTTAATGTGATATATTTAGATAAATTTATTAAATGCTTTTATAAATTATAACTAAAAATACATATTTATTTTTATAACAATAAACCTATATTTGTAGTTTGCACTCGAGAGTGCCCGGGTTCGATTCCAGAAATATGATGTCAAATTTTCATTTTTATTTATTTATTTTTTATTTCTTTTTTATTACATATTTAAATAAACTTATTAAGAGGGAAGAGTAAGTCAGCTCAAATTCTAATTTCGCCCCCACTTCCCCGCGCGTCGTATGCTATGTACCGATATGTTTGTAATCACTAATACTGTAAGTATAAAGGTCGTTAGACACTTATTTCATTAGGTTTATCATATTTATGCCTGTTTCTTAACGCCAAGCCAGCCGCTTCTTATTTTTATCACGGTTATTTCCCATTTTAATTTTACGTCGTACTGTTGCGTAATGTATATTCTGATCGTAAGCGACACAACCTCCCCGTCCAAAGGCCGAGGCGTAGTGACCGTGCTGCGAGAATCACGCTTCAAAAGGCCAATAGTTTAGGTAATTTCTTTTTACAGTTAAAATAATGGTATTTTAAAAAAAGTAAATAACATAAGCACTGCTTTATAGTTAGTTCAGTTAGTATGCAAAGTTTCATGATCTTATTTAAAGTATTTTATGAATAACAGCGGTTTATTGTTTATTTTGGAGGTAACTTTGGATTTTTTTTCTATCGAGAAAATTTTATGAAATCCTGTTTTCGTCTAACATAATCACTAACATTAATCCTCAACTTTACCATATATTTATTTCAAAATTAATGCTGCAATATTTTCGGCATAACGAAGGATCTTGTTAAGCCATTTGACATTATATTTCCCCTTAATTACTTTTGTTAAATAATAACTAAAAAAATCGTTTGAAATGTAATGATTTTTTACAGGAGAAAGAAAGTTGAAAATATCAACACAGAAGTTAGTATTTCCAATGTGTAAGTAAATACAACTTTTCTTTCTTATAATAACAACAAAAAAACTTAAAATACCTATTGTTTTTGTTAAAAGACTGCGGCTTATTGATAAATAACAAAAGGGCATGACGAAATAACAGAATATTTTGAAAATTGCGATTTTACTTATCATATGTAGGAGTTTTATTGATTTTGTTTATAATTAGGAATTATAATTATGTATGAATGTTAGGTATTTTACTTATAGCTTAACAATTTTTCAAAGGCAAATACAAAAAATAAACGAAATGCAAATTTTTATTACCTATCTTGTGAACCATAGAGCTAGAATATTTAGAATTGACATATCTACATAATTTGAAATATTTAATTTTTTTCATAGACTGGAAACAGTACCACAAGAAAATCATCATTGTGAGGTTATTGATATAAGTAAATATTATCCATCGAAGCATGTACTGGAAGAAGCCTATAGTACACAGGTAATATTCATAACATCAGCCGCACGTTGTAATGTAACATAACCTTGCCACAAACACGTTTAGTTTTAAAATTAATTTTGAAAATAATAATGGAATAATGGAATTTTAGGTGCCTAGTACTCCTGAAAGGCAATTTGATGTCCGACCTAAAAACCAAGAAACAGATATATTAAATTACAGTATAGAAGTAAGTTTTTCACTTTTTTATATACATCGTTACATAGAATTCTTTTAGGTTTAAATTTCAATATTTTATACGAACAAATATTAATCTTATTTATCAAAAAATAGTATTCATATTCATTTATTTTTCAGATGGAAAACTATACTTCTAAGAAGAACATCCAAATTGGACGGAGAATTATTAACGTTTCCCATTTTTTGGAAAAGATAAATGAGATCTCAAATCACGGAGTATTAGACTGCGGACTATCTTGTATCGAATTAGTTGGCGAAAAGATTCACGGTTTATCTTCCAAATTTACTTTTTCATGCAAAATAAGTAAACGACAATTTGTGATCGATAACGACGGTGATAATTTTTTAAATATTAATACATGTGCTGTAACTGGCGCCATTTCAATCGGGTGTGGTTATTCTCAGTTACAAGAATTTTCATTCGCCATGAATTTACCAATAATGTCTCAAAAAACTTACCAAAAAAAACCACAAATTGTTGTCTGAGAACTGGCAGCAACTTGCACAACAGTCCATGGACCAAGCAGCTGAAGAAGAGAGGAATATGGCTATAGCAGAAGGCAGAGTCACTAAAAATAGCACGCCAATCATAGATGTGATAGCAGACGGTGTGTATGGTAAAAGGTCATACAAAAAAATTATTTGGTTTTATCCGGTGCTGCCGCAATTATAGGCAGAAAAACAGGCAAAATTTTGTATTTGGGAGTGCGAAACAAATACTGCTACCACTCTGATCGTGCTGCGAAGAATAAAAAAACAATTCCTGAGCATTTCTGCTCTAAAAACTATACCGGTCCGTCCACAGGAATGGAGAATGAAATTATTGTGGAGAGTTTTAAACAATCTTTGGCTACCCACGGTCTGATTTACGGAAGACTCATATCTGACGGTGACTCAAGCACTTATTCCAAAATTTTGCAAGTAAGACCATATCAAGATATTACAGTTAAGAAGGTTGAATGCAGAAATAATTTACTGAGGAATTTTTGTAATAAGATGCAATCACTTCAAACCGAAACTAAATATTTAAAAAGTCACAGAAAACTGTTAACAACATCAAGAATCATGACTATGAGATCCTGCATAAAAAAAGCAATTAAAAAGAACAAAAATGATCCCTGCCCAGAAGAGCAATATTTATTTGATGACATTTTGCAAGCACATCATCCTGCTTTTGGGAATCACCTTGAATGCAAAATACATTTCTGTGATAAAACAGGAAATGTGGAGCAAAATGATATTCCAAGTGATTTTAAGCTAAGTTCTCTGTGGCAGAGAATCTGTATTATGATTCAAAGTATTGCCAGTCATGCTCGAAGTTTACTTCATGACGTGGACAGCAACGTGGTGGAACGCTATCACAGCATCATTGCGAAATATGTAGGAGGGAAGAGAGTTAACTTTTCCCTCAAAAATTCGTATGAGACGCGATGCATTGCTTCAGCAGTGTCGTTCAATGAAGAAAATTCACTGTCAAAACTATATAAGAAAATGACCAACAAAAGCCCCAGAGGTAAGCTGAAGATGTGGGAAGAAAGAAAACGTAAACAAAAAGTACTTAGTAAAAGGTATACAAAAAAGAAAAGACGACTAGTTTTCAGCCAAAAATGCAGTGATAAGGATTATGGCCAGTCATGTGAAAAACCTGATATGCCGGTAGAAGTACTGGATAAAATGAAAAACGATTTCATGAAATCAGATGAAATCATGAGAGCGAGCAATAATTGAAAGAAAAACTATTTTACAAAGTGCTAATGGAGAATGGCTTGAGATGAGATCTTTATTGACTGCATCCAATTTCGCTAGGGTTATAAAAAGGCGTACTAATACACCATGTGCTAATTTAGTAAAAGATATACTTAACCGAAAAAAAATTGATCACGTAGAATCCGTAAGCCATGGCCAACACAATGAAAAAACCGCCCTTGCACAATTGGCTGTACAAGAACATATAACCATTAGGCCCTGTGGTTTATTTATAGACCAAGAATTATGTTTCTTGGGTGCAACGCCTGATGGATTAACTGGAGAACATACTGTGGTTGAAGTAAAGTGTCCTTTGACAGCCAATAAAATGGGCCTTGCAGCAGCAATTGAAAAGAAAAAGGTTAACTTCTGGCAAAAAACAAAAACAGGTAAATTTGTCATTAACAAAAAACATGCTTGGTATTACCAAGCTCAAGGGCAGCTACACGTGATTCAAAGAAAATATTGCCTATTTGCCGTATGGGAGAATGAAAAAGAAAAGCTAAAGACGGAAATAATTAAACGAGATGATAATTTTTGGGAAAAAGAAATGAAAGAAAAACTATTAAAATTCTATTTCGACTGCATATTACCTGAGATACTTGATCCCCGAATGTCAAGAAATATGACAATTCGTGAACCATACATAAAAAATAAAAATACGGACAAAGACAAAAGTGAAAAGAACGACAAAAGTGAAAACAAAGACAAAATCGAAAACAGGGGTAAAATCGAAAAGAAAGAAAAAAGCGAAAGCAAAGATAAAGATAACGACAAAATTATGCCAATCCAAAATTATGACGAAAATTATTCACAACAAATATCAACGTCTACACGTTACTTAGATTTTAGTAGATTTTAGGAACAAAAATAAATGAAAATTATTTTATAACACATTTATTTAATAATTGTATATATACGTATATAAACACATCAACAGAATCTAGGGATATTTTATATTTCATCGAATATCTAAAAATCTATGAAGAAAATCTTTAAGGGCGGATTCGACCAAAGTTAGTATAAGTCTTATCCTACGAATAAAAGCACTTATTACTCTAGAGTTAGAGAACTTTCCGTTTTACCAAATCTTAACCCGGGTATAACAGACTATCCGAGAGTAAATCGCTATACTGCCAAAATTCATGGAGTAAACAAGTTATCCCAGAGTATTTTAATGGCGACCGCTATATTCTGACAGCTGTTTTCGTATGCTTTGTTGTAAAAGTAGGAAATTTTATCGTTGTGCATTTATAATTTCTTGTACTTTTGTGATAATAGTAGGCTTTATTTTTTTAAATAATGCAACGTTTACGAAATATGATCGAAGATTCTGACAGTGATGAAGAATACATTCCAAGGCGTCCACGATGGATAAGAGAAAGGAACAATTATTTCGATAACTATGATGACCGTGACTTCGTAATAAGGTTTCGATTGTCCAAAGAAGCTACTTTGTGTCTTTTATCCAAAATCGAGCATCAACTGGAATATACATCAAACCGGTATGTACCTACACACCTTTTACTATATATTTGTCTACATAAACAATGGTACACACACACCTACCTAGATATATTTTTTCTAAAAGCTATGTGTGTTGCTCGAAGACTTAAAACTAAAATATTATAGTAAGTAGTAGCAGTAGTAGTAGTTAGTACCTATGTTATCTAAAGTTCCTTTTTCTTTCAGAAATTTTTCAATATCTCCAGTAAATCAGTTGTTAGCCACTTTGAGATATTATGCAACAAACTGGACACAAACAAGCATTGGAGACTACTGTGGTCTAAGTACACCGACAGCAAACAAAATTGTACACAGAGTTAGTGCTGCAATAGCTGCATTACATAAAGAATACATAAAATTTCCTGAATCGCCTCAAGAAATAAGATATGAACAAGATAAATTTTACCAAATAGCTCGTTTTCCAAGAGTAGTTGGAGCCATGGACTGTACACACGTTCGCCTCACATTCGTACCCTTAAGACTGGAAGTAGGTGGAGAACAAGCAGAGACATTTAGAAACAGAAAAGGATACTACTCCATTAATGTGCAAACAATATGTAATGCCAATTTAGAAATAACCGACATAGTCGCAAGATGGCCAGGTTCAACTCATGATAGCACTATATTTAATAATAGCGTTCGAAAAGCACATTTTGAGACTGGTCGCTATGGTAATGCATTATTATTGGTGGACAGAGGATATGCTGCAAAGAGTTACACTATGACTCCATTAGAAAATCCAAGGACACCAGCTGAACAACTGTACAATGAGTCACAAATTCGTACCAGAAATCCTATAGAAAGGTGCTATGGTGTATGGAAAAGAAGATTTCCAGTGTTGGCACTTGGGATGCGAGTAAAATTAGATAAAGCACTAACTGTTATCATAGCCACAGCAGTACTTCACAACATGTTGCGCAGACGAGGAGAACAACTTCCACCTGATGACCCAGAAGTGCTATTGCCAGCTCCATGGGATGAACTTATACAACTTGGCCAAATGCAAAGCTCGGAATCAGCACAGCAATCTACTGGCCAGTTAGCACGCAATTCGTTAATAAGTAATTATTTTTATAGTTTATTGTAGCTATGGAATGTAGATTGCAGTTATTCTTAATTTTATTAATCCAAATTTGAAAAAAGGTATAAAATAAAACATTGAAATAAATAAATTTAATATTTTATTGTTTATTGTTGAATTGCTTTTTCTTTAATCTTAAATCTAATAATAAAATACGGGTCTTTAATTTTTCTTGTTTTAATTGTTCCCTTTTTATTTGTAAATCCAGATTGTGAACTTCATTTGAATGAAGTAGCTCCTTCTCAGCAACACTCTTCTGAAAATCAATTGCTTCCATTTTCTTATCATGCAATTTCTGCAATGATGATGAAGGAGCTACATATGTAGGTCGCCTTCTTGAAACCCAAGATTTTTGTAGTTTTCCTTCTTGCTCATTGTTGTCATACTGAAGAGGTTTTGCAACAGGAGTTCTTAACATTTCGGGAGTATAATCACTCCAATCCTAAAACAAAGTTTTATATTAAAAATGTTAACAACATAATGCCCATATAATATTACATCTCACAAAAAACATTTAAATGATAAAATTAAAAACAAGTCTACTACAATGTTGGAACACAAATTATAGGCAAGTCTGGCTTTCTTTATTTGACGGGGCAGGTTGCAGCATGGCAAGAATAGAAGATATATAGAAGTATGCACATTTGTTAAAAAGAATATACACCTTTTTTCAATATACACCCGGCCTCATTTTTTACATCCTATTAAAAAATTAGCTCCACCTATCACAAAATTACAAACAGTTAAATCAGGACCCCATGGTATGTGTGTAAAAATTTATAATAAAATTCCCAAATGTCTACAAAAAGAAGAATCGTTGTATAAATTTCAAAGAGAGCTTAAAAATATTTAATTGAAAAAAGTTTCTATTCATTGTCAGAGTTTTTCTGGTGAAAAATAATAATTGTTTAATTTGAATATGTATACCTCTTTAATATCCTTGTAAATATTGCAAATGTTTATTAAACCTAAAAGTAATGTTTAGTTTAAGTAAATAAAATAAAATTCATCTTTTTAAATTAATTAGATTAAATTGATATATAATATAATATAATATTGTTACGCCCTATCAGGGCTCATGTTTGGCTCTAATATATCCAACATAAGAACTATTTATGTAACCACATGAACGCAATAAAATGATTGAGTCTGAAAATGACAGACTTGGCTTTACCTACTCCGAACTATTTATTGTAAGGGAGTCAAGATACTTATGTTTAGCAAGTTATAACAAAACATAGCATATATTTACTATATACTATGGGTTGCTTCAGATGTATAATGTATAGAGCTACAGAAACTAATTTACCTGCATTAATACTTCGTTCGAGTCGATCCCAGTCTTTTGAATTTCATTAAGTTCAGTCTCAAGATCTGTAACCAAATTTTAAAGGTATAACAATTTTGTGTGGTTTCTCTAGGGTCCTTGACCCTTGAGTAAGCTGTAAGATACTAACCTTTATTACATAATTCTGGCTCCTCAGGCAAAATAACTTGAACCTCAGCAAAATTATGCCTCTCTAAGCTATCTGGGGCAACACTGTCACTGTCAAAATGGTTGAAAAGCCCAACAGCACTTGTTTTAATTAATGATATGATTTTGGAATCTAGAGGATCTTCTTTCTTTGGATTTGTTGGTCCACCACCTAAAATAGACAAAATTATTAAAGTAAAAGTATTTAAAGTATGCCATTTCTCACATTTTCAAAATATTTCTAACATAAATAATAATCCCATTATGTAGGAGACAAAGGAAATAAATCACTTAATCAGACCGCAGCATTGTACTATCAAGTGCTTAATAATAATGGTACATTGAACACCTAAAGATCTTTGGGATAAGCATGTTCCCAGTAGTGGCTAACACTATATAAATGTATGTAGGCATATCTCAGTCCGCTGCTCCTCCAGTTATAAGCTCATAGTTACTCCTGTCCATATTTCTAATGTATACCAAAGATTTACAGGTTTTTAGCCTAAATAACTGGATCAACACAAACATTGATAAGGTAAGGCAGGATAAAAACTAACCTGTTTGGATTCTATGCATCCTCCTGTATGACTCCTCCTTTTTGGCCTTTTTTTTCATATATTCCCACTCATTTTTTAAATTTTCTGCTGTACGCGAGCAGTGTGTCGTTTGGCTATTGTATTCGTGGGATAAAATTTGCCATTCGGCAAATTTTTGCTTCATCGTAACACCATCTGTTTTTTTATTTTCGATGACACGAAAATGTTTTTCTACGAGTCCTAACAACAAACTCTTTTCCAAAGGTAACCAATTTGGGCTACGTTTTCTTTTTTCTCCAGACATTTTATTTGAAAATATAAGAAATAAGGGTAAGGTTAGAATAATCAACTGACAAGTCGCGTGTTAATTTTAATGTTTGTTCAGTGACAGTGACAGGTGACACTATTATAATCCGGCAAACTTTAAATAGACAGAAAGTCTTGCATTGCGCTACATAAACAAATGTATTTCGATTTTAGTTGGCTTACAAGTTCATTCATTTTTCATTCCCCAACTCTAGAGTAACAATACCCAGTATTGGCTACTCTCCGTTTGTGTTGGAAAAACACAAACCAAATTATCCGAGAGTAAGAACAAGGAGTAAATTTATTCGAGGGTTAGTTACTCTGGAGTAACATTGAATTTGGTCGAATCCGCCCTAAAGAAGAAAAATGTAAATTTTTTTAATCACCGTATAAAATTTGTATGATAAAAAAACTTCATATCTTCTTATAAAACTAGTATTTGTAATTAAAATTGAAAAAATCTTATAAAATCTAATAATTAATAATCAGTGTTGCCACCTCTTATTTAATTATACATCGACATCGATTGTTTATACTTAAAATTAAATTTTCAATGTCTTGCTGCAGTATGAGATACCATGTTCTTTGCAAGTGTTCGTAAAGTGTTTGTTCCGTCGTCAAATTTGGCGGGAAAACACACACACATACACACGCACACAAACACACACTCACACACAGATACGCATACATATACATATATTTCTCAATTTTGTATTTAATAATTTGAAAACTAGATTTTGTTATCATTGTAGCACTTACAACTGTAAGTACGTACTTATTATATACCTACTATTACAGGGATTGAGACTGTTACTCCTTAACACAGGTTATCCTTTAACCTAGCTAGGAGAACATCCACTAGATTGAATATAATATTTTATAGATAGTACATACGATGTAATGTCCTACCCATGTACTACAATCACTTTTATATAAATAAAGTTTATTACTATTATTATATAAATAAAAATGTTTTAAGTTTCATCGAATCAGTTTTATTTCAAAATCGCCCACATCCTTAAATTTTCAAGCAACATTAAATTAAAATTAAAAATAATTTCGTTGTCCCATCTATTTCTTTGTTAGATCTTTATCCTACCTGCGTTTCGTCTATTATAACACTCCGGCGTAACCTCGCTAATCCGTTAGTGTTAAACCTCACTGTCGTTAGATGGCGCTCACATGGAATGTGTAAATATGTGCGTGCATCTTTCGAGGTCACTTAGCTCTTGTAGTCCTCTTAATACTGCTGTGTTTCGTATGGTAAGTGTAGAGATCCGGAGATCCGTTTTTACTGGAAACAAGGCATTCCATCTTAGTTCTCAGGGGTGAAAATTCATCTGGTTTTGATTCTTAAGAGGATAGAGTAAGTCAGCTCAAATTCTAATTTCGTCCCCACTTGCCCGCGCGTCGTATGCTATGTACCGACATGTTTGTAATCACTAATACTCTAAGTAGAAAGGTCGGACACTTATTTCATTAGGTTTATCATATTTATGCCTGTTTCTTAACGCCAAGCCAGCCGCTTCTTATTTTTATCACGGTTATTTCCCATTTTAATTTTACGTCGTACTGTTGCGTAATGTATATTCTGATCGTAAGCGACACAACCTCCCCCTTCAAAGGGCGAAGCGAAGTGACCGTGCTGCAGGAATCACGCTTCAAAAGGCCAATAGTTTAGGTAATTTCTTTTTACAGTAAAAATAATGGTATTTAAAAAAAGTAAATAACATAAGCACTGCATTATAGTTAGTTCAGTTATTATGCAAAGTTTCATGATCTTATTTAAAGTATTTTATGAATAACAGCGGTTTATTGTTTATTTTGGAGGTTTTTTTTGGATTTTTTTTCTATCGAGAAAATTTTACGAAATCGTGTTTCGTCTAACATAATCCTTAACATTAATCCTCAACTTTACCATATATTTATTTCAAAATTAATGCTGCAATATTTTCGGCATAACGAAGGATCTTGCTAAGCCATTTGATATTATATTTCCCCTTAATAGAGGATAAATGTGAATGTCTATGGGCCACAGGATTCACTTACCATCAGGTGAACTCTGTGCTCGTATGTCACCCTTATTCTATAAAAAATAACATACCCTGAAAGGAGATTGATACGCTTTCATACATTCTTGGGCCCAGATTGTTGATGAAAGTAGTGTCAATCAGTAGCTTATATATTATCAAAACATCACTGAAAATTCGGCGCATTTTGGCAATCAGAGTGCAAAGTTATATGAGATTTAGTAAAAGTGAGGTTATGCTTACGCAACAAGTTGGCAACAACCTAAACTAAACAGCTGATTTTTGAACTGCGATGGCTATTTTTTATTAGACAGTTGTTTACCATATTAATTGTAGTATTTATTGTACAGTATTGATTGTGAGGATGATAGGAAACCCACAAATAGATTGAAAGGTAGGGAAGGTTAGGCGATGTTTAAATAAACACTTTTTTAATTATCTTTTATTCGTCTTCAATTATAATTACAATTCACACAGCGATCCATTGTGCCAATATTCAATGGATAAAATCCAGGCCGTAAAATCCACAATACTAAGCCAAAGTCAAACGAGTAAATGAGATTATCGGTTTTACAAGTTAAGTAAGATCAGCAGCCCGTAGAAGGAAAGCAGTGGTCGAGGAATATAAATCAATGAAACAACACACTCAAAACGCACACGAACTAAACGATACGAAACGAGTAATCATAGATTGAGTCGGGCAGGAACTGTCATTATCAGCAGAGATATTTTATTTTTTAAGAAGATAAAAATATAGTTAGCATATTTTTTAATAAGATAAAAATACAGTTAACAAACACAAGTAATAAATCGAACTGTAAATCGATTTTAAGATTTATTTTTATTATGTTGATATTCTATTTTTTAACACGTTCCCAGCGGCACTGATTTATCTGTACTTTCCATTACTGCGTTACGAGACGTTTGAAACCTCGTTCTGAACCAGAGGTTGTAGCGGCACGAGGCTTAGTAAACCCCACCATGATCACCACATGAGACAAAAATCCTTTTTTTGGCGCCAAATAAGGCGAATTGTATGGTTTTTGTCGCGATTGCCATTATCAATGAGTTGATTAACCTAAATCTGCCGCCGCCTGTGGGCAGATTATTTAGTTTAGATTCTATAGGTAAAATAAAATGTGGGGTCTTATGTACTCCATACCGCACTGAAAAAGGGCAGTTTTTCATATTGTTTAGTGATGGGAAAAATATCGATTTTATTCAATTGTACTTATGGATGCTTTTTATAAAAACAGGGCAAACAATAATATTTTTGCAACCGATACATTCTGTGAGAATTTTCTTTGCTATTTTGTGAGCCTCACGACTTGATAAGAAGGTGCGAAATTTTTCGTAGCATCCTACACATCTCCTTTTCTTTGATCCGTTTTCGAGATGATGTGGATTGTTTGGAGCGGGTTCTGAAAAAAAAACTGATAGTGTATTTTTGAAGTGGGTTGATTAGATGTAGGTGTAGCGATTTATTGGAGCATTTCTATACATAAGTATAGGATCGTTACGACCTGTGTTTGTTTTGCTTTCGTCAGTTGAATTTATTTGTTATATTCCTACATAATTATTTCACTTAGACTGAGTATTTTTATTGTAAATATTGATTGGAAACTTACCTGTTTTTCAAATATCGTTAATTTAGAATTAGATTTACCACCCAATTCCTCTTCATCATCAATAATATTATTAATTAACTTTCTTCGGCAAAGTTTCGACATCTTATTATATCGTCGCGGGTGCAGCGTTCAACGTTTTACACAACACTAACCGCGTAAAGCTAGCGTAGGGTGCGGTACCAGGTGTGCGGGATACGAGGTGTTCGCAACCTCGTAACGCACTGTATTAAACTTTAATTTATTCACTGCGATACGAGGCCTAAAAATCCGGTATTAAGGTAGATATACAAAAAAACTCGGCATCAATAGCACATCTCAGATATATAGTTATCTCTTTCCTAGACTGAAGCAAACGGAAGTTACGCCTCTCGCACGACAGAGAAGTTTAAGTTTTTCCTTACCGCTACGAGTATAAAGACGAGACACGGACGAGGTGTTTCAAGCCTCGTTTCGCAGTCAACTTGTTAAACTGTTGACACTGTGTTAATTGTAGTTAGTATAAATACTATGATTGAATCAATTATCTGCTGTAAGATGTTTTAATGTAAACTAATGTAAACTAATCGATTGAAGTAATCGATTTCTTATTTTATTCGTGACATAAACTTATTTTTGAGATTTCTCGTCTTCCAGATTGTGAATTGGGCTAATTTTTTTATATTTTGAAATAGAAAAATACAGCGCTTTTTTAAACCATATTTCAACTTATTACAAATTGGGCCCAGAAATCCCCGTCTCCATTGGCGATAATATGTTGGAGATGGAAGAATACGTAAACAAATTGCGCTGGGATAATTGATAAGGGGAGCCGTGCTTTGTGGCTTTCCTTGGGAGGTCAATGGTCAAGAGTAGACATGTGATGGGCTGAAAAGAATGATAATGATGATGGCGGGATGGTATATCGGAAGGCATAAGATCTTAATGGCACTTCCTATTCTCGCTTCTTAAGACACCTACAAGACGAAATGGAGTTTAGGTTTCTCTTACACACAGCAAAACTTATTTTAGTATTATTATTAAAAATTAACGCCCTTAATTTTATTATTAAGAGACAACCTTGAGTTTGAACTAAACTTAAAAGTTACAAAATTTGTATAGCGTATGCTCTAAACTAGACTCAAATTTTAACATTGTGGAGTTTGGATTTTAAGAAGAGAATCTCCCCTAATTTCCTCTTCTGCTCCGGCCTAAGATTTCTACGATATCATGGAGGCATTTTACGTATTATGTTTATTTTGCTCACGAAAAACATTTAGACCGGGCAGTACCCGTGACTAGGTAGTTTTAGGCGTACAAATAATTTATTCCATATGGGATTTAAATTCACGGTGCGCAACGCTGGAACCAAATACTTCAGTGTGCTACTCAGTTGTCAGTCACTTACACCTTTTCTTGAGGACGAATCACGAATCATGCTATTGAGTACCAATACGTATTAGGGATCTTCAATCAAAGAGCTTACTACTGTTTAAAAAGCCGACAACGGACCTGTAATTCCTCTGGTGTTGTTGTTCATGAAGGTCTGTAGTTATTTAATATAATGTAAGTCGCAGCTCGTTTGCCTCCTATTCTATAAAAAAAAGGAATGGGTGATGTTTAAAACGGAAATATTGTGGAGAGATTGATTTATATTTAGCACGTGATTGTGGGTAAAGGGGTGGTGCTTTTTAAATTCATTGGTTTATGGTTAATTACACATGATATCCAACCATTCCGTCTGGCTACCATGGTGTGTTAGGACAAATCTTTTAAGTTTCTGATGCCACTTTGTGTATTCTTGTATGTATGATATTTGATATATTCTTGTAGGGCTGATATTTTTTTAAATATGTTGGAGTGACAAACGTCCTAATTATCGAACTAAATAAAAGCAATATTATAGAAAGAAGACTACACACTGCCTTCTTATCTTAAGGTTGCTTTTTTTCTAATTTAATTTTAATTTTGACCCCTGATGATTATGTATCGAATGTCTCACAGCTGTAATTGTACTTATGTAGAGATCGTCTAAACGTTAAACTGTACGTGCTTCCCAAAAATCCAAAAATTCAATTTTGGTCAATTTTGTTACATCTACCGTATTAATCATTTGTTCATTGTTACTTTTTTGTTATGTTTTAGTAGATTTTAGCATTTTATTTTATTTTAATTGTTAAAAGTGATAGAATCTACCCAAAAGACATGTGGGGCACGTACAGCATTAAATTAGACGATTTCTCTAATGTTTAGCGGCAACACTCAATAAGAGGCTCCATATCGCCTTGTAAATGATAATAAAGCCTAGGCCACACTGAACGGAAATTCCTTTGCGGATCCTCCGCGGCTAAACGATAATACATTTTATTGCATATAAATTACTACTAACGTGTTCAACGACGGACCGACCAAAGATCCGCGTAGTTGACTTTGAAGACCGTCAGGGTAGGCTTAGCGACAATTTTAAGAAAAAAAAAACAAATAAAACCAGAAAATATTCATTGACTACTAAAATCCAACTTCACGCCAAATACACCTGAGAGAATGTACAGTGAATACGTTTAATATTAACATCGTAAGTTACTTGTTTGTGTTATTCGAGGCAAAAGAGTTGTTTTAGTTCTGCGTAAGGGTCAGTACCCGTAGGCAATTAAGAGCAATACCAATGTTGTCTTTACATTAATTACTATTTTATTAGCGCACTGCTCCCCGGTTGCCTGGTTGCCCCCTGGTTGCCCCCTGGTTGCAATGATAGGTAACCTATAAAACAGAATCAATGTATTCTGGATCTGCAATAATAAACAGTGTTCTTATTGCAGAGAGAAAACTCTTCCCGCTCCACTAAAAAGTAAAAAAAAATATTTTTTGATTCCTAAGAAAAGGAGAAATGTGTAAAGAAAATATACACAATTACTGTTATTTAAATATTTACGTAACCAATGATTTTTGGAGTCGGCGCCAGTCAAGGCACGATAATTATTTGCTTCCGTTAGTCCTTTTAATTTAAATAGGAAATACGTAGGTGTAAATCTAAAACGCGCGCACGCACGCTCTCTCTCTCTCTCTCTCTCTCACACACGCAGACACCGTGACATCCTCGTAGGATTGGTAAAAATAGCTTCTTAGGACCTCAAAATGTCCCGAAACCATGATTTCGAAAACTGGGGTGAAACCAAGAACTTACCAATTTTTCGAAAATCATCGATTTTCATCGAGGGAAGTTAAAAAAAACACTCGATTAGAGAACATCCTCCCCTTTGAAGTCAGTTAAAAAATGGGAGTATTTTATAAACTAACGGACATGTTAACTGCATCAATATATTGATAAAAAAGGATACTAAAGTTTTATACGTGGTAGAGCCATGTTGCAGCTATATTGTGGTTGTAGCACGAATGGGTAACGACCAGAGACCAGGCTCTCACAGAATACCAGCAATGCTGCTGTGTTTCGTATGGTAAATGTAGAGAACCGGAGACTATTTTTACTGCAAACGAGGCATTCCATCTTGGTCCTCAGGGGTGCACTTTGATAGTTGCCTATTGGCCACAGCATCTACTTATAATCAGGTTGACTGTGTGCTCGTTTGTCACCCTAAACTAAAAAAAAGTTATAATAAAGTTATGCTATTGAAATTACTAATAATCCCGCTAACCAATACAAGTAAGATTCAAATGCTTGTAAATGCATAACATTCTGACATGAAAAAAATTTATTTAGGTATCTAATCCGGGATTAAAGCCACGACAACTCCGAATACATTAGGTCATACAGTAATCAATAACAAGGGAGCAGACAAGCTGCGTGCGCAACACGACAGCGTGACGTGTTCTTTACGACACCAGCAATTAATTACAAGAGCGACACCGGAAATTATTTTATTATAAAATGAAATGTATTAAAAGATGTCAGTTCTACGTTCCGTGTCCAACACCGATTCAGCGCGTGCCGGCCTGGACCGGATAACGGGCGGTCGTGCTCGTTACATGCATCCGTTGCGTATAGCGGAATGGCAACATCGCATCCCAGCAGCTGCGATGAGCAATAACGTTGTTCGACCGAGTTCACTCTGGGCTGCCAACCTATGAGTTTTGTACCATATTGGGAAAAATTATATTGATTTATATGTAGTAAATGAATAATTTAGTTGAAATAAAATCAACAATTAAAGAGCTTAAGATCACGTAGGTATTCGGAATTATAAAAACCGGAAGTTTAATCACCAAAAATTAATAACCTTAAAAAATAAGTAAATAGTGATATATATATATATATATATATATATATATATATATATATATATATATATATATATATATATATATATATATTATGCATTAATGTATAAAAATACTGTTTCTTTAAATTAAAGAATTGAATTGCTAAATAACTCTCATATATAATTTTAACTTTATAAATAAAATTCATCTGTAAAACACTTCATTCAACAATAAAAATTAAAAGAAGAAGTATGCGAAATATAATGTCGCGTACTTTGAATTGAAGAAATAGATTCAGAACATAATAAAACCCTTAGGTTTTTGGGAATTTTCTTGAGGGCAATTTGTTTTGAAGCTGGCAATCCTGAATCCCTACTAGACTTCACACGGCACACGGGTCACGCACGCAGCACGCAGCGGTGCTGCACGGGTGCTGTGCGCTATGATAGCTAGTTATAATAGAATATTAAAATAAACAGTGAACAGTTTGTTAACACAACAATGACTATGCAAATTAAAGAAAAACTTATAGAGCTTGTGCGACAACATGAATGCCTATATGATTACAGACATAAGGAATATAAAAATAATATTCACAAAACTTTAATATGGGATAGAATTGGAAGGGCGTTGAATATAGAAGGTAAGCATGTTTTAAAAGTTAAAGTATGTTAATATTTGTACCAAATTCCAGTTACTTAATAGGCGAATATTTACACAACCAAATATGGCGCGTGCAACTTACCACACATGAATGAAAAGAAGTAAAACTTCTTTGGCGTTTAGCGATTTCTTCTTTATACTGTTACGCGCTCAAGTCGACGGCACTAGCGCCATCTAGTCTCGAACCGAAGAACTAAACTTCTTGAAGTTGTAACACGAACTCTCGGTACCTTGCGCGTGTTTACTTGAATATTCTGGATATTTCGCTGCTAATTTATATAAATAGGCGCTGCAAGATGCGATCGGGAAGTATTGACGTGGCGAGACAAGCGAAGCTTCGGAGCGGAATAAAGTGAATCAGTGTGATTAATTATTAGTGTTTTTAACTTTAATTAGTGTAAAGTGAATTAAAGTGTTAATTTAGGTAATTCTATCGGCAATTTTTATTGTCACGAACCTCAAGCTCGTAACAATACTAATAAATGAACTAATCAAATACAAAAGAGATAAAGAAAGAAAGATAGAGAGAGAGAGACAGCGGTTATTCAAAACAGGAGCATTAAAAGATTAACATTATAAATCCAAAACATGCGATTTTAATATTAATAGAATTATATAATTTTCAAAGTAAGTAATAAAGCTGCAGTCCATATACTCATACGACCCACGGCTGGACACAGCCCTTTTCTAATTTTTGAGAGGGTTGTAGCGCAACGGATCCGGCGCGCCAGTGTATGTTAGCGGATTTCACATATTTTGAAATATTACACGTATGTGTGTCCTTGCAACATTTTTCTTCACCGCCAAGCACTTGACTGAAATCGGGTTGCTTACATTCTATGAGATTTACGAGTGTTTAGCCCCTACCACGGTCCATCATAACTTTATTATGTATTATACTTGAATTTAGGTATAGTGACAAGTCCCTCAATTCACATCTCGGCCGAAATTGAACTTACCTAGTCGATTTATTTATCTCGGGTAAACATACTCGTCAACACTTCGAGCTTATTGCTCCCAACAACTACCGACATAGGTGTGACATGGACGTTACACATGATCTTTGTCCATGATCATCTTAAGACCTAGCTGTTGGGAGGCACTATTAAGGGCATTGAGCATAGTGCTAAGGTCCTCCAGCGGTTCTGCTATAAAGATTATATCGTTGCTATTGATGATAATACTGTATCCTTTCCAGTATAGGAGCTTGAAAACGTCTACCAATGTAGTTGTGCAGTTTCGGGGATGTAACGCTCCGTGTCTTATACCTCTCTGCAGTTGAATAGGTTTCATACCCGTGGTTCTGTAATCGGATCGCCACCGTGGCCCTACTGTATAAACACTTCAGCTCTTCGATATACCGACAGTAAACTGAAGGGTTAGCAACACCGCCCAAATTTTGTCGGAATCAAAGGTATCTTAATGATCCACATACGCAAGACAAAGTAGCAGTTTGTACTCTTCGGTCTTCTATACAATTTGCCGAAGGGTTAGTGCTAAAGCCTTTTCAAAAAGTATCGGATAAAACTTGCTCTTGGATCGTTTCTTACACTTGCGTATGGCTCAAACGATGACGTGTACAACTGCCCATAGAAGCTCTCAATCTCACTAAAATCGCAGGTATTCCGGAAACCATGCTGCCTCATTCGGTCTTCGGCATCAACATTAGGCTCTTTCTTTGAAACAGATCTCTGACAAAGAATTTGGGGCCCTGTTTCCACTCGATCGCTTCTTCAATACGAGCTGTAGGTATACCTAAAAGTTGCGTAAGTACCGACGCATGTTTCTGGAGATCTGCCTATTCAGTTGCCTGTATGTTGTCAAATCTGCTGAAGACTGTTGTTTCACTTCCCAACAAACAGTCATGAGATTAAGAGTGTGATTTGAGCGTTTTTGTGTTCTTCTGGGATGAGTCTTGCAGAACTTAGCCCCGACCGCATGAAGTTTTAACTCGTTTGTCATTCTTATCGTCCACTGCGTTGCAGTCTTCTAAAAACGATTTTGTAACTCGAGCTGAAAGTTTTCAGGGCTTTGGATTAGAGTAGGAGGGGGACGGAGCGTTGACTTAATAAGACATGACCTCTCTAACGCCAGTTTTCACCTACGCAATCACGGAAACATCATTGAACAGTTGCCGTCTTATCCTCATAATGAAGTCAATCTCATTTTTTGTCGAACCGTCGGGGCTCGACCAAGTCCACTTTCTTTCTGGAAGAAAAGGTTCATCATAAAGAGTCCCCCTTTCCCCATTAAATCGCCGCCCCGCCGTTACAGATAGTCGCCACCGTAGTCAGATAAAGCGGGCCACCGGGTACTGATGACCGTCTCTTTGTAGCTTTCGCGATGGGGAATATATTGCCATATTCGCCACGCCTGGCGAGCGTGTAGGCAAACGCAGTTTTTTTTGTTTTTTTGCTGTTATCAGAAAGATGCTGCTGCCCATTTCCTGGATTAGTTTCTCTCAGTCGCCTCTTACTACACCCGCGGGAAGACTGGAGTAGTGGATATTCTTACACCGCCAGTACACGGGACAATTTTCATATATTTTACTAATTATAAAAATTAACATTCGCTTGTTTGTATTTTATACGCTGCCATACCGTTCATCAGATTGCGGTAAAACTTTGTCAACATTTTGCTTGCTCTTCCGTGAAGGTACAGACATAGTTGGACCCGGTAGGTGTCGCTGTTGTGGAATTCAGATATCACCCGTACGAAGCCGGGGCAGATCGCTAGTTATAAATAAATAAATGTTAATTTATGCTTGAAAACAACATTTTCATTATATCGCATTCATTAATTTAACTCGCTTGCTTATTGTCACTCTTTCTCTTTCTTCTACTTTCTCGCGGTCCGTACTGAGCTTCCAACAACTCAACAAAACGTGTGAAGTAAAGAAATTAAGTTAAGCATATATACCACTATATTATATAGTTACAGCATTATACCTATGCTGGGCCAAATAACGTTACCTGGGACAAATAGTCCGACTAGGTAAGTCCAACTTCGACCGAGAGGTCAATCGACGGATTCAACTCGACTGGGTGCGTTCGTGAAATTACGTTACATCTTCTCGTCAGGTATACCTCAAAACCTGAAAACGAAATTGTACAACCAGTGCGTGTTGCCAGTGATGACATACGGAACTGAGACGTGGTCCTTCACTGCTGGCCGTATGAGGACGCTTAAAGTCGCTCAGCGAGCTATGGAGAGGGCTATGCTCGGTGTTTCTCTGCGTGATAAACTTAGAAATGAGGATATCCGCAGTAGAACCAGAGTGACCGACATAACCCAACGGATTAGTAAGCTGAAGTGGCAATGGGCCGGCCATATGGCTTGAAGAACCGACAACCGTTGGGGAAAAAAGGTTCTCGAGTGGCAGCCTCGTACCGGTAGGCGTATTAGTGTGGGGTGACCCCCCACTAGATGGAGTGACGACCTGGTAAGACATGCAGGAAGTCGATGGATGCAGGTGGCTCAGGACCGTGCTTTGTGGCATACCTTGGGGGTGGCCTATGTTCAGCAGTGGACTTGTGAAGGGCTGTAATGATGATGATGATGATGATGGACTAAATAAAGCCCATCATCGTCATTATCAAGTAATTACTTGATGCTATGGTCGTCTTTCACGACGTTCTAGGTCAGTAAAACAGTCGGCACATTCTTTCTTGTTATATATTTATCTCATAAGTTCCATATAATCATGGAACCTATAAGACCCAGAACAACATGGGACGGGTATTTCTTTTTTTAAAAAATCGTTACCTCCACACTAGGATTTTCTCCTGTATTGTGGAAGCAGTTTACAAACATAAATTGCACATGGACAAACATTCAGACGCGAAACAATTATTTGTAGGCCATACAAATACTTGTTCCTAGCGGGATTCGAACCCGCGGCCCCCAGCACAGCCACTCATTGCTAAGCCACTGCGCCACGGAGCCGTCCAGTATGTTGATGAAGTGGCTAAATTTAAAAGCCAATATGAAGTAGCCAAATTTTAAACTTCATTTCAAATTATATATTTAATTCCGCAAAGTAACGCCTGATTCTATCAATTAAGATAATTGATAGAATCAGGCGTTACTTTGCGGAAATCCATTATAATAAAAAATAAAAATATAAATTTCTTGGCAACTTTCCGCTAAACATATAAAATGATGTGTCTTACCTGGATTGAAGCGCACCTCCCGCCCTCCCTCAATTGCATACACTAACTCCGTGACCACTAGACCAAGCACCACTACTCTCAACACCACTATTCCAGGCAAGACACACCATCGACGATAATACGACACGTGTTTCGCCTCTACACGAGGCATCCTCGGGTAATATAGACTCTACGGCGGCTGACCGCTAAGTGAGCGGCGAGTCGAAACAGTTGCTATTTAAACACGCTGACACAATCGCTCCCTACCAAAGTAGCGAATGACCGCATCGTGCGATAACAGACCTGCCAACAGTTATTATTATTGTTATGATTATTTTTAAATACTATTATTATTATTGTTTTGAGTGACCGCGCCGTGCGAAAACAAATCTGCTACTAATTATTATTATTGTTATGATTAATATTTTAAATACTATTATTATTATTGTTTTATTGATATCATTATAATTATTTATTATTATTAATCTTAAAATTATTATTAAAGATTGGCCTTAAAGATGTTTAACAAAGGTGAATTAGAAACATTTGTTTGTTCATTCAGCAGTGTATAATTACCATTATTACTTTTTAAAATCTCCAACTGCTCCAGCACACACAGTCGCAGCCCCTTATTACAGGTATGTAAGACTTCAAAGGAATGGTCGCTAGCTAGGTTGTGTCCAGTGTCCAAGAGATGTTTAGCAAAATGGGATTTATCAGGATTGCAATTTCTGTACGCGGCCATATGTTCTTTATAGCGCGTCCCGAAATTGCGACCAGTCTGACCCACGTAAACGGCGTGGCATTCGTCACAAACAAGTTTATAAACACCCGATTTTTGACTAATATTTATCTTATCTCTATTGTTACAAATATTCCTAAGCGAATTGTTTGTTTTGAATGCCACGTTAACGCCGTTTTTCTTAAGACTATTAGCTATTTTTTCCGATATGGTGCCTAAGTAGGTCAAACTACCCACATACCGCCGGACACTTTGAGATCGAACCGCGTACAAAGAATTGCGAACAACATGCTTTTGTTTCTTTTTAGTAAGATTATCAATGAGACTTTTTGAAAAACCGTTAGAGACCGCAATTTGATAAATTATATTAAGTTCTTTTAAATAATTTTCTTTATTTAATGGAACAGTAGACAGACGGTTAATGTAACAATAAAAAGCGGCTAATTTATGTTGCCATGGATGACACGATGATGCGGGGATGACGGTGTCGGTATGAGTTGGCTTTCGATAAATTTGAAAAACATGTAACGACTCTTTTCTTGTTATTGTTAAATCAAGGAAATTAAGGGAGCCATCTTGTTCCAATTCAAGCTTAAATTTAATTTTTTCCTGGACTCTATTTATTTTATTAAGGAAAACATCCAGTTGTCTCCTTGTGCCTGTCCAGCAAATAATTATGTCGTCTACATATCGATAATAGTATAAGATATTTTGGTTAACAACTATATGTTGTTTTTCGAAATCATCCACGAAAATGTCCGCCATAAGTGGACTTAGAGTGGACCCCATAGCTAACCCTTCTTTTTGTAGATAGAAACGGTTATTAAACCGGAAATAATTTTGTTTCATACAGAGAGAGGTTAAATTAAGAAGATCATTTGTTTCCCCGGGATGCAGACGACGTTTTTTAAAGAGATCTGAGAGTATACGCAAACAGTCAGGGAATGGGACGTTTGTGAAAAGACTATCAACGTCTAAAGACAACAACATAGATTTAGGTGGAATACGAATATCTTTTATTTTGGAAATAAGTTCTAAACTATTTTTAAGGCTGTAAGTGGGGTTGAAACCAGATTTCTCCCGAAGGAGGAAGTTTAATTTTTTAGCAAGGAAATAAGCTGGTGCACCTATATATGAGACAACTGGACGAATAGGAACATGTTCTTTATGTAATTTAGGTAACCCATATAAAGTGGGTGCTTGAGGATTCATTGGAACAAGATTGCTCCGAGACAAGTTGTGATCGGGAAAAACATATGACGACTTTTGTATACATACTTTAATATCCGAAGTAAACTTTTTGGTTGGATCAGACTCTAACAGCTGAAAGTCGTCACCTTGGATAACATCGTTAACCTTCTGGCTATACCCGCTACTCTCCATAATGACAACAGTATTTCCCTTGTCGGCCTTAGTAACAATAAGGTTATTGTCTTTTATTCTATGTTTTAGTGACATAAAAATGGGGAACTCAGGATTGCAATGGGAAGATGCGGGTGCCTCCTGAATTTCTTTAGCTAACAAACTTTCAACGATGTTATCTTTCCTCCCGATCACAACAGCCACCTCCGCGTCAACGGCTACAGTCTCTAACGATCTTTGGGAGACCGAAGGTGTTAAATTATATTTTAGGCCTTTGTGTAAAAGGGACAACTCATCCGTTGGAAACTGGACATCGGAAAGATTTTTAACACGGGGATAAAATTGGTGATATTCAGTATGTGTGTCGTTGTTACGTTTACGGGATGAAGAAGATACAAGTCGTTTTAACTTATGGGATTGAATTTGATATTTCTCGTAAATAGCCATTGAAGCAAGTTCTCTGGCTTTCCCATCCAAAATATCAAATTCAATATTATGTAATTTGTATGAAAGTTCAGAATATAATACTTTAAGGTGGGTTTTTAAGTTATCTCTATTGGAAAACCAACGACGACATTCCTCATTAAGCCAAATATTCTGAGCTTTGGAAATGGCAACACTGGCCGCTCGACTATGTGTGTTAGAACGTATTTGGATATAAGTGGGAATAACATGGAGTTGTTTACACTGCTGATTAAACCAAACATTTTGAGCAGCAATACGATGTAGCTTTGTTATTTTAACATAGAGTCTTGCCTGTTCGGCTGTGCTAGCCTTTTTAAGATAATTGATAGAATCAGGCGTTACTTTGCGGAAATCCATTATAATAAAAAATAAAAATATAAATTTCGTTGCAACTTTCCGCTAAACATATAAAATGATGTGTCTTACCTGGATTGAAGCGCACCTCCCGCCCTCCCTCAATTGCATACACTGATGTTAATATAATATAATATTACATAATATAATATTAACTAGACTATAATAAGATAATGTTATCATTTCAGTTTCTAAAGCAAAAGACCTATGGCGAGCTTTACGAGACGGGTACGTTCGCCATAAAAAAGAAGTGAAAGGGCAATCGGGCTCAAAAAGAAAATATTGTCATTACATGTGGAGCGAACAAATGGCGTTTTTGGACGAATCGTTGGCATTAAGACCAACGAACACCATTATAACTTCACCACAAATCAAATCCGAACAACCGCAATCTCCAACATTTCTAGAAGTAACGATATCACAACAATCGCCGAATTCTCCTGAGGAAGAACCTTATTCAGTAGCACTTTGGCAGTCGTCTGCACAACCGGGGACTTCATGGGCGGAACCGAAGCAACAGCTGCACCAAATATCAGATTTTAATTCATTCACACAATCGCCACTGCTCCCGCATACTCACACACAGTCGTCACCGTCTTCATCGATATCGACTTCCGTGCCAAATCTAGATGATTCTTCAATTGTCAAAAAAAGGAAAAACAGCAATAGTGACGAAAATAAATCTAGCGAAGTTCTGGAGTTTCTGAGAAATAGAAGAATAGACTACGATGCCGTGGACCACCTTTTTATGAGTTACGCAAAAACATTTAAAAAATTAACTGCAAGAAAACAAATCGAATTAAAAAAGACATTAGCAAATCTCTTTGCTGACGCCGAATTAAGTGAGTTAGATAGTGAATTTCCTCGAGAGGAACAGTAGGTAGTGTGACACGTTTACACACATTATAAGCGATTTATAAAGCTATAAAGCTCATGATCATGAAGAGATCATGATTTTGGACGATCTGTCAAAGTAGACAAATGAAGTTGCAGAAAACATCTACTCGATCCTCAAGCTGTGATTTCATCATTATCATCATTAGGCCCATCAATAGTCTGCAGAGGCTATGTCTTTGGGAGGGAGTAGGGCCTACTCTAATAAAGGTAATCAGAAAGATGCTGCTCTCTGTCGTCACGTCATGCATTGTAATTTTAGCGTGATATTTTTTGTAAAATTATTTAGTATATATTTTTAGTAAGTTATGCAGGAATTCGATGGATCCAGGCCACAAAGCACGGCACATATTCAGCAGTGGACTTGTGAAGGGCTGTAATGATGATGATGAGATGATTCAGTATTTTGTTGACATTAACTTCCATTGCAAAGCAAGGCTGAATGACAGTGTCTAGTACGTAATTAATATACAAGTTCGTATATCTACATAATTTTACATAAAGTATTATTATCACATGGAGCGTGAAAATTATTCGCGTTTGCCTTCCCCTGGATATGTCGCCGCGACTCTATGTATTTATTATTTATACATCTAGATAATCTGTATAGATATTATGTATGGAGGTTTTACACTTTGTAAAATCAACTTTAGAGAACCAGTTTATTCTTATTGATGTACATTTATGTAATAGAAAAAATAGATTGAAATTTAAAAATTTCTTATATTTACGCAAACACTAATCATTTAATAAAACTATTAAATGCGATAAAATCCTAATAATTAGTTTAATTCGACAGATATTTAATTTTTGGGAATGAGTGAGGGGATGAGTCGCTCGCGTCCGTAGGCTTCGACCGCCTAACCTTAGGCCCACCCTACACGTGTCCCCCGGGTGCTAAACGAGCGACAAAGTCGAAAAAAATAGACTCGGCTCCTCGCCGTATGGTAGCGGCGTAAAATCTACCACCACCCCTTGTTCGCACCATGGATCAGGAAATAAAAGAAATGGCCCCGAGTTCCCGGCTCCCCTTTAATGGGGCAGGGGTGCGAAGAATCTCTGAGAGAAAAACCGGCGACGAGGTTCGCCACTCGTCACGTTCTGTCTCCCGGAGGGGCGAAAAGTTGGTTGCGGAAACCCGTCTGGCTACGCTGAATGTATGTGGAGGAATGAATGATAAGATGGATGAAGTATGCGAAATGATGAATGACAGAGGAATAGATGTGTTATGTGTGAATGAGACGAAACAAAAGGGAAAGGATGCCACTGCACATGGCACGTATACCGCGTATTGGTCTGATCTAGACGAGATCGAACGGGCATGCCAGGGAGTCGGTTTCATCCTTTCAGAAAGAATGGGTCAATGTGTGAAAGAGTATGAATGTGTAAGCCCGAGGCTGCTATGGATACGAATGAAAGTGCACTTACATCCGAGAGCAGTTTTGGGACATGGTAAGGATGGTGCTGACAAAATGTAAGGAAAATGAAAATATTATGTTAGGAGACTTTAATGGAAGGGTTGGGGTGAGGAGGTCTGGTTATGAAAGGATATTGGTAGCGTTTGGTGATGAAAGTATAAATGAGAATGGTGAAGACCTCCTCACCATATGTGTGGAAAAGAATCTTGTTGTGGCGAATACTTTTATCGTCATAAGAAGATTCACATGTATACATGGGAAAGAGGTGATGATAGAAGCATGATAGATTTCGTAATTGTGGATGAAAGAATGAGAAGCGATGTCGTAGATACAAGGGTTTACCGGGGGTCCAACGTAGGGACGGATCATTACTTGGTCTTATATCGAATTAATGGTCTTTTCAAGCGTTGGCGGCATCGGACATCTGTGTCTGCCACTGCGTTACAGCGTATAAGAATAGAGAAGTTAAAAGATGAAGATGTGAAAGAGAAGTATAAATGTAGACTGAGAGGAAATATTAGATGTTTGAATAAGTTTTGTATGAATGATTTATACTTGAATACTGTGTGGGATAATATTAAGAAAGGTTTGGTGGATGCCGCCACCGGAGTATGTGGTATAAGTAAGAGAACAAATGAAAGGAAAAGTAATACATTGTGGTGGGATGATGAGGTACGGGTGGAAGTTGAATCAAAGAAGAAAGCATGGTTAGATTTACTAGCAACCAAAGCTGGTAATTCTTCTGGTATGAATGATGAGATTGATAGAAAAAGGCAGAATTTATACGTCTAAATAAGAGAGTAAAAGAAGTTGTTGAAAGGAAAAAGAAAGAAAGAACGGATAAGAATGATAGAAGGATATCTGATAATTTCCAGGCTAACATAAAAATTTTCTGGAAACTCGTAAGAACTGCCAGGGGAAATACAAAACAGCCTATAATGAATGCTATAAGAGACGAGAATGGATGTATTCTGAATGATGAAGTTTCGAATTTAAACAGATGGAAGGAATACTTTGAAAGCGTGTTTATGAGTGAAGAGTCGTCTGAATTAAATGAACTAGAAATTCCGAAAGAAGTGGAAAGGGGTATGAAGATAAGTGTAGATGAAATAATGAAAGCAATGAAAAGCATGAAAGCAGGTAAGGCAGCTGGATATGATAGAGTAAGATGCTAAGGGATGGAGAGGGAGTGGTGGCAGGCCTGCTGTACACCTTGTTTAATTTATGTTGGGAATTAAAACGGGTACCGGATGACTGGTGTAAAGCAGTTATAGTACCAATATATAAAGGAAAAGGGTCACAGCAGGACTGCAAAAACTACCGTGGTATCAGCTTGCTTAGTATTGTGGGTAAACTGTATGCTAAGGTGTTAATTGAAAGAGTTATGAAAGAAACTGATGGAAAAATTTGGGATGTGCAAGCGGCTTTTAGAAAGGGAATTGGGTGTACAGATCAAGTCTTTTCCATGCGCATGATTGCGGAGAAGTTTTTGGCCAAAAACCAGAAAGTTTTTTGTGCGTTCATGGACTTGGAAAAGGCTTATGACAGAGTGGATAGGAATGTGTTATGGCAAACACTGAATTCATATGGGTTGAGCGCTGGTTTGATACAGGCAGTTTGATATGTCTCTTTATAGGGACTGTCGTGCTTGTGTCAGGGTCAATGGGGTCTACTCGGACTGGTTTGGCATCCAAAAAGGTGTCAGATAGGGTTGTGTAGCTTCCCCTTAGCTGTTCAACCTATTTATGGACAGGTGTTTGCAAACTTTGAAAGATGAAGAATGTGGGTCAAGAATGGGCGAGTTAACGGTCAAATGCCTTTTGTATGCCGATGATCAAGTCATATTTGCGTCATCGGCGGCTGACTTGCAAATGATGGTTACATTAATGACCTGGGCATTAGAAGAAAGGGGAATGAAAGTGAACCCAAGTAAGACGAAAGTGATGGTTTTTGAAAGAGAAGAAAGCAAAACGGTATGTGAAATAAGAATAGAAGGAGAGTTAATTGAGCAAGTGGATGAGTTTGTGTATTTGGGATGCGTATTTAGCAGGGATGGTAGATATGATAGGGATATAAAACGACGAGTAAATGCAGGGAATAGAGTGAATGGGGCACTACACTCTTTTCTGAAGAGCCAGAATGTGTCAAAAAAGGCACGTATGGTAATTCATAATGCTGTGTTAGTCCCTACTTTAACGTATGGTAGTGTAAGTTGGGTGTGGCAGAAGAAGCACGAGAGTAGAATTAACGTAGTAGATATTGCGGTCTTTAAGGATTATGTTAGGGCTGAATCTGAATGACAGGGTGAGAAATTGTGTGATAAGAGAAGAGTGTGATTTGCAAGATGATGTTGTGACCAGGATTAATAAAGGAATGCTTCGGTGGTTTGGTCATGTAGAAAGAATGAATGAGGAAAGAGTGACAAAGCAAATTTATATGGCAGATGTGAACCGCCGAGTCGGGAAGGGACGCCCTAGAAAAAAGTTTATCGACCAAATTGGCGAAATTTTGAAAATGGGCCACGTTAGAAGTACCCTTAACCGACGAGCATGTATGTGTAGATATATGGATGTAAATGAGGCGAAAGAGGTATGTCAGGATCGTGCCAAATGGAAGTCCGTAGTCTCTGCCTACCCCTCTGGGTGAAAGGCGTGAGAGTTTATGTATATTTAATTTTTGATTCTTTTTTTGTATTAATCCGGTGGTATAAGGTTTTCTATTTCGACATAAACAAAGTTGTCTGACACAGATACCTATGTGATATTTTTATCATTTACCACGTGCGCGGTAACGTTAGATAAAGGAATTCATGAGGAAACCAGCAGTTCAGAGAGATTAAAAATATATTAGGGCCGCAAATACAAACTGGCGCGGTGGTATTTCCCTAAAACCCTCTTCAAATATAGAGAAGGTCTGTGCTCGGCAATGGGACATATGAGGGTTGTTACTTTACAAATTAGCTGTTGTTCCAGTTATCAAATGATTTACGGAAAAACAAATGGAATTGTTTATTTAAAACAGCTGATAACCATAAAAATTTAATTGTTTTTAGAATAAATTAGTGTAAAAAATTGGATGGAGTTTAATTCTATTACGTTAAGGGCTATCTGGAAAGTGTTAATGTGAAAGTTTCTATGATCACCAAGGAGCGAGAATACAGATCTTAGAGTTAAGTGACTTTTAAATGGATCTGTTTATAAAATATAAACGTAGTTGTATAATTAAATATGGATAGTTTAGCTCTCTTAATAACAATCCTAGAGAATGATGCAGACCGCAGGGAAACTTGTAATTTAAAATCATTAATAATTGCCAGCTCATCGTAATTATTTTGTTCACACCAGAAACGAGTGTAGTCTATAGGAGTGACGCCAATGAAGTTGATTGTTGTATCTTCTATCAAAAATTTACGCCTTTGACGTTGCTCCCTTACGAGATGGCTACGCCGCCATATTTCCGTAGGCTTAGATCTTCGAAGCATTTTAAACATTTAAATTTGCTATTAGGTACCTACTGCGATTTAATACGTAACTAATAAGGGCATTATAGTTACTTGAATGTTATACATTTATTTGAATAGTAGCGTTGAAGTAAATCATCTATGCACCCGCGACAAATCACATTGCTGAATAGATTTTGGTGATTACACACGGTCAGTTCAACTGATCATTCCAACTGATCAGTTAAAACTAGGACTGTTGATATTTTTTAAAATATCCAATTTTCGATATATCGATAAATAAACTTAGATATATATAAAACTCCGATATTGATATATTTATAATGATCGATATATCGAAAATCCGATAATTTAAAAAATATCAACAGTCCTAGTTTGAACTGATCAGTGGGAATGATCAGCTGAACTGACCGTGTGTGTCATCCAAAAGAATAACCGCGTAAATTATATCGCACTGCAATGGCAGTAATAAACAAACAAATGCATAGAAAGCGGAGAAAATGCGATAATAATCGTGCGTAAACGTTAATCACGTTAGAAACGAGCTGTGTTCGCTATTGCCCCTGATTAATGCAATTTCATTGAATTTTATATCGACGTAATAAAAATGTACAGCAAGAGATGGAATTTTCAAAAAATATTGAGTAGGTAATAAAAAGTACACTCACGCATCAACGTGTTTACAAAAAAATTGCCGGTTACTAATTATTATAAAAGAGAATATTAATACAGAGGTGATTTTGAGAGGGACCAATTCTAAAAAAAGTGAGAAAAGTTAAGTCACTTAATTTAGGTCACATTATTGAAGTAAAATTTTACAATATACACTTTTTACTGTGTAGAGGGATTCCTTTTCGGACTAAGAGTAGATACAACCCTCTTTATTACTTTTGCCGTCAAATAGCAGCGCTTAAACTGCTGTGTTTCACTCTGAAGTGTATTTATAGACAGCCAGTTTAATTGCAGATTGTGTGTCGAATTAATTAGATACTCAGTAGCCTCATGTTTGAGGTAATGAACTGAAAAGCTCCAGAGTCCGATTCAAATCCCACATTCAATTGCAGTCTAAAACAATTCATAGCTAATGATAGGATTTTTTCTAACAATTAAAACTGACTGGTGAGAACAAAACCGCCTGGTATTTTTACTTGTTATAGTTTTAATTGTAAACAAGGTAAGGAGTGAGAGCGCATCAAAGTATTTTTATTATTAAACTAGGACAGATGTGTTTATGTTCTACAGGTTCCATAAAAATGGAAGCTGTAGAACATAAGCACCTACATCAAACTACGCATCAAATTATTTTTATTGTAAAAATAGTATGATGCGTTGTCACTCCTTACCTCGCAAACAATCAAAACTGTCTCCGGTTCTCATCACTCACGATATAAAACATAGAACCACTGCTATTTTACTCCGGATTTCAGTAAGAACGTGGGTTTTCCCCGAAAAAGCCACCCCGTACATTATGTAATTATTAAATTATGTAAATTTAATATAAATAAATCTTGTACTATAATGCGGTGAATGTGAGAACAGAATGTAGACAGTTACCGGTTACGAAGTGAGAATCTAATAATTTATTACATAATAGTGGCTGGCTGGTAGGTATAATTAATTTTAAAACTTCATGGTACCAATATGTTTAGTTCCGATTTTCTGATCATTTAAAATAAATTTATTCTCTGCATTTCATGACCTAGAGAGACCAGCATGCCACCGCCGCGCCGACCACCACTATAATTATTTTGTTGCGTGAAACTTTTTACATAAAAATGGTTCCTTATAAAATAAACATATGAACTTTTCAGGAGGAACAATTCAGCCGTATTTTATTTTCGTGAAACTTTGACTATTGATGCGGCGCACGTTGTGGTCACGATATTTTTCAGGTTCGACATTTTCCGACTTGGTTGATGAATTTCACCAAAGCTTTAACTTAAGCCATCTGGAGTAATGTACCTTCCAAATGATATCTAAAAGAGTTTTTCAAATATGTGCAGTGGTTTCGGTGATTACAAACACAAACTTACAAAATTCGCACTCTCTCTTTATAATATTAGTTTTAGATTATGCCTATCATTCATATGTAATAGGGTTGGTAATTCGAAAGATTTTTTACTTAATTTATTAGAACCCTAATTTATAATTTAATTTTTTTGAACAATCAAAATATATATGTAAATAATATAATATTTTGCCGTAGATACTTATGACCTAGGAATTTGCCTTAAATTTAATACTACATGTTAATGCTACAGTAATAATCTCGGTACAAGCAGTAAATCATATTCACCTAAAATTTGCCGACACACGCTGTCTCCCAGTCGAGCCATCCTATCTCATATAGATGGTGGCACTCGTTTGCTCTCTGAAATTCTGTTCGGGTAAATACGATGTAAATATATAATAATAAATAAATAATATAAAAATATAAGATATAAATATATAGTAATAAATATAAAATATAAATACGATAACCCTTGCTGTACTGTTGGACGAATAATGCCGAGTTCGGGCCAGAAGGGTATATATAACATGCCAATATTAATACAGGCTAAGAGGCATTACGTCTTAGTCCTCAGTGATGGTAATGCATTTGTAACCTAATTTGCTTAAATGGTTACAGGTGTCCATGGGCTATAGAAGTCACTTACTTAAAAGGACTATTAGTTAGATTGTCATTTCAATAATTGTAAAAAAAAACGCTATTACACCCTTAAAAATAAGAACCTTAACTCAACAATCCACATTTATTGCCTATCACCTATAAAATCACCATAAAATCTGTCTGTCCGTATATTCCAGAGGTATTTCCGTGGAATTTAAAATCTGGCGATATGTTGAAATTCAGACTTTCTAATATCGAACTCATGAAAACAACTTAGTACAAAGAAATAAAATAACCCACATGTAACAACTCTGTTTAATCGTGAAGAAATAACATCTGATAATGACAGTAGTTTTAATATGAAGCAACCATGTAACGCTACACGAAGACATGCCCGATCGGTATTTTGAACCACGCAATAAGCAACATTATAAAGCGATTATGGTATCTAAAATTGTTAGATTGATAGATTATTAACTATGTGCTAACGGTGCGTTACATATGAAAGATTGCAATAAAACTGCGATCAAGATTGGACCAATGTTTTCGTCACCATTACTACATGTGGTCGACATACCTTTAACTGCCTTGTTGCTATAGGTAGTGGTCGTAACCCAACTGCTGATCATGTAATCCCGGGTTTGAATCCCGGGTTGGGCTAAAATCAGTTATTGGGGTTTTCTGTCAAGCATTTTTCAGTGGCAGCCCGGAGTCAGAAGGTTCTAGTAATAGTAAATTACTAGAACAACATTCAAGTAATAGTAAATTACTAGAACAACATTCTAGTAATAGTAATTTACTAGAATGAGATTCTAGTAATAGTAAATTAATAAAACGATATTCTAGTAATATTAAATTACAAAACGAGATTCTAGTAATAGTAAGTTACTAGAACATGGTTTTAGTAATAGTTAGTTACTAGAACGAGATTCCAGTAATAGTAATTTACCTAAACGAGATTCTAGTAATAGTAAATTACTAGAACGAGATTCTAGTAATAGTAAATTACTCTCATAATAGAGACTGTATCTGTGTTTGCGCAAAAAATCACTGGTGCACTACAATTCTGTATTCCACAGGCGGCTAGTTTTTATTTGATGGCGATGACACTGTGATTTTTTTATTCGTATAGTTGCGAATCATGATTAATTCCGTAATCATTTTAATATAAAGATTCAGCGATTAAATGTCTTCATCGCTTAAGGCTTAATGCGGCGAAGAGTCAACTTATACCATTTAAATCAAAATATTTTATAAATTACTAGCTGTACCCCGCGGTTTCACCCGCGTATATCAGTGGGCCGCGCGGCAATTCATTTTTTGACGTAGACTACCCTCCCACACCCCAGTGACACCCGCATCGCATGGTGCTGGCAGTGTAAGCGATATAAGGATTATTTGACTTACTATTGAATATTTTAACATGGAAAAGTAGTTATTGTGAGATAACTATATTAGTTAGACATATGGTATTGCAGACTTTTATGTAGATATTGATGTCCTCCATAAAACTGTAGCACATCATTTTGCTCTATTGTCAATAGTTTCCGCAGCGTACGCGATATAAGGTCTTTTTTTGGTATTTTTTCACACCTTGGGTTACATTAACGAAGTTTTCATAAGGATCCCTAAATTTTTCGAAAACGTTCTATCGCCTATGTTCATCAGGAATAATGTAGGATTCTAATGGTGAAAGAATTTTTCAAATCGGTTCAGTAGTTTAAGAGCCTATTCAATTCAAACAAACAAACAAACAAACAAATCTTTCCTCTTTATAATATTAGTGTAGATTGATAAAAGTACCGTTACTGCCTACGAAAAGTCTACATTGAATATATGCCTCCTCCATAGATTGCCTCACAGGGTTCCATAGCTAACAAGCTTGACACGTGGGTCCATCTCCAGGTTTGTTTCCGTCTCTCATCCTTTACAATACCCACAGAACGATATGGAGGTGGCGGACATTCTTACACCGTCTTTACACAGCCGACAAATACTGTTCATTACTAACATGTAAAATGAGCAACTACTATATTATATCGAGTTTCCAGTGGAGTAACTTTTAAATAAAAAAAAATGAAAAGTCCATGTATAACAGTAGACTGTGCTGGACCGATGAAGAAAATGATATAAGGTACCTGCGGTTCTCAGTTTTAGATTGTTTGTACCATCTGTATGTAGTATGTACATAACATGTAACATGTACAGTTCATCATTCGTTTCATATCTAGCAATAGACTTACGGTCCGTAGGGTACGTGAGGGTAATATGGTAACCTTAAGCTTTGCCACCCTATGAAACCAAAACTCACAAAAGACAGAGACAAAAACACAAAGTGGTATACTATAGCTAATATATTAAGAAAAAAAAATAACAAACAAGCCTTGGCAATAATCACGAATACTTCGAAAAATCTACTTAAAAAAACTAACTGTGCTACATAATACTAAAATCGACTAAAGTATACACTATAATGTCAACTGTCAAAATTGCGTCGATAAGGCAGCGTTCTTTTGACCCTTTATTATTTGATTGAACGATGAAGAGCTATCGTATCACAGATCCATCTATGCAAATAAGTCTATAGTTTTTTTGGTTATAAAAAAGTGACCATACTAACCGGATGACCATATCCCTTACGCACTATATAGGTACCAGTTGCTTAGTTCGAGTAAATAAGTTTTTGAGTGCACTGAGGTTATTTTAATTAGTAGTAAATTAGAGACGTATATTTTTGATTACATGTTAAATTGGACATAACTTGTGTTACAATATATATAATATATATATATATATATATATATATATATATTATACATACAAATCTGTACAGACACAAATAAATGAAACTGAAGTGTCTGGGTTGTAATATCGACATAACATAATTGTCTTCTATTAAACCCAGAGGGTTGTTTATGTGCTTATCTATAGGCCTATCCGGGCTAATATCCGGAAGGCTGAATCGAATTTAATGAAACTTCACTAACATCTAGAAAGCAGTGCCCCGAGTAACCTGAGCTATATTTTATTCGAAAGACATACAGGTTGTTTTGTTAAATCGAAAAACTGGTAAAATAAATTTAATTATTGCCTCATAAATAATAAGAGATATAAAAAATTTCAGGTGAAACTTTTTGGTTTGCAATTATAAACAAAAAGGTTCATTTTATTCCTCTGTCTCTTAAAGTTTTGATGCAAAATCTATTTTACTATAGCTCTATTTTAAGGCACATCTATGAGTGTTATAGGATACAGTGATAAGACCTTTTTTACGTAAATTTAATCGATCATTAGTTTTTTTTTTGAGATAATCACTGTAAATTGAGCTCAGTGGTTTTCGATAATTGAACTGTTCCCACAAAGTAAGACTACTAATCCTATTGTTATCCACTACCTATTCTCAAAAAGTTCTGAAACATGTCTTGAGACATTGAAACAGACGAAGAGATCTGTCAACCGACATCCGTTCAAATAAGAGGCAAATATAAGTTCAAATTGTTAAAAATCAACAGTAATGAAATAAATTGAAATGAAAATAAAAGTCAACTCTTTACTTTTCGGCGTAGGTAATTAAAATTTCGTTTGTCTTTAGTATTGATCAAAGTGTAGTGTCAGGGAAGATTAGCTTCAATCATTTTTTTTTTATTTTTTTTTATAGAATAAGTATGACAAATGAGCACACAACTAGATGGCAAGGGGAAGCTGTGACTCATGGACATCTACATCTAGCATCGATTAAAAGTCAAAACGCAAATGCGTTGTCACGCCTCAGGATATAGCTGCAACTTGGTCCTTACAGGTATTATCTAGACTTACTGAATCATACTTTTACTAAGCATTGCCCCAGTAAACGAAATAATTATTATATATCTGCAGGGTCTTTCGTTAAAGTTCTACGTTATTTTTGTAGACATACAACCCTTACCCCATAATACCCCTAGTTTAAAACTGTTAAAGTAACTATTACGGGCAAGGGACGTTAGATTTTTTCTACTAAAGGTTGGGAACTATCTTGCTCTATCGATACACTTATTTGTAAGTATGTTTATTTCTGTACAACAAGCGATAATTAACACATTTCATTAACACAAGATGTAGTGCATAATCGCTTTTTGTTCAAAACTATACGAGATCATTAAAAATCGATCACGAATAACAGAAATATCTCGTCATTAATTACGTTGCATTGAAACGGGTTCCGCAAGATCACATCGCCGTTGTTGCAAGGGCCTAATTTTGACGTCCGTACGCGGCAGCTATAAATGCTCACCGGTTTTAAGATAGGAATTATTTTATGTAACTGTTTATCGTAGTAGTGATGTCAGAAGTAGTATAAATTTATTATATCATCAACATTATTATAATTGTAATTTTTCAAGCACAATGATAACTCGTGTGTTAGGTATTATCTAGGATTGTTTATCCGTCTTCCATTAGTGAAAAAGGCATCTGCTCAAATATTATAGCTCTACGATTATGTGCAGCATTGGTCTTTTACGCACTGTTATTAAAGACAAGAAGAAAAAGACTTGGAAGTCACTACCATTTGTGTCCTTGAACCAAATTTTTTTTACGTGGTAGAGCCACGCTGCCGCTATATTGTAGCTGTAGCACGAATGGGTCGGCTCGACTGGGGCAGGACTACGCTCTCACAGAATACCAGCGTAATGCTACTGTGTTTCGTATGGTGAGTGTAGAGAAAATGTAGAGTGTGGAGCAAGTGTAATTTTGCTGCCTGCGAAGCATTAGTTCGTAGACACCCAGAATAATTATAAGCTGTTAGGCATACCAGCTTAGCTTCAGAAGTGACAACGCATTTGTAACTTCTTTATTTGAAGTCGGTTACAGGGCTACACCCGGTGATATCTGTAGCCACTTTGTATCAAGTGGACTGTAATTTTTTTAAACTTAATGAAATAAGGCATTACAGCAATTACAATGCGTTAGAATTAAAAATTATTTAATATTCAGATATAGACCATGCTAGCCATAGAATACTATAATACACAATAGAATGGCTGTCAACCTTATTTTGTACGAGGATCGTCGTCGCCGGGAGTACACATACAAGCAATTACATCGTATTGTCAGTTAGCACTAGATATATGACTACTACACACACATTTTAGACTTTTGATTGATGTTTTTGACACATAAATATTTCCTTATTTTTATTTCTAATATTCACAAAATATAAATAGCTTCGACTATTTATATTTGTGGTTGTAGAATATGTCTCTTTTATTTAAATTCCATTTCCCGCTGTTATTTCGACACGTTATTATTGCACGATTTGCCATTTCTTAAATAACTTGCATGCAGCGACGCTTGACACGAAATTTGGAAACGATTGATTGTGTTGACATTTATAGGTGTGAATTGACATGTTAGTGGCTACACGGGCTCCGCCCACTCCCCCGTTCTATTATGTATATATGTATTATAGTATTCTATGGTGCTAGCGATGTAATAATCTCGAAACCCATGTCATCCCGTGTGTGTCGTAAGAGTCTACCGACGGGAAAAAACCGGGAGATGGGCAGTAGCGTCTTTTTACAACTAAAACAAAAAAGCGCGTTTGTCAACTTGCCTGCTAAGTATGGCCACTATGATTTGTTCTTTGGGTATGTGTATGTGTGTGTATGTGTGTTTGTAGATTTACTTATTAGGGGGACCCCAATTAATAAATCCATAGGGGAGGCCTGAGTTCAGCAGTGGTCTTTTGGTAGGCAGTAACGTAAATTCATATATACGAGTACAATCAAATTGAAAGAAGATTTGAAATTAAAAGATGATTTCTCTTATTTAAGAAAAAACTAATTTTGAATTAATTAATTAAACGATTGTTAGTGAAGACACTGCTTTTTGGCAGCCGAAATAGACAAGAGACAGGGATAATGAAAACAAGTGTTTAATTAACAAGCATTGTTTATTGATGCTTTTTTAATTATTGTACAATATATTGTAAAATAATTAATAAAGCTGAAGGTACTCCGGGTTTAACAATGACATCGGGACGTCAGTCATCTCAGTCCCCCGTGACCATGGGTGCTGGAAAGCGCCCGAATCGTCGGGAATTAAAAATAAAAGTAATTGAAGGTAAAATAAACGCGATAAAATCCGTAAAAATAGTTTTAATCAATGTGTAGTGTTCGCGTAAATATAAAAAATCATTAAGCATTGTTTAATTTGGTTAAACACCAAAGGTATATCACATAACATCTTTTGAACCGCAGACAGTAACGATATGGCTCTTTAAAACGTGTATAAAATACCGACAGTCAAACTTTATTCGTCGTTACCGAGATCCTGCTGATATTATATTCCAATTAGGACAATTTTCATGTCATGACATTGAATTGACATTGAATTCGCAGCAATTACACGTTCGATAAATCAGCGAGAGTAAAAGAAAATTTATTTATTTATTTTATTTATTTAAAACTTCATATACACAAGTGGTATATAGGCGGACTTAATGCCTAAGGCATTCTCTCCCAGTCTACCTTGGGATGATGCAGAGATAGAATGAAGTAGGTGTAATAAAAAGTTAATATGCGAATACTAAAATAAAATAACAAAAAAAAATGTAATACATGGAAATAAAATACATAAGATATAAATGGTACATCGCAAAAAATAGATAAAATTATATTAATATTCATACACATATATGTATATAAAATATATAATATACGTAATTACAATAAGAATATACATATATATACATATAAACATACATATATACATATATATATACATATACATACATACACACACATACATACATATATACACATATACATACATATACACATGTACAACTAGTGCGTGTTGCCAGTGATGTCTTATGGATCAGAGACGTGGTCCTTCACTGCTGGCCGTATAAGGACGCTGGTTCTGCCAATGATGAGGATGATGATTCTGCCAATTTATTAAGTAAGTGTTCCCGAACCTTCATCTTGAACGCGTACCGATTGCTAGCCGTCCTGATTTCGAGAGGGAGTGCGTTCCAAAGGAGAATAGATTGAATGTGGAAAGAAGAATGAACAAGTCCAGAGCTGTGGGATGGACATAGGAGAAGAAGGTTGTTCGTAGAGCGGAGGTTTCTCTCATGACTAGCACTAAGCAACTGAAAGTGAGGAGATAAGTAGGTAAGGGAAGTTGGAGACATCAGGATAGAATAAAGGGTGGTGAGTGCACGCAAACTACGGCGTTGACGAATAGGTAACCATTTTAATTGTGATCGATACGTGGATACATGGTCATACTTTCGAAGATTGAAAATGAATCGAATGCAGTTATTCAGAAGACGGTCATATTTGTTGAGAAGGTCTGCATTCAGGTCGAAATAATACACATCACCATAGTCGATTAGGGGAAAAATTAAACTCTGCACAAGCATTGTCTTAATTTCAGATGGTAGAAAATTTTTTAGGCGATAGAGAGAACGCAGGGTACCAGTGACTTTCTGGCTAACGGTCGTTGTTTGGGATTTCCAACTCAGAGTTGAATCAATTAATAAACCTAGATCCTTCACAGTGGAACACAATTGAATCTCAGTACTATTAAAAAAGATAGGAGGTACAGCTACTGTTTTCAATCTCTGGATCATCGGACGGCTACCAATTATTATGGCCTGACACTTCGAAGGGTTGACCATTAGGCCAAACCTGTCAGACCAGTTCTTAATGTACTCAAGGTCCCTGTTAAGTGTGTCCACCGCTGTAGAAATATCGTCAATACTCGCTTGTGTGTACAATTGCAAGTCATCAGCATACAGATGATACGCAGACTGAAGGTTTTGAGTAATGAGATTAATAAATATAGAAAACAATAAAGGAGATAATATGCCGCCTTGAGGGACACCAGCATGTATGTCAAGCCAGCTAGATGATAGCTCATCAATGCGAACCGACTGCTGGCGCCCTCGAAGATATGATGAAAACCAATCCAGTGCTTCGGGTGAGATCATAGAAAGGGAGAGGAAAATGCCGGAGGTCTGAGTATTTTAAGATGTTGATTCTTCCTTCTACCCAATAACGACATCTACTTGGTATTTCTCTTATCTAATTTTATGATCGAGCTAAAAATAATCTGAAGTATCTATTACGGTAAACAGTTAATGACGTCACGTCACTAATTAGCTTAAAACGTTAAGTACCTATATTTTATTTGGTTACGTAACCGGTTATCCCATACCGTTACTGTAACGAAATATTTTAAAATAATGCAACGATAACAAACTAAAAACCGGCATGCATTCGGAGCAAGCTCCGTCTGCTCGAAATATTCTAATCAAGATATAAAGAGTAACGATTAGAGTGAAGTGTAGGTAACAAGTTTTTTATGACTGCTCCTTGTCTTGCTTTAAAAGTAGAGCATTGTTTAATTACTCCTCTATGTATGTTCCTTTTATATTTTCATAGTCATAGGAGATATATTGCTGTATATGTACAAAAATATAATTTTCGTTTGTTCATGTGTCACATGGTATTGTTCACCGTTTCATGAATTTTACAAAAGTTTCACCTGAAACATTTTCTGTGTAAAATACTCTTTTAACATTGTATTTCTACATAATGATTTCTTATATTTACGCGAACACTACACATTGATTAAAACTACTTTTACGGATTTTATCGCGTTTATTTTACATTTAATTACTTTTATTTTTAATTCCCGACGTTTCAGGTGCTTTCCAGCACCCATCGGTCCCCTGTGACCATGGTTGCTTAAATTTACGCGAACACTACACATTGAATAAAACTATTATTTACGGATTTTATCGCGTTTAATTACTTTTTATTATTATCCCGACGTTTCATACGTTACATAGGTCAAACAAAGAGATCTATAAAAACCCGCACGAAGGAACATATAGCTGATGTGAAGCACCGACGCTCCGGGAAGTCTGCAGTATGCGAACATGTTCAAGATCGTCCCCACCATTACATTAGATTTGACAAACCACAAATTCTCGCAAAAGAACACCGATTCCTATCAAGGATGATACGCGAGGCTATTGAAATTAAAAAACATCCAAATTTAAATAGAGAAGATAGTTGGGTGCTACCATCTGCTTGGGCTCCTATAATTAGTTTATTATATTAATTAAACAAAATTAAACCCAAACCCAAGCATACCACTGCAAGACTTCATGATACTATAAGCTCGTTTTGCGTAAATCGGACCAATAATTAATATAAAAAAAAAACTGAAGGTAGCCGGACTAACTATGACATTGGGACGTCAAACATCTCAGTCCCCCTGTGATCATGGGTGCTGTAAAGCACCCGAAACGTCGGGATAATAATAAAAAGTAATTAAACGCGATAAAATCCGTAAGTAATAGTTTTATTCAATAACGCAGACTTTAGAAGCACGTCAACACAGGTTGTCTAAAAATTGCCCACCCCCATCGTATAATGGGGATAAGCTTTATTACACACATTAACAACACTAGAACACTCTTAAAATGCCGTGTACAATACTTGATTCGCTATTCACTCGGCGCGATAACCGTGGGGGCGAAAACTCGACTCAGTACCGACGCGTCGGGGGTTGGCGCATCAAAATTTCCTAGTGGTTGTTTCATTGGCTGAGTGTAAAATAACAAGTTAGCTTTCTTCTAGGTGTTATGGCTTAGGGATTTTTTGTTTATTATTATTATATTAGACTGCATAACGATATTGTTTTAAATTTCCTACTGAACGATTTTTTTATGACAGTAGCGTGTTTTAGTTATAAGATTAGGTAGAATATAAAAATATATATGTGAACAAAAAGAAATTTTAATGTCATGACTCCAAAATATAAAAACTATGTAAGTGTTAGCACAGAATAAATAACTAAAGTTCTACACCTTTTTAACTGTTTTATTCTTATCTTTCTTATCTTTTTAGAAAAGCGTGTGGAGGTACCACACTAAGATTTTACTCTGTATCGTGGAAACAGTTTCCACCATAAAATGCACAAGGAAGTCACATCCGAACCCGAAACAATTATATAGTCCATAAAATTACTCATTTCTTGCGGGATTTGAACCCGTGGCCCTTAATACCGATCACTGCTACTCAAAACTTAGCCACTTAATGATTTCTTATATTTACGCGAACACTACACATTGAAATAATACTAGTTTTTACGGAATTCCGTAAAAACTAGTATTATTTCACTTAGCCACTTTACCACAGTGCCGTCTAAAATGCTACCATTGCTAATATTTAACGCTAAAATTTAATTTTTGTATATACAGACATAATTAATGTAATGCTTTTCTTCAAAAAAGGCATGAAATTATTACAGAGTTTTCGTTTCATCTCTCTTCATTGAGGATGTATCTAAAGTTCCATGGGTTTATAGACAACAAATTTGTCTGACATGGGTCTTGTATGTCTGTGCGCATGCGTGTGTGTGTATGTGTGTGTGTGCGTGTGTGAGTATGTTTGTATGCGTGAGTATGTGTGGATGCTATTTCACTGCTAGTTTGCTTTAGAAAATTAAATCTCTTGTACGATAAAAAATAAATAAATGAACATTTATGAATGGGTTCAATTAAAAACGATGTAGAAATTTCTTTTCAAATTAGCACATAGTGATTCACACAACACGTGATAAAAAATTTGTACAACGGGTCATAATATCAAATGTGAAAACGAGATATCAAAAACTGTATTTCTTCTGCAAAAATTACACTTTTGGTGAGGAATTAGAACGAAAATAAAAATAAACATTTCTTGAATTACATAAAACATCGCACCCTTACAAATAAGCCGTCGTTTGCGCTGAAAATAAATATTACAAGGAATCATACTTCAAACAATGGCCTTATCCCCACATAGATATCCTTGTTAAAGAGGCTGTTTCACCCTCTGGGAGGTTGATGAGTGCTTCGGAGGGGTGGGAAGGTAAAGGGGAATTCTTTGTCTACACGGTGTCATTACTTTGTCAAAGGTCCTCAGCAAGGCGCGATTCTAAACAGCATGCATGTCCTGGTTTTTCACAAGGATTATTTCCACAATCCACACTGTAGTATTTTAGTGGAATAGCAATTATTTTCAACTGGATTTTTATAGAACCGTCCCTTGAATTCCTTTTACCTTAATATAATGAAGGCGCTGTTAAGCTTACCTTATTGTTTTGAATAACAAATGAAGTAAACTTTGTAGTGAACTTACATACATTAGAGCAATGCTGCAACTGTATTAGTAGTATATTTGTAGCACGAATGGTTTGGCTCGGCCGGGGAAGGATCACGCTCTCACAGAATACCAGCGTAAAATAGCAGCTTAACGTTGTTGCGTTTTATATGGCGAATGCTGAGTGTGGAGAACCGGAGACCCTTTTTACCGGAAAGGAGGCATTATATCTTAGTTATCATGGATGACAACACATCTCCATTTTGATTCATAATCGAGGAAAGATGTAGATGTCTATGCGCCACAGCATTCACTAACCATCCAGGTGTGTGTGCACACGTTTATCACCCTTATAAAATAAAATAAACAAACCGGCCAAGAGCGTGTCGGGCCACGCTCAGTGTAGGGTTCCGTAGTTTCCCGTCCGTCACAATAAGTGTTCCCACTTATGAGTTTAAAGGTGGGTATCCATTATGTTCGCGCTCCTGCAACTGCTCCCGGTAGTGGGTACTGTTGTTTCCATCCAAGTTCAAAATGATTTTTCTAGAAAGTCCTTATAAAGTTCTACTTTTCATATTTTTTTCATATTTTCTAAACTTATGGTTCAAAAGTTAGAGGGGGGGGGGATACATTGTTTTTTACTTTTGGAGCGATTATTTCCGAAATTATTGACATTATCAAAAAATGATTTTAGTAAACCCCTATTCATTTTTAAATACCTTTCCAACAATATATTACACGTTAGGGTTGAAATTAAAAAAAAAAATCACTTCCCACTTTACATATAGTGGGGCTACCCTAATAAAACATTTTTTTCCAATTTTTATTTTACCACTTTGTCGGCATGATTGATACACATATTGGTACCAAATTTCAGCTTTCTAGTGCTAACGGTCACAGAGATTAAGCGAGGACGGACAGACGGACAGACAGACATGACGAAACTATAAGGGTTCCTAGTTGACTACGGAACCCTAAAAAAGTCTACCTTGTTATATTTTAAACTATTTTGTTTAATTTGGGAGTATTAAAACAACGGTACTTTAAAAAAAAGTTTTAAAATAACCAAATGAATGCTAGAGTTGAGGACACATAACAGCCAGACACGTTGACCGCTATGTGTGAAGAGGCGTCAATCAATGAACAGTGGTAACTGAATTGCCTCGCTTGCTCGACGCCGGCATGCCGCAAGTAAGAAGAGTAAGGCGTGTCGTGTATCATGTTACTTTAGGTAATTTTATTAAAATTTCAAAATGCGTAAATTATTTTTTGCACATCAAATTAAATGTTTGGTATTATTATAATAACTACCGTAATATAAGAACAGTAACATTTATCATTAAGTCCGATAGTTACAGTTGTTCATATACAAACCCACTAAAAATACACCTTAGTAGGCTTATGATACCTTAGAACGTTAGTGAACTTAACGTTTAACATCAAATTTACAGACAGCATTACCAGTGTCATAGAATACATAATAGCCTAATGTATTAAGTATGAGTAAATCTTTCAGGAAATGCATGATAGCTGCGCAACGTGGCAAGACCTAAGTACACCAATGTTATGTTAATGATAAAACTTCAATGAACAGTTCCGTGGTGCAGTGCCTTATCAACGAGTTTCCGCGCTAAAAGCGACGGGTTTGAATCCTGCACGGTACAAGTATTTGTATGGTTTATAAGTATTGTTTTGGGTCTGGATGTTTGTCCTTGCGTGCGTGCAATTTATTTATGTAAACTGCCTCCACGACAGAGGAGAAAATCCTAGTAGGTACCTAGTACTTAAAATGATGTTTATGTTTTTCCCATCTAACTTTATTTAAAATATTACATACGGTTAACACACTTTATACTTTTGTTGTTGTAATTTGATAAGTTATGTATACATAATTTTGAACCAGCCTACATTTAGTATTACAGCCAATTAAAAGTCCACTACTGAAGCTAAATTTGCCATAGTTGCCATGCTTGGCAAGCGGGTTGGCGAGCGCAGATTTTCGATTTTCTTTAGGCAGGTTGGGCACTTTTGGGATGGGAAAATCTCTTTTGCGATGGAGATAAAGCACTGAACTCGCGTATTATGTATTGACAAAAATAATATTTACAAGTTTGTGAAGCTAAGAAGTTTGCACTTCTGACGTGCACTACTAAGACTGACAGTTTTTTTACTTCACTTGTTATTTACTAGGAAGATGCTGTTACTCATCTCGTGGTTCAGTTTCCTTTTGTCGCATCTTACAAAACCCATTGGATAATATGGGACAGTAGATATTTTTGCACCGCCACTACACGGAAATTTTTATTTCTATTTTATGATCTAATATCCCGTAACTTGTACCATGAAAAGAAAATACGCATAGGCACACAAGCACATGCGCGCCGAGTGTCGGTCAAGAGGCCAGGGGACAGTTACTAAAGCCGTGCTTAATGCTCACTGAGCTCTTTGCTTTATTACTTTTCTAGGGGTAGCATTATCCGTTATGAAGACTGTTTACTCCTCCACACTATGTTTTTGTGAGAGCTCGTAAATTGCGTTGTCTAGAAATTTAAAGCGCTCGTGAAAATATTATTTGATATGTTCGGTAAACGTGTATTCTATAACTTTTAACAAATGCATTAATACATCTGGTAAAGATATTATCAAAATAGATTAATGATTTCTTATATTTACGCGAACACTATACATTGATTAAAACTACTTTTACGGATTTTATCGCGTTTATTTTACTATTATTTTTAGTTCCCGACGTTTCGGGTGCTTCCCAGCACCCATGGTCACGGGGGACTGAGATATACTGACGTCCCGATGTCATTGTTAAACCCGGAGTACCTTCAGCTTTTTTACCATAAAACATAATTTAAAAAAGTAGTTTTAATCAAAATAGATTACCTAACTGAGATTAAAGTAGTGTTTTTTTTAGTTTACAGCGTAGTGGCGTTCCACCAGCTCATATCCTCCCGTGGTTGTCGCAAGAGACGACAGTGGGAAACAAATCAGGTGATGAGCAGCAGCCCCAGCAGCTCCTTCCTAAAAACCTTACAACTAAAAACATATTAAAACAGGTTTTGCCAGCCTGCCTGTCAAGTATGGAAATAATGGTAAATATTCCCCTTTTAAGAAAATTTGTAGGGGAAGCCCATGTTCAACAGTGCACTTTTGATAATCTGTAGAGAACGATAACGAACGAAATAAACTGTAATGTAGGTACTATGATGAAACAATTTAACTAAATTGTTTACTTATATGAATTACACGTGTGTTCATATGAAATTTAGAAATAATATTTAATTAGTTCAGTTATATCATATTATATTTATAGAAGAAGATACCATTCACGTGTCTCTACCTGGAACCACGCAACACGAACCTTTCTCCCTACCTAACCCTAACCTACATAGGTAATGTAGGTACTTACGTCATTCTTACTATATATAAGTATCCTTACATCAATAAAGTGGTTGTTAAACTTTATCAGCGAGTTTAATTTTTTGCCTTGCACCCAACATTGCATAAGAGTCTACGTTAGTTCTACGACTGGGCATGGTGCACCTCAAAATTTGTGAGTGTTGAGTGTAAGTGGAAAGCAGCGTTTCAGGTGTGTGCGATCGCCATTTAATATTTCCAAAAAACGTCTGTAAAGCGTTGTGTTGAAGGCAGTTCCTGTCTACAAAGAGGGAGATCCATGACGAGCAATGGACTTTTGTTGGCTGATCAAAAATTTAAGGTGGTACTGGAAGAAGTCCGTCACGCCACTTTAGATTCAATTCACTATTAAAATGTTATGGTGAACATAACATAAAAAATAGCTTTAACATAAATAAAAGATATTATTACCTCGACTGTGAATAAAGCATGCTTTCACAGAATACCAATGAAATATTATTATAATATTATAATGAAATATTATATTTGGTTTGTAAAACTCATCAAGCAAAGTTTATCGGCATAATGCCGATAAACTTTGCTTGATGAGTTTTACAAACCAAATACCCTTTTCACACGTAACTTAGTTTTCATAGGTGACAACGCGTCACCACTGAATCAGCGATAGTTGAAGGTATTTTTGGGGCACAATACCCACACGTAATTTAAATGGATTGAGTGCTAGTTTATTGTTCATTATTTACGACAAAAAATAATCCCACAATTATCACAGGTCGCACAAGTCGACTGCTAAACAATACGCCTGTGTGGGACGCCATAAAACACGGTGAGCATCTATCGGCTTCCGTTATATCTTACCAGGTTGAGTCATATTTGCTAGGCCTGTTTCTCAATAATTAGCGCTAATCACTTAATAAAGAGCAAGCCGTATAAATTGCTCACGTATCGTCTAACCGTTACTTCGTCACAATCCGGTGAAGATTGATAGAAACCTCGATATAGAGGGTGTTAGTGTAAGCACTGTTGTCCTTGAAACCAGTGGTTTGGTTTCACTTATAGAACGTGAATTCAATGAATTTAAAAAAATAAACGCTATTTTCTTTCATAAAATTTAAAAAGTTTCTGTCCGACACCGTCCGTAAATTCATGGATACCCTATGCGCCCGAGTGATGTAATTACTGTAAAGAACACCGCCCGCGCTAGCTACCTACACAACATTCAACATAAAAACACAATAGGTACACATAACCTGTGATATAACTTTTTCTTCATACTTTCATCCTGGCTTAGGATGGGCAAAAATTGAGGAATTAAGGAAAAATTTAGATTTTACAAAAAAAAGTTGTTATTTTTCATTGAATTTACGTTCTATAAGTGAAACCAAACCACTGGTTTCAAGGACAACGGTGTTTACACTAACACCCTATATATATATATATATATATATATATATATATATATATATATATATATATATATATATATATATATATATATATATATATATATATATATATATATATATATATATATATATATATATTATAGAATATGGGTGGTAAACGAGCACACAGTCCATCTGGTAGTAATTTCATGCTGTGGCCCATAGACATCAACATGTAACGTCGATTAAGAATCAATAAGCAGATGCGTTGTCACCCCTAAAGGACTAAGATGGAATGCGTCGTTTCCAGTAAAACAGGTCTCCGCTTCTCTGATAGAGCCACGCTGCAGCTATATTATGATTTTAGCACGAATGAGTTGGCTCAACCGGGAAAGGACCACGTTCCCACAGAACACCAGCGTAAAATAGCAGTTCAATGCTGCTGTGTTTCGTTTGGTGAGTGTAGAGAACCGGAGACCCTTTTTACTGGCAACGAGGCATTCCATCTCAGTCTTCATGGGTGCAACGCATCTGCATTTTGATTCTTAATTGATTTACTTACCATCAGGTGAACTGTGTGCTCGATTGTCATCCTTATTCTATAAATTAAATAAAAAACAAATTATTTTACAATGTATCAAAAATCTCTGAATTATTTATACACATTCATTAAAAAATGTCACGCAATCCCTACACGGGTCTGGACTAATCTTGATACCGTCAGGTGAAGCAAGATGTCCGCAAAAAGGAAGAAACTTATGTCTGTTCCCGTTGCGCTTTACTCGGAGCCACATCCACTGTTTAATGTCTCCTCGATGTTAAGTGGGAGTTGTCTCTGTCGCTCATTATCTATCAATCAATCAAAGTGGTGAACTGCGATAAATTCCATAAGTTACATTACTTTTTTTATGATTAATTGTTACCAGATGTGTTTCCTAGATGACAATGTTAAAGAAATCAGTGTCACCTAATAATCGCATTTGCCCTAGGTTACCGAACGGCTTTCATGAAAAGGTTCACTCCTTGTCGCTGCAGTTAATGGCCGTGGTTTGGTCAACCATGGTGAACTAAGAGGAATCAAAGTGTAGTGGCAACTCACTAACAAACTCCACATTAGTGGAGTCGCGGCGGAAGAGTATTGGTACAGTTAGCAAAATAGACACATACAGGCTGGTAGCACGCATGACGTCTGTTATTGCATTTACTAATACCTTATGAAGTTATTTCCTCGCCGGGTATACCACTAAACCTCAGACCAAAGTATAGAACCATGCGTTTTTTTTATAAAACCGAAGCGACAAACAAACTGACAGTCCACCTAGTGGCAAGATACACAAGGTTACAAGTCCATAGTTTAAGATAGGCCTCCCCCAAGAAACGCCACTAAGCACGGCCCTGAACCACCTGCATCCATCGACTTCCCGCAAGTCTTACCAGGTCGTCACTCCATCTGATGTGGAGCTACCCAACGCATCGCCTATCGATACTGCCACTCGAAAACTGTACCATGGAGCCATGTACCAACATTGTTACTTCAGATTACTAATCTGTTGGGCTCTGTTGGTTACTCTGAATCTACTACGGATATCATTTCCAAGTTTATTGCGTAAGGAACCCCTAGCATAACCTCTCCATAGCCCGTTGAGCGACCTTGAGTTTCCCCATACGGTCAACAATTATAGAAGAATCACGAAATTCAAAGGAAAGCAAAAAAGAAGGCAACAGATGCGTAGTTACTTAAGGAATAAGATTGTGTGGCATCCGAGCATATAGACTCGTAGGCGGAAAAGTTTCTACCACCACCACCAAGAGCTCGCGTGTTGCATCATAACCAAGTTACTAAGCATGGTATAAAACTGATACTTCAGGGATTTACGCTTTTAAATCCGAATATTACAAACATCCGCATCGGAAGAATGGTATACTCCAGCGGCTGAGTATGCTGAAGCGGCAATAATAATGTCCCCCAGACCGTATATCAGTGCGGCCTGTCTCAATAGAGACTAGCCTCTAGACTAATGTCAAGCACAGGTGCGCTTTATTCCCTCACTCTCGTAGTCTGTTGGAACGGCAATTTGACATGACCAGAGATCAGGCGCAGGACCAATAGCTTTACGTGCTTTCCTAAGCAAAATCGCTCTGTTAGAAAAAGTGGAGTATGCATGGCTCCTAAAATCTGTAATAAAATTCCTCATATGTATGAATGACTGAACAGCAATCTCTTTAAAAATAAATACAAACCTTTCAAATAAAAAATGTTACTACACTGTAATTGACTTTCTCAATGATAAATGTTGTAAGACATGTTGATATTAATAATACTAAGTCCATGCAATGTATATCTAACACGTCTTTTAGTAAATAATATCTTATCTTATCCTAGGCTCATTGCCAACTTCCTGACTTCTCTTTGCTGCTAAAATTTTTTTGAGAAAAAAACACAATTACTAATTCTCGACGTAAGCGGGTTTCGATCTGGAGACCATAAGCTCAGTGTTGGCAACCTTAAAGCACATGGAGTGGAAATCTCATGAAAATACAGGGAGTAGATGGATGTCGAAATCTGGACTATTTGTGGCAATTTTGGACTTTTCTATGTCCAAGTTTAAAAGTAAATGTTTCATGGATTAAAATTAATGTCGTGATATTAGTTCACTCATTTACCAAGGCAGCACACAGCTATATTATGGTTGTAGCACGAATTGGTCGGCTCGACTAGGGAAGAACCACGCTCTCACAGAATACCGTCGTAAAATAGCAGCTTAAGGGGATATAGTAAGTCAGCTCAAATTCTAATTTCGTCCCCACTTGCCCGCGCGTCGTATGCTACCAAAGACTATATAACCATATTCTCTATGTATGCTACGTACCGACATGTTTGTAATCACTAATACTGTAAGTAGAAAGGTCGGTAGACACTTATTTCATGAGGTTTATCATATTTATGCCTGTTTCTTAACGCCAAGCCAGTCGCTTCTTATTTTTATCACGGTTATTTCCCATTTTAATTTTACGTCGTCCACTTGCGTTTTGATTCTTAATCGAGAATAAATGTAGATGTCTATGGGCCACAGCATCCACTTACCATCAGGTGGATTGTGTGCTAGTTTGTCATGATTATTCTATTTAAAAAAAATCCAAAACTTTGGTTTACTATCGACATGCTAAGAATTATAACACAATATTCAATAATAATTACCAATACATGTGTCGATGGTTTAAAAGTCGTAATTCTTAATCGACTAAATAAATTCCAAACAGATAAATTAAATAAAACAAGCAAATTGATTTCGATACAACGAACGTGCAAGAATTTATAAATGGTGAGTAAGCTAGCAGTAACGAAAGTTGCAACGAAAGCTGTTGGTATAAAATTCGTTAGACTTTAAACGGCATGATAACCCTACATGGCGACTTTTTGAATTTTACTTCCCCTAATACTTAATGAACTTATGAAACTGACTGACTGGCTGATGATGATGACTGATGGGCTAACTTTTAAATCGTTGATAAAATTTATTGACAGGATAATATGAAACAATAAAGAATAAAACAGTTCAATGATTGTTTCACTTTTATATTCACTTAGGTAATATTTGATGGATTACTTTATCGATTTTTTAAACTTATTTGACGATTGAAAAACAAGCCTTAAATGGCATTTATTTTTATCCGTGTTAGTAAACAAAGTTTATGTACAGTGTCCCAAAATTCAACGATAAATGGGCACCAGAGGGTGGTCCTGCTCATGACTACTCAAGAAAAATAAAAATAAAAAAATCTAAATCGATTTTGAAATTACAAAAAAATGAAATTCTTCGAAAATCGATACCCCGATGTGGTATTTTTAACTACCATGAGCACATTTTTAATTTTTTTTTGTATTGGCGACTTTAGTAGTACTGCTATCTACTACAACCATTATAAATTCCAGAATATATGTAGTTTTTACACAAAAATCTATCAAAATTATTTTTCCCCTAAAATTTTAAAAGATTTTTACTTTCAGTCCACTTTCACTCATCGTGGTGTATAAAATGTACTGACGCTACTATGGCAATTTTTTCAAAAATTGACGCAACTAACCAAGATTCTAAAATGGTATAATAATCTAGAAAAACTTCTGTGTGGCACAGGATTTTTGCTGAAAAATGTTGCATTAATCAAAACAAGGGGTACAAATATTTACATTTATTTTATGTTTTTCATTATTAATATTACAGTAAATGTTCGAATTGTTGGCCACCAGCAAAAATACAGGCACGGCATCGCCTTAAAAAAGATCTTTTTATTGGTCGTGCATATCTTCTACTATTGATATTATCCGCAGCCTGAGTGATATTTTGGCGAAGCTCATCCAATGTTGAAACGGGTTTTGAGTAAACCCTGTCTTTGAGACAACCCCAGTAGAAGAAGTCCAGGGGGTTTAGATCGGGTGAACGGGGTGGCCATAAGTTAGGACCAAGTCGCCCAATCCAACGTCCTGGGTACTCTTGGTTTAAATATTCTCGCACAAGATGGGCATAGTGAGCTGGGCAACTATCATTTTGAAACCACATGTTTTGTAAGTCACGCAGAGGCACGCCTTCTAATAATTCTGGCAAGTCGTTTTGTAAAAAGTTCAAATAACTATTGCCATCTAAGTTTCCTTGTAACTCAAAGGGCCCAATTACTTTTCCATTTAATATGCCTGTCCATAAGTTAATCTTGAATTGATATTGGGATTTGTTTTGTCTCATCAGGTGCGGATTTTCATTGCTCCAACTATGTAAGTTGTGAATGTAATGAAGTATGTAATGTGCTCATGGTAGTTAAAAATACCATATCGGGGTATCGATTTTCGAAGAATTTAATTTTTTTTTATAATTTCAAAAACAATTTAGATTTTTTTCTTTTTTTTTTTCTCGAGTACTCATGAGCAGGTCCACCCTCTGGCGCCCGTTTATCGTTGAATTTTGGGACACGATGTCTTTTAGCCATAATATACATCGGTTTAGGCGGCTATAAAAAGATGAAGCCAAGTACGGTAAATAAACTTAGGTTATTCTATTTGTCCGAATAATTTAAAAAACATAGTAAGTCGCTGGTAAAACGAAGTGGTTCTAAGAATTACGAGTAAAGCTCCAACCTTAGAAGCTACTAAGTGGAAATTATTTTATTGTATTTTTTTGTTTTTAGTTTATGCAATTGGTTTTACTTTGTATCGAAAATTTTATTAATTTACTCCTTCGAATGGTCTAAAGAGAAAATAATCACAAATTTTGAGGTAACTACGAGAATGTTCGTTACATTATAAATAGCAATAACTAGTAACATTACAATCTTCTGCCCCTATTTATCCCACCCTAGGGCAAGGACGTAAAAATACGAACATAATTTTACACTGAAAATGTGTTAAGCGCTCTTGGTCATTTGCGTGCGTGTATTCCCCGTGTTACAAACATAATTGTAGGGCCTAAGGTGCTTAATACATTTTCAGTTTAACATTGTATGTCCATACCTTTTTATGTCCGTGTTTCGAATTTTTTTAATTTATATTTTTTTATAAGGGTGACAAACGAGCACACATTATACGTGATGGTAAGTGATTGTTGTGGCCTATAGACATCTGCATCTATCCTCAATTACGAATCAAAATGTTGTCACGCGTGAGGACTAAGATGGAATGCCTCGTTTCCAGTAAAAAGGGTCTCCGGTTCTTCACACTCACATCCTGATTGTAAGGGGGCATGTACAGTGCTCTGAAGAGCCTGTACATCATTTTCAATACATTTTATTTTTTCTTCATTATAAGTGACAGTATTTGTTAGTTTTTGTATTTCAGACTTGAAGGTATTGTTACGCCGCGCTCGAATAAGTCAACTAGCGCCATCTAGTGTCAGGAACGAGAGCGAGGGGAGCGTTGCAGTAAATGACATCACACGTCTTTCGACCGACAGCGCCACCCGAAGAACTAAGTTTCTAGAAAATCCATACGAAACACAGCAGCTGTTATTTTACGCTGGTATTCTGTGAGAGCGTGGTCCTTCCCCGGTCGAGCTGACCCATTCGTGCTACAACTATACTACTAATATAACTGCAACATGGCTCTACCACGTATAGAATATGCTTATATATGTACACGTACATATTACCCCCGAAGTATGACGAATTCAATTAATAAACAATTGTTAAAAATCAGTTCGGCCGCTCCCGAGAAATCCGAGAAAGTCTATAAATCGAAATAACTTTATAATTAAGCTGAGGGGTTATTTATACGCGATTCATACCTGAATAACCATTTCTAATATTTTTGTTTGTATTTCTGTCCAGGTTAAACTTTGGAATGACTAAAGCTATTCACAAAATTTTGGAAATTAAAAAAAAAAACAATATTTGATAAACAAAACAATATTTGACAAACAAATTAATATTTGATAAACAAAACAATATTTGATAAATGTTCTTTGATTATCTTAAATCTAAATAACCCCACATTAGTAGATACCAGCCGGGCGTAACCGGGGCGATTCGCTAGTCATACATTAACGAAACACGGTTTAAATATAGAACCTTTTCGTTTTTTGAACTCGGTTAAAAATGAATGAAGCTATAATATTAGTATTATAATCTGATTTGTACGAATAAGATACTTTATTCAAAGAGATTATAACACTCACCATTAAGATATCATTAGAAACAGAAGGTTTCTATATAAACGTCACATAAATTTAAGAAAATTCCCATATGTAAAATGTGTAAAGTTTTTAATGGAAACGTGTAGAGGACATTCGGACGTTACCATGGTAACGCAGGAATCTCCTCATACATCTATATATACAGCCATCATACGGCCTATCTTAAGTTTACTACTGAACAAAGACCTCCCTCATATTGCTCCGCCACAGTTGCCACGCTTGGCAGGATCGAAACCATAGTTTTTATTTAGATTTAAATTGTTATTAGGAACACGCTGCGGCCCATCACCTGGTTCGTCTCTCTGTGTCGCTTCTATAGATATAGTATAAACTGTATCCATGGAGACGGACGCCTCTTACGACACCCATGGGCGACATGGAGATATTCTGACACCGCCACCACACTGTAAACATTCTAGTTCTTACCTCAAACTTGTGATATCCCTCAGGGCACGCAAAAGGGTAAAATAATAAAATTTATGAGATAACAAGTAAAAATTGACGTAGAAAAAAATTCACATAATAGTTTCTTCAGACGGTGATAAAACAAAGTTCATCAATGATTTAAAGCCCTGAATTCAGAAGCTTTTCTTTGTAAATTATTTAATTCCTTTGTTTTGAATTCGGTTATTACTTTTTAAGCTTTAAGCTTTGATGTCCGTGCGTCTTTGAGTGAATACTCAAAGGCGTGCGTGCGTGCGTGCGTGCGGTTGCGCGTGTGCGCGGTTGAGCGTGGGCGCGGTTGCTATGGCTTTCCCTCAAATTGGCCGGCTCGACGATTTCACTCCTGTTCTTGATTAAGACATCTTTTAACGCCTTTATTTTCCCATTCTTTTAGTCGACCATGTCAATTTCTTTTATAGATATTACACACAGTCACCATTGATAGTTAATTCTTAAACTGTACAGAAGGATTCGTGCACCATGACTTATGTCATCTAAAAACAAATGTAACGTTCCAGTTTGCGTTTTACCTGTGTAACTGTGGAAAACTGTCGAAAGCTTAAATCATCTCGCTTTTATTACTCGACACGTCTCCTAAATCATCTCGACTACGTTCATACATGGATACCATTATGTTCTCGACTTGTTTTTCTGTTTAGATATTAATGTGTCTTGTGAATTCAACTCACAACAACAATGTTTCTTTACGTAAAAGCTTTCGGGTGTTTACACAAACACTCTGAGAGGCTTTCAATATATTTCCATGAGCAATCGTTTTTTAAACAAAAATCAATGTAGTAAACACTTAGACTCGGCCTTAGGACAAAATATTTGTGTGAAATAAAAATATTGAAATTTTCGTCGATAAAGTGAACTGATAATATTACCTAGTTGTCTTCCACAGATGGTGAAGCAACAGTTATGACTCGATTCGCGACGTGATCGATACGACAAATAGAAGCGACCGCTCACATCCCATTGGCAAACGTAGATAAAATAGGATAGATTATTTTCTTTTATTTTTTTTATAGAAGAGGGGGCAAACGAGCATGCGGCTCACCTGATGTTAAGTGACTACCGCCGCCCATGATCAACCGCAACACCAGGGGAATTGCAGGTGCGTTGCCGGCCCTTTAGAAAGGAGTAAGCTCTTTTCTTTTTTATTCAATATATATCGTCACCCTTAATTTTCATTTATTACAGCCTATTAAATTTCACTGCTGAGCACAGACCTCTCCATAGATTAGAAATGGGGGAGGGGCTATATTTCATAGTTCCCACGCTAGAAACGTGCGTTGGCAAACGCAGTTTTTATTTTCTGGATGTAAATATGAAGGCGCTATCGCCCATACCTTGGTTTGTTTCCCGCTCTTGCCAATTACACCAACAGAATGATATGGGGTAATGGATTTTCTTACACCTCCATTGCCCAGTAAGATGGATGCAGATCTAAAATAGATTTTTTTTAAAAGAATATTAACAATGCTATAAACATTACTAATATTCCCCTTAACAACTCGTGGTAATCTTAAATTGCTAGTGTTACGAGTGGTTCACGCCAGTAGTCGAATGGCGGATTCGAACCCACGACCTTTTTGAGTTCGCAGTCCGCGCCCTGCCATTAGGCTGCTGTCGCTATAGAATATAATTATCTTTAGACAAGTTATTAAATTATCGAAAAACCACTTTCAACTCTGTTTTCTTTTTGCTTTTAAACAGTGTGCGATACGGGAAAGTGTTTAAATTTAAAAGTGAAGATCTATTAATTTTATATAAAGTAGGCCTTATGACTTCATCCCTTATCACTCATAATTTTGTTATAAAAATGGTGTTGAAGTAAACTATTAAAAATCAATCCTGCATAAAAACTTAAGAGAGGAGAGGTAAAGTGTACGGTATATGAAAAACGTTTTGTTCAATACTTTTATGAGATAAACATCAAAACCATAATTTTCTCATATTTTTTCGATTTTACAAAAAAATCTTGCATATTTTTCGGATAAAATATAATTTAGATTATGTATTCGTGACATTTTTTTAATTTGGGTCAACAAACAATAGTACAATATTACAAAGGATAATGGTTTATAACCGGTGAATCAAAAGTAATCACCTCCGAAGAATAAATATCATAAAAATAATGTCATATCGGTTTTGACATATTTGAAGTAAACAGATGTAAAATACATTTCGACATGCCATAAATCGCTTTACTTCTCAACAACGCGGAATAATTGTTTTCATTTTTTTGCGCAATACCTAATACGTCTGTGTCAACACAGCGTGAATTTCATCGCAAATTTCCCTGCCGTCCGACACCAGCTGGATAAACACTGCTGCGTTTGGCCGCCGAAAATTCCCGTGTAATCCACGAATAGCCATTACACCCGCTCAGGGTTACGGCATGGTGCGCTGTTCCCGCTGGAGGAATCATCGGTCCATTTTTTTGTCGATGACATCGCGGGCCAAACGGTTACTGCGAACGGCGACCGCTGCTGAGCCATTATCAACGAGTTTCCTCTTCCTCAATTGGATGAGCTGGGACTGGGGGACATGTGGTTCTAACAGGACGGTGCAACGGCGCACACTGCCTGATCCACAATTTTGATTAAAAATATAGAAAAAAAATACGTTTACTTATTTAATAAAAGACGGCAATTTCGTAGATAAAGGTCTAATATGTATTTAAATGAATAGACTATTGCTGAGCACAAGCCTCCCTGTCTGGTCTGAGAAGGTTATAGGACAAGCAACAAACTATAATACTTACTTTAATTATTCATGTGAACAAACTTAAGGTAGTTTAAGAAAGTTTGTTAAGAAGAATAGAAAATGAAAGTTCATCGGAGGTATCCAATGTGTGCTTAACTTGTTAGAGTTTTGCTAACAATAACATTTTTGGGGCGTACGTAGGTGGTCGCTTATATGATCGCTGGTGGTCCGTATTGTTGATTGTTCGTCGCGTAATACGATGACATTAAATCTCTATAACCGACATACATAAATAAATATACATATATCTGCTAGTTTTGTAGCTATTTTATAATTTTATACAAAAATATTTAGTTTGATCCCCATCAGGATCAATGAAATTGTTAACCGCAAAAGTTTCGCTGTAATTGGTTATAATAAGAAACATAGTGTGGGAGCACGCATGACCGTGAAAAGTAGAAAATATATATTTCAAAACCTTTGCTTGGAAGACGGTACTTCATGCCGGTTCACCGTTTGTAACTTTACAAAACGCAAGTTCGCCAACATATGGAATACTGTTCTCATCTCTGGGCCCGGCACCCAGCTCCATTCACTTGACTGTATTCGACTGAGAGCCGCCCGAATCCTCCACGATCAAGTTCCTTCAGATCGGCCTTGCTAAGAGACGTTGCAACTCTATACATCTTTCACCGCATTTACCACGAGGAGTGTTCAGAGTAAATATTCGGATTAATACCAGCTGATGAATTTCGCCATCGTACACTGCGACGGAACTCGAAATTTCATCCTCATCATCTCGATGGCTAGCGGTCCACTATTGAGCGATTTATTGACTCGCACAACCAAACTGTGGAATTTACTGTTACAGTTGCTGTTGTTGTTTATGTTTGTAAACTGCCCCCACGATACAGGAGAAAATCCTAGTGTAGGGGTAACGTTCTTTAAAAACAAAAAAAAAGAATAATAGAACGGGGAAGTGGGCGGAGTCCTTGTACTAAAATGTCACTAACATGTCAATTCACATGTATAAATATCAACACGAGAGGTGTTTTGACGTAACAATTGTTTGAAAAATTTCGTATGCAAATTATTTAGAAAATAACAAATTGCAAACTATTTACATATAAATATGTATTAAAATTAAAACGACTTTTTAATGATGATTTTGAACATTAATCATAAGTCTACATTGTGTAAATTTACTCAGTCTATCAAAACAGCGAATCGGGTTTGTAGTAGTGATAATACGACGTAATTGCTTGTATGTGTGTATGTGCTCCTGGTGACTTGGAATCTCGTACAAAATAAGCTTGACAGCCATTCTATTGTGTATTATAGTATTCTATGATATTGACGCATTGAAATAATTTTATGGCCTCCTCGTTCTCCAGACCTAAATCCACTTGACTTCTTTTAGTGGTGCTGCATAAAAGAAAAAGTGTACTTGAAGCCAATACAAGATCTAGCCGCAAAATAGCTGCAGCAGTAGAGGAAATAAACTCAAGAAGATACGCAGGATTAGAGAAAATTTCTCCATTGCCTCAGAAAGATTTTTTCTGAGGCAATGGAGAGCCTGTATTCGTGCTGAAGTCAAATAATGTGAACATTTAATTTAGTGTTAGGAAACACTAAATGTATTACAATATTTCTTAGTGTTTCATTATTGTTAACTTTTGCCATAATACGACAATAGTGCATCATTAACACACTTTGATATTTTGTTGTTAGAGTTTTTATGTTCTAAATTGTAGACAATCGTGATAATATTTGTAAAGATAAGTAGCAAGTGTAGCACCATGTTGAAAGCTTAATTAAATAGGCATTTTGGTTAATAACTTGCCTATAGTAGTATAGTACATTCATTTTAAAGACAAGAAGTCAAAATTGTGTGTTAAAACGTTTTTAATCATGACTTAAAACTTTATTTGTTTGTACTAAACTCACATTTATTGGAGTTGTGAATGCAACCAATAGCATAGTTATTTAGGATGATAGTTAAAAAACATTAAAAATTTAAAAATTTGTGTACACAGTACCTAAATATGTGATCTAGGATGTTGATTTTTAACGTTTTCAAAAGTTTACCTATTATCACTTAACCAAGTTACATGGTTTTTTTTATTTTTGCTAGAACTGGTACAACCTAGCTTATCAGCCCGTACATGCTTGACGTTTAGTTTCGGGACAACCTGTATAAATGCTGTTTTATGATGGCTGTTTAGATGTTTTATCTTACGCAAGCTGGTCAGAGCCCTATTCTGCTACTTAGCAAAGGTTACAGTAAATATTTTCTTTCATCACTACGAACAACTTTTCTCCATATACTTTCTGTTCTGGTGGTAATTGATAAAAATTTTTGCCTATCGAGTTTACGTATACTAAAACAATGTCCATGTGTATCAAAAATACTGGGAAGACGAACAAGCCATCGTGATATACAACATATAATAAAAACCCTGGTTTCCTTTAACTGCGTGATCAGAATCAGTATCCAAGCATATAGAAATATTTTTTTAAAAAAAACACATTTAAAAAAATTATTTTAATGAACAAAAATGATTTACAAATTGTATGTGGTTTTATTATCTCTGCATTGGCCTAGGAGTAAGAGGATTGTCAAAGACCCCATATTACCGATACTCGTGTGAGTTAGAAGAAAGAAAACATAAAATTAATTTTTTTAAATGTTTTTTTTTAAATATTTCTATACGCTTGGATACTGATTCTGATAACACACTTAACGGGAACCACAGGGTTTTTGTTACATATTGCATATGTTTTTTTTTTTAAGTTTAACCACTTTTTTATTTTCTTGCATAGTCATCTGAACTTGCACTATATTCAAAATTTCAAGTTTCTAGCTCAACTTTTAAATCACTTACTAAATTCCACCCGGATCGACAGACAAACAAGGAAGTGACTTAATAAAAATGGGATACGTTCTTATACTTCTACTAGTGGCTCCGACGTACTGATCCGTGTGAATACATAATTTCTATAAAAACTTAAAAACGCCGTCATAAGGTCTAAAATTGCGTAGCGCCTCCGACGATTAAGACCGCTTAGAATTTCTCAAAATCTTGAAATATTTAAAAAATAATAATAAAGTAATCAAAATAATGAGCAAATAAATAATGAATATTGATGTTAGCGATTCCCAAGCAAATAGATTAAGTAATTTCGTTGTAATTTCAACTATAGTAATTTATATAGGAATCTTCGCAAATAATTAGGATTGAATGAAAATTATACGATCGTGTTTCTGAACAAGTAAATTCAAGATAAAGACGTGAATTTACCTATATCAAAATTCCACTTTTTTCAATTTAGTGGTGTCATAATCCTATTCGATGAAAGAAGGTGCATTTTTTCGCGGTGATACCTTAATTTAAAAGAAAACTGCTGAGGCGGTGGTGGTGCAGACAATATTTAGTGGTGGCCTAAATTCAGCAGTGGACAAATATTAATACATGAATGTGTACTACTAAAATGTTGTTAGTAAAAACCAAATAGCTTATTCATGTTCTTCATCTTCATTATATTTATTATTAACTGACCTTAGAATACATTGGCAATGCAAAAGAGAAAGATCCATAGTAAACACCGCGTACACATGTCTTTGTACGCGCGTATGTTAAGAGGTTAGAGTAAGTCATCTCAAATTCTAATTTCGCCCCCACTTCCCCGCGCGTCGTATGCTATGTACCGACATGTTTGTAATCACTAATACTCTAAGTAGATAGGTCGTTAGATACTTATTTCATTAGGTTTATCATATTTATGCCTGTTTCTTAACGCCAACCCAGTCGCTTCTTATTTTTATAACGGTTATTTCCCATTTTAAATTTACGTCTTCCTGTTGCGTAATGTGTATTCTGATCGTAAGCGATACAACTTCTCCCTTCAAAAGCCGGAGCGATACTAACGGGGCGACAGGAATCAAGCTTACGCGCCGATAGTTTAGGTAATTTTTTTTCACAGTGAAAATAATGGTATTTTAAAAAAAGTAAATAACATAAGCACTGATTTATAGTTAGTTCAGTTAGAATGCAAAGTTTCGTAATCTTATTTAAAGTATTTTATGAATAACAGCGGTTTATTGTTCAGTTTGGAGGTAACTTTGGATTTTTTTTCTATCGAGAAAATTTTACGGAATCGTGTTTTCGTCTAACATAAACCTTAACATTAATCCTCAACTTTAACATATATTTTTTATATATTTATTTCAAAATTAATGCTGCAATACTTTCGGCATAACGGAGTAATCGTTTCATTTCGGCATAATCTCGCTAAGCCATTTGAGGTTATATTTCCCCTTAAAGCGAGAAAGATAGGCGAGGAGACCATGTACGTACCCACGTACACACTATCGGCCTGTATCAGCCTGGCGTCATTCGTGAACAAAACAAGTACCGCTTATACTTGCTCTCTCTCTCTCTCTCTAGTTAATTATGACTACGTGTGTAGTATTTAATTATATCTCACCCCAAAGTTTTTTTTACCCCATTATCATTATTATTACAAATTTAACCGTGTGTGTACTATTGAAATGTTTAGCTGTCAATTTTTTTTATAGCAAAGGAGTAAAATAGTAAATGAATACTGTGGCCCAGAGACATATACATCTATGTTCGATTAAGAATCAACATGCAGTATGCGTTGTCAACCCTCAGGACTAAGATTGAATGTCTCGTATCCCGGGAAAAAGGTCTCCGCTTCTTTACACTCACCATACGAAACACAGCAGCGTTAAGCTACTATTTCACGCTGGTATTCTGTGAGAGCGTGATCCTTCCCCGGTCGAGTCGACCCATACATGCTACAACGACAGTATAGCTGCATCATGGCTCTACCAACTATAAAACCCCTGTTTTATAGCAGGTACTAACAAATTATATACAAATGGATGGGAAAAATATCACATTTTATAATATTAATGATCTGAATGCAAAAAAAATTGAATTGAAAATAATTACAAAAACGTTGAATCCTGCTAATTGCAACCCTACTTTTGTAGAGATTGACACAGTCGATTCCATATAATATAACATCTTATCAAAATGTCTTTAACTACCAAAATTATGCATTGCATACAGCCGTATTCTACTTCGTAATATTTATTTTTATTTTTAAGGTTCCGTAGCTAAATATTCGTCTTATCGTAGGAATAAAATTTAACGTGAAAAACGAGCACCCAGTCCATCCGATGCTAAGTGGATGCTATGGCAGATTTTCACAACATACTGATGTTCGACAAAAATATTTGAAAATAATAAACGGGTAAGAATGTGTTCCTTAAAGAAAGTATTCGATTGTATGCAACAAACACTTTACATATCAAGAGTCGCCATAAACTCTTTTATTTATTTATTAGTAGCTGTTCCTCGTGACTTTATTTCAAAGGTTACAATTTGTTTGTGCAGAATCTTTTCTTAACTTTTTTCCAAAAATAAAAGTATCATAAGTTAGTCTTTATAACATCAGCTATCTGTATCAGTTTTTTCAGATCGGCCTTGCGAAGAGACGAGACGAGAGAACTCTATACATATTTTACCGCATTTACCACAAGGAGTGTTTGGAGGAATTATTTGGATTAATACCAGTTGATGAATTTCATCATCGTACACTGCGACAGAACTCAAAATTCCATCCTCATCATTTCGATGGCTGGACTACTGTGCGATTTAAGCGGAATTTTTTGACTTGCACAACCAAACTGTGGAATTTACTGTTGCCGGTGGTTTTTCTGGACTTACCTAAAATGGCGGACTGACGACCCCTAAGTCGTATGAAAAGAGTAAAGGATAGCCACATGCTCGTTTGCCTCTTCCTCCATAAAAACAGCTTTCAGAAATGGCAGGATGCTCAAAAATAAGACTGAAGGACATATACATATGTACGTACAGAATGTCTCGAAACTGTACGTAAAGCGGGTACCAGCTTAACTTTTTTCCAAAAATAAAAGTGGCATAAGTTGGTCTTTATAACATCAGCTATCTGCCAATGAAAGGCCCGTCAAGATCAATCCAGCCATTTCGGTGATTAGCCAGAACAAACAGGCAGGCACATAGACAGACACACAGACAACATTTTTAAAAATTGTCTTTTTTTATAATTAATTGATTTTTTGTATATAAGTAACGTATATTCTTTCATATACATTTAGTGAAAAGCTGCTATTTTGACATTACCAACTGACGCTTCAATTTTATTTATTTGTATAGATAAAGCCTTATTTTTCATTATGCATGCCATTTCTTGCATTATCTCACTTCTCACAGCTTTATTACAATCGCTGAATAGATCGTCTGTCAAAGCTTGCACACTACGCTCTGTGAACACAATATTGTAAATTCCATTCCCTCAGCCTTTGCGTGGGCAAATTGTAGTGTTGTATGGTGTAAGATTTTCTATCGATCAGTTAGTTTACTTTTAAAAACACTGTCGTTGTCATAATCATCATAATTAGGCCGGAAAAACTGATGGATATATGTCCCCCCCCCACCCCCACCTCCGTTCTAACACGAATAACGCATTTTACAAGCTATCGTAAATGTTTTTAAAAATATATTTATCAACCACACTACTTTAGGAATGCAAGTTAAAAACATTTAATATCGTAAGTAAGAGACAGTTTAAAACTTATGTTAATAATTTTACAAGTAATTAGCGATGCAAAAATCACGTCAATAATATACCGATATAAAAATACTAAAAACTAATAAATTTTTAAAATCCCTACGAGCAACACTCGCCAGAGATCACGACGTCTTAGAACTGCTTACTTTTTCACTTCTTTGTTACTTTTCTCTGCGTTTTTACTCATCCTTTCTGTTTATACTGCATAACATTTTTAATCCCATCTTTCGCATTTGATTGCTCTATTTCCGTTACTTGAAAGACCGTTTCGTTCCTTTCCTTCTCTCTGATTGTTATCCTCGTACCACTTACAATCTTCCTCTTCGTACTAAGGGACATTCATCCTGTTCCTTCAATAATTTACTTTGAGAAATTCCTCCATATGATGCCAATTACTTTAATTAAAATAAACTATATTTTTTAAATTTAGTAAAAGTTACTTTGCCTACATCCGTCCAATGAAATAAACCTAGTCTTGTCTAACGGAGAGCACCTCCCGCCCTCGCTAGGAGGGAACTCCCCCTCTTCAAACTAGGTAAGACAGATTATTTCATTGAGCGGTTGTAGGCGAAGTTAATCTTACCAACATTAATATAATGTTGAATAAAACTATTATTTACGGATTTTATCGCGTTTAATTACTTTAATTTGTTTTTATTATTATCCCGACGTTTCGGGTGCTTTACAGCGCCCATGGTCACGGGGGGGCACTCAGTCCCCCCCGTGACCATGGGCGCTGTAAAGCACCCGAAACGTCGGGATAATAATAAAAACAAATTAAAGTAATTAAACGCGATAAAATCCGTAAATAATAGTTTTATTCAATGTGTAGTGTTCGCGTTAATTTAAGAAATCATTATTAATATAATGTATTTCCCCTAAATAACGTTAGATTCTATTAATTATCTATTTTTTTGGCAGGTTCAATAATTTTCTTGGTAATTCAAGCATTTAAACTAGCATTCCATAAGAGTGTATGAACGAATGTCCAGTCGCCATTAAAGAGGTGGAAGTAAACGAGAAAATTTACTTGTGTAAGAGCATTAACGCTTTAGTTCAGAAAAGCGTTATGCATGTTACATTATTGTCTGTATGCAGCGACGAAATTAATAGGCATGAGTCTTTTTAACTATTTATATAATATGGGACTCGAAGTGTTGTGAACAGTTTTTACTGCATTGAGAGGGACTAGGGCTCCTGATCTACGCGTAAATGTATACTCATCATTGGAACGGGAACGGTACATAAATATCTTCCAACAGTAGTCGCGTCGAAATGTTGATAGGAATTACGAGGTAGAGAATTTCATTCTGTGAAGACGTGATAGTCCAAAGAGAGATTGCTGAATGAAATACAAGGGATATAGTATTATATACCCAAAATTGGTAAGAAGAGATCACCGAGAGATTTTAGTCGCTAGGAGTTTTTTCAACCACTTTATACGAGTAGTTAGCAATACAAAATAATAATTCAAAAAAGAATTATTAAGAATTTCAGTCTGTGGCTACGTTCCCATCTCTATGGTGACTTAGCGCTAGTAAAGCAATATATTATAGCATTAGAAGAAAGCGTTGCTTGGGCTTGCTCAGTGTTTAATCAATGTAACATTGTTCCAGGTGGCAACTTCCGGGGTGAGCCTCATTACCAGAGATGTAAGAACTCTCATAATTCTTGGATTTTTTTAATAGAATAAGTGTGATAAGAGACCACATAATCCATATGATGGTAAGTGGATACTGTGGCCCATAGACATCTACATTTAGCCAGACATAAAACGCAGATGCGTTGCCACCCCTGAGGACTAAGATGGAATGCCTCGTTTCCAGTAAAAAAGGGTCTCTGGATCTCTACACTCACCACACGAAACAGAGTAGCATTACGCTGCTATTTTATGCCAGCATTCTGTGAGAGTGTGGTCCTTCCCCGACGTGCCGACCCATTCGTGCTATAACCATAATATAGATTTAGATATATTCTGATGTCACGAGAAATAATAATGAAATGTATTGTAACTTTATGGCAAACCTTGGGCGACTCTTATGTTTGGCAGTGAACTCGTGGAGGGCTGTAATCATAATGATGATGATAAATGTAGTGCATTTGTATCAACTCTAATTTATTGAAGCTTGTAACAGCTTAATTCACTGCATGTATTCCGCAGTTACTGCTGTCGTCACGTCCCCACATGTTTTTTCCGTGCCCGGTGCCGCTTCTTATTATATTTTAAAATAATTTATCGTATATACGTAATCTTTTTTTTAAATTAAATAATACTAAGATCGTAAATGTATTTGATAGTTAACAGTATTAAGTTAAGTTAGCTTATTACGAGTAAGTTATGACTGCCTCGTTGGTCTAGTGGTCGGAAACGTACCTGTTGATCATGAGGGTTCGAATGCCAGGTGTGAAATCGAACCTAAAATCAGTTATTGAGGTTTTCTGGCGAAAAATTCTCAGCATCAGCCTCGAGTCAGGAAGTTGGCGCTACTTCACCCCTGTGCCTGTATAGTAATAATTTGTCGTAACATTATGGTTTTTCCTTACTCTGATGATGAATGATGAAATTTTTTTTAGAACGGCAATAAAACAAAGGTGGTGGATTAATCACGAATTTATAAAACTCGTTGACGATAGTGTCCTCGAAGTCTATTAATCTGAAACGGATATACCAATATCTATTTTTAGATATATAGATAAGCGAATGCAATAAAAATTAAATCAAATTTCAAGTATTTATTATATTACATAAAAAGATGTCGAATTAGTATGGTTCCGTTCTCATTAACATTTTTAAATATGTACACAACTTTTCAAATATTGATCACCCGCAATCTATTAGATGTGGCGACATGTGAAACCGTATTCAATTCATAAGTTGTAAAGCGCAAGTAGGTACGCACCATAAAAATTCTTTGAAAGGAATATCAAATCTAAACCAATCTTTAACTTTATGAAGCCATTATCATCATTGTAGCAAGTTTGTCAACAACGGGTCATAAATCTCCCCGAAAAGCTCCCACAAAGTATAATGTATGAGTCATCCATCGACGCTCGTGCATAATGCATGCCTCATCGGACCTTTACTCAATCTATTAAATAGCTTAACTAAATCTAGCATGAGAAAGATATTCGTATCTCAATTGCACATGCCAGGTTTTCACTCGAAAAGCTTTTTTACACAGCAGTCATCGATCCTACAAGCTATTGTAATTTCAGTTTACTAATGCCTTGAGAAATTTAAAAGAAATATATCTTAGAAAATATCTAGTGATTAATTATTTCTGGTGCAATTGGCTTTTTAAATAATCACACAGTTTTTAATATATAAGGGTGACAAACGAGCGCACAGTCTACTTGATGATAAGTGGATACTGTGGCACAGACATCTACCTACATATATCCTCGAATAAGAATAAATATGCAGATGCGTCGTCACCTCTGAGAACTAAGATGAAATGCCTTGTATCCTGTAAAATGGTATCCGGTTCTCTATACCCACTATATGAAACACAGCAGCAGTAAGCTGCTATTTTACGCTGGTATTCCGTAAGAGTGTGGTCCTTCTTCGCCGGTTGAACCGACCCATTCGTGTTACAACCATAATATAGCTGCAGCATGGCTCTACCACGTAAAAATAAAAAAATAAGGTATTGGACTGCTTATTCTTAAACAAATTCCAGATCCAAATTTACTATAGCAAAAGTTTTCCGTTTGTTAATTTGTACCTATTATAACAAAACGTATGGTACGGTTTATTGAAGCCGATCGGCTCGGGATTAAAGCATGGTTTAAGAGAAGTCTTTCTAAATGAAGAAGTTCTATAGCCGCAGCAATCTTCGCGAAATTTAATGTTAAACGTTAAATTTCTAAAAAATTTACGAACGTGACGAAGGCCAAGGAATCAGGAAAATCGAGCACTCGAAAGCACCAATCTTTTCTGACCCTCATGGCGGAGCCATAAACCAGATCTCATATAACCGACACTCCTTTCCCTCCGCGGCTCCACCGCCATCGCATCAACAGTGCAGCCCCACCAGAGTCGCGGACGATAGGGAGTCCTCTTCCCCCGCGACTCCAACTCGGCTGCAGCGGGAAGTGGGAGACGACAATTCTCCCCCCACAGTTCACCAACCGCAAGGGACAGGGCACTGAGAAATGCCTTGAAATTTATCTATAAATAATAAGACCGCCCATTGCTGACATCTATTATTAAATAATTGCGAGCGTTTTTTATTATAGGATTGTTACAAAGGTCATAAATGCACTTCAATTCACTTCACTTATTAAAACATTCACACAATGTTGCGTAAATAATATTTGGTGTTTTTAAATACCCTCTTTACCCCTCAAAAAGGACGCTATGGAGGTGCTAACTTTTGAAGAGAAAAATCGTAAAGTTCAACTTTAAAGTTTACGTCTATATTTGGATAACTACACATTCTGTGTACAATTCCAATCATTTATTATATGAAATACGAGTACTATAAAAACAGTCAAACACAGGTGATGCCATTGAGTGTCTCGTTTTGCTTTTGGCACGCAACACTAGAATCAACTAAGCGCGCAACAAAACGATTTATAAATTTTCCACTCTCATCATACCGGTTTAATGTGTTATAATCATTAAGACTACTTAGCTAAACGTGCAACATTCAAGTATGGATCATTAACAACGCCGATATCCCGTCTTTAAGCACTTAATCTCTGCCTTACCAGCTTCATGATAACTTCTTCTAATGAAGATAGTCCATAAATATTGTTACCTATATAAAAATATCTCCTTAAGACCAGCAGGGCGGTAATAGAATTTAATTTTGAAAAGTAGAGATCCAACAATGTACAAATTATCAGTGCATTGTTGGATCTCTACTTTTCAAAAGTAACATTATCATCATATCATCTTCATGATAATGCTGACGATAATGATGAAGATATCTCATACTAACACAAAATGTGACGACTAAACACATCTTTCTTCTTTATTTCTTTTTAAAAGCCCTTAAAAGTTGCACGCATACCTAAATACCTATAAAACCATGTGTTTTGGCTTGGTTTCGGCCTCACTTATAATGTGCGCAATCTTCTTTTGTTGGTGTGGTTTTACCAACAGTCCACGGCTTGACCTCTGCTGTCCTAGAATTTAATTCAATCATTTAACTTAGATGAACGATCGCGTAGAATACAACTTACACCTTTGACACCGCCTTAGACGCCTCCTGATTAGATAGGTATTTCTAATACAGCGAGGTTATATGTGAAAATGAATTGGCAAATTTCACAAGGTTATCGCGAAAGTCCTTTTATCCGCTTTTTACAAGACTCACACAGAAATGGAAACAAAATTTGGTTTTTAATAAGTCTACTAAGACTTGATTTTTACATAAATATTATTTAAAGTGTTATAAATCTCAATAAAGATGACAAACAATCACAAAAACAACCTGATAATAAGTGTACGCTATGATGTGTGTACAATAAGTGTCATTTCCTCGTTGTCAAGTGATCGTAATCGTCTCTAAAATCAATTCTCTGAAACAACCCGAAATTAGGAAGTTGTAGACGTTTTCATCCCTGTACCAGCAAGTATAAATCTTTACGTTTTACCTCGTGCCTCGAAAAGCACGTGAAGCCGTTGGTCCTGCGCCTGATCTTACCCCGGTCGTGTCTGATTGCCGGTTTGATTGGACTATGAGAGTGAGGGATAGATGGTGCATTTGTGCTTGCGCTAACACTTACGCACTATAATCTTATCTGACTAGTCTCCGTTCACCCTGGCCATGACCAAATAAATTTGGTCTAGTAAACATTATTTTTAATTTGGGGTCTGTTTCTGTTTGGTCTACATAAATATACAAAATAAAATAATAATATACCTTTAAACGAGCAATTCTTGTATATATATATATATATATATATATATATATATATATAATCGGAATCTCGGAAACGGCTCCAACGATTTTCATAAAATTTAGTGTCCGGGGAGTTCCGGGTGTAATAAATCGATCTAGCTAGGATTTATTTCTAGAAAATGTCGTTTTGTCCGTATTTTCAGGCAATGAAAAACTGCAAAAATATAAGAAGGTAAATTTTGACACTGAATTAATAATCGTAATAACTCAAGTGGATATCGGGCTGTCGCGAAATCGTAGTGCCCTGGTTCGCGTCCTGTCTTCGGTCTGACTTTTTTTCCTTATTTTTCAAGTTCCCTTCTTTTTTTTTTTAATTTATTTTATGCACACACATTAAGGTACAGAAGCAGTCTTATAGTAATTACGTACAAAGGTTCTACTTATTCCAAATTCGCTGAAATATCTTCCAGTAGACCCATAAAGGAAATTATATTTAAATTGCAAACTTAGTGCATACATTAGTACTACTAAAAAATAAATAATATACAAAATGTTACGGAAATTATATAAAATAAAACAATAAATAAAAATAAAATAAATCAATAAATAATAATAATAATAAATACGATAGTTACATATGATATATATATAAACTAAAACTAATATAATAGAATAATATACATATATACATATATATATATACATATACACATACATATATATATATATATATATATACATATATATATATATATATATATATATACATATATATAAATTAACAGGATGCAAAGTAGTTATCTCTAAGACGTTTCTTGAATACCAACAAAGTTTCGGAATTTCTTATATTTGACGGTAGTGAGTTCCATAATCTTACCGCGTGAACTGAAAAGGAGTGGGAGTAAAAACCGGAATTAAAGACGGGAAAGTCAAGAAGATTTTTACCAAGGGATCTGCATGGTTTGTCCGGAGGATGGGTGAAGGAAAATCGGCTTCTGAGGTATGTGGGAGAGGAAGGGTTGTGCAAAATGTTATAGAGGAGACATAACAATCGAGTGTTCCTTCGAAGTCGAATAGGGAGCCACTTGAGTTGCTTACGAAACTGAGATATACGGTCAAATTTCTTGAGCCCAAATATGAAACGGATACACTGATTTTGCAAGCGTTCAAGTTTATTAAGAAGCTCCTCTGTAGCATCCAAATAACAGGCATCCGCATAATCAAGGAGAGGTAGGATAAGAGTAAGCACGAGTGAAATTTTAGCTTTAAGGGGTAAGAAATTTTGTAGACATTTAAGCGAATGCAAAGTAAAGTAGACCTTGCGACTAACTTCAGCGATATGCGTGGTCTATGTTAAATGGTGATCAAATATGACGCCTAAGTTTTTGACAGTATTGGCAAAGGGTATAGGAACTCCATTAAAACAAACAAAAGGTAGTGATATAAATTCTAATCTATTACGCAAATGCCTACTGCCTATTATGATGGCCTTCTTTTGTGAGAAAATCTATTGCTTAGAGCCCATATTGTTTTAAACACGAAAATTTTAATTAAACTAATTGCACTCATGATTTTTTTATTCAAATAGTTCAGTTTTTTCTATGATGTTAGTAAGATCAAAAAATATTCTTCATATTTCATAAGTATGTAATTTTTATCTAAATATAATTTCCAAAACACATGATTTCCAAAAAAAAACCATAATAGAAAAAACTGAACTGGTTATTTGATTAAAAAATCATTAGTGCAATTAGTTTAATTTAAATTTTCGTGTTTTTAAAAAATACTAAAAAGGGCTCGAAAAAATAGATTTTCTCAAAAAAGAAAGGAACTTGAAAAAAAATTAAAAAAAGTCGGTCGGCCGGTCTGGGCTCGAACTATGGTATTACGATTTTGTGACTGCCCAATATACCAATTAAGCTATTTGTAATCATTAATAAACTGTCAAAAATTTACCTTCTTATTCCAACGATATTATAGCAGTTTTTCATTGCCTAAAAACACGGACAAAAAGACATTTTCTAAAAATAAATCCTAGCTAGATCGATTTATTGTCCCCGAAACTCCCTGCACACAAAATTTTATGAAAATCGTTGGAGCCGTTTCCGAGATTCCTATTATATATTTATATATACAAGAATTGCTCGTTTAAAGGTGTAGGATTATCTCTGGCACATAAACACTTACATGTATTATAGTTCATAATCATGATGCAAATGCGTTGTAACCACTGCGCAATAGTAAAAGTAAAAGAATCTCGTTTTCGTCAGTTACTTAAACACTCCGACTAGTCTTATGTTGCTGATTTATGCTGATATTCTTTATTATTGTGCGGGATATGGAACGAAATCAACATCAAAATCACACATTATTTTGTCACTCTATCAATTTTGTTCAATATTTTGTGTTTAAGTGTTCGTTTTTAAAGATACCATAGTCTGACCTGTTCCTGCCGCTACATTAGTGCTTGCATTGCTGGGTTTCGGTCTGAATGGTATAGAGAGCTAATTACAAGTATCGTATTCCATCTTAGGCCTGGGAACTTGGGATCATTAGCCTTCCTTCCATGATCTTGTCCTGCAGTAGCTATTTACGATCAGATAAACTGTAAGGCAATTTGTTACTTCAGGTTTATAAACAAAGCAAACTAAAGCGTCAAGGGTTAAGATTCGCATAGGTAGGTTGTTTACCATGAAAAGAATATAAGTACAGGGTGGGCCAAGAATTCGTTAACATTTAAATGTAACTTGCCGCGTAAACTATTGCCGCGCGGGCCGCGGGCGCGGGCGGGGGCACTAGCTCGCTTCTTGGAAATTTAGTCGCAATGGATCGCTTCACGGGGCCTTGCTGGGAATTTGCTGGCTATAATCGTAACACATGGTTTCAACAAGATGGAGCCACGTGTCACACATCGAACGAGTCCTTGCCGGTGGTCAAAGACATGTTTCCGGAAAAGCTGATATCCAGACGGGGTGACATCCCATGGCCACCCAGAAGTCCAGATCTATCCCCAGCAGACTTCTTTTTATGGGGTTATTTAAAGAGTCGTGTCTACATTGATAAACCGAATACACTGCGTCAACTTAAAGAAAAAATCATCGAAGAGATGTCGGCGATCTCGCGGTCTCTTTGCAGAAGAGTATTCGAAAACTTCAGGACTCGCTTAGATGAGTGCAAAAACCGAAACGGTGGTCATTTAGACGAAATAATTTTTAAAAAATAAATTACAACTAATTAGCTTTCTCGTAAATAAACGATTTCTAAAATATGTTAAATGGTTTTTTTATACGATTTTTTCAAATGTTAACTAATTCATGGCCCACCTTGTACTTACATTCACTAACTTTACTAAATCATGCAAAATCATTACCGGTGACCTATAAAGCTAATATTGAACGTTATTTTACATTTAAACAATGGTCGATTCGACCATAACTGGTCACTACAGTATAATTTTATGGCGCAGTAGCACGCTATATTGTTGCTTGATACGTTTATAAAACGTTATCATTCTTTTAGACGAAATTAATGAAATTAAATGACGCAATGTTGCTTTCTCTTGATTAAAAAAATAATTTTAGTTACTGACCTAATTTTGTAAACTGCACCCAATGCGTTTGCTATGATTATTATTTTGTTCAGAATTCGGTTCAGATTCAGAATTCGGATTCTCTACGTTGTAGAGCCACACCGCAGCTATATCATGATTGCAGCTTTACCACGCTTTCACAGAATACCAGAGTAAAATAGCAGCTTAATAGTGCTGTGTTTCGTATGGTGAGTGTAGAGGATTGGAGACCCTTTTTTATTGGAAACGAGCCATTCCATCTTAGTCCTCACGGGTGATAACTTACTCGAGGATACATGTAGATGTCTATGGGCCACAGCATCCAATTACCATCAGGTGGACTGTGTGCTCGTTTAATTACCCTTGTTCTATAAAAAAAAGCTTATTATGGTTATATAACCATTGAAATTGCAAAATTGCGTTGATATTAGTTTCATATTTTTATTGTTTCTCTACATTTCTTTACCATACCTTATATCACAGTGTAGTGACGCTACCGGGTAGTAGTGTTTTAAGAATATCCACTACCCCATATCATCCCGTGGGTGTAAAAGGTGACAGGGGGAAACAAATCAGGAGCTGGGCAGCAGCGTCTTCTTAATAACGACTACAAATAAAAAAACTGTGATCGCCGACCCGTTTGCCAAGCGTGGCAACTGTGGCAAATATCTCCCCTATGTGGTAATCTCTGGGCGAGACCTATGTTCAGCAGTGGACTTTAACGGCACTGGTTCTCCATAAACGCAAATTTTATCGGACCTATTAAATACGGACTAATAACAGCTAAACGTGTAAGAACTCTCAAGTTGTGCAGATTATCTCAGGCGTTTATACGTCGTCCTTACAACATATTAATTGGCTCGCTATCACACGCTCACTAGTTTTAATCAAAAGCTCACTCGATCTTAATATCATCTCGATTATCAGATAATTGCTACTGAATGAGAAAACGTACATCACTCCCCATTTAAGGAAATATACAGATGTTAATATTCCTTCACATTCCCGTTAAATTATTAATTATTAATTCTTACGATATAGTAACTGGTAATAGTTAAAAAATCGCCGTATATTGGCGGCGTTAGAGCATCCACTACCCCATATTATTCCTACCCAAATAAACCAAGCAGGCCAACCAGCCTGCCATGGGGGTAGGGTTGCCAGACGGTCGGGATTCGTCTGGATTCTCCCGATATTTGAAATGATCTCCAGACTCCCGACAAAACTTAATATCTCCAGACAAACAGCTTCTCGGAAAGTTGACGTATAGCCTTTGATTTCATAAAAATGAGTTAGGACTGAACTATGAAGTAATTTGTTTAAATTTTAAATCTTTTCTGAATACTATTAACGGATCCAAATTCGAGGACTCAGTAAATTCCAATGTCAAATAGATGTGGCAACCTAAAAATTAAGTTAACTTGAATTAGGTATGTGTCAACAATGTTAAGTCTTTGTGTAGCCCCTTAATTAAAAAAAATAAACTCAATATTTTTAATAAATATTTCTCTCGACAGCAACCCTAAAAATCCGATATTTCTAAAATTTATCCCGATATTTTGGTCTACCGATCTGGCAAACCTACATGGGTAGCAACTGTGGTGAAAATCCTCCGTAAGAGGCAGCCTATGTGCCGTATATTAGTCACCCTCGTTCTATGGAAAACCGCCTTTTAGCTGTCCACTGCCGGACACGGACGTCTTCTATGGCAGGGAGAATTTGTCGTGATCGCACATGCTTAGCAGTTAACTTTTTGTCGTATATATCGCATTAAAGCTTCAACGGCGTTTAATTATTTTATTTGTAGAATAAAAAATATTCTAAAATTAAGGAAATTCTGCAACTGGGTGTTGCAAGGGCAGTAAACTTTTAGGCGAGCGATCTAATTCTATGTCTGTGGTCGGTACCGCAATACATATTTAACACATCGTAAAATAAACAATCATGAGCACCCGTGGTCAGTTATCACCATGTGATTCGTATACTCGTTTGCCATCACTTGTAATTAAAAATTAGAACTCTGTTATATTTCAAAGAAAACTTAAAATACTTAAAATAATAAATAAGTACTAAAAATAATTACTAATCAATTTAAAAAAAATTAATAAGATCTATATTGTAAAATATTATTTAAAAGAAAATACTAATAATATAAATCTGTGAAACAATTGTCAAAATTGTTTTATATAAAAATTAAATTATCTAAATAAAAGCAAATTAAATGCAAAATGAAATTTCCAATTGAATGAAATTCTAATACTATAATAATTCATGTACTTAAAGTTATTCAATTGACTTTGTAACAAATTCATTCAGTGTAATGAAATTTCCAATTAAATGTAATTCAAATATTATAACAATGCGTGTATGTACTTTAAGTTATTAAATAGATTTTTGTAACAAATTTATTCAGTGTAATGAAATTTCCAATTAAATATAATTCTTACATTATAGTAATGCATGTACTTAAAGTTATTAAATTGATTTTGAGTGCAAATGAATTTTCCAATTGAATGTAACTCTAATATTATAATAATGCATGTACTTAAAGCTATTAAAAATGAATTTCTAACAAATTTATTAAGTGTAAATAATGAGAAATAAATGGCTATTTTATTTTATTTTTATTTTATTTATATTTCAAAGAGGTCCTTCACCTGTTTTTGTTCTATTGCGTGCCTTAAGCGCAAAGTACGTAGGTATATTCTACTATCGCCTAAAAACCTTATAATAATGCATGTACTTAAAGCTATTAAAAATAAATTTCTAACAAATTTATTAAGTGTAAATAATGAGGAATAAATGGCTATTTTATTTTATTTTTATTTTATTTATATTTCAAAGAGGTCCTTCACCTGTTTTTGTTCTATTGCGTGCCTTAAGCGCAAAGTACGTGGGTATATTCTACTATCGCCTAAAAACCAGGAATCTAATGTTTTGTCGCATGAAATCGTGTCTAACAATCATACTAAACATATAATATATAATATAAACACTCACGCCTGTCACCCAGAGGGGTAGGCAGAGACTATAGACTTCCATTTAGCATGATCCTGACATACCTTTCTCGCCTCTTCCACATCCATATACCTACGCATACATGCTCGTCGGTTAAGGGTACTCTTAATTTGGCCCATTTTTAGTATATCGCCAATTTGGTCGACAAACTTCCGCCTAGGACGTCCCTTTCCGACTCTTCCATTCACTTCTGCAACATATATTTGCTTTGTCAGTCTTTCCGCATTCATTCTTTCTACATGACCAAACCACCGAAGCATTCCTCTCTTAATCCTGATCACCGCATCATCTTGCAAACCACACTCTTCTTTTATCACACAGTTTCTCACCCTGTCACTCAGATTCAGCCCTAACATACTCCTTAGCGACCGCATTTCTACTGCATTTATTCTACTCTCGTGCTTCTTCTGCCACACCCAACTTTCACTACCATACGTTAAAGTAGGGACTAATACAGCACTGTGAATTGCCATACGTGCCTTTCTTGACACATTCTGACTTTTCACAATAGAGTGTAGAGCCCCATTTACTTTATTTCCTGCATTTACTCGTCATTCAATATCCTTATCATATCTCCCATCCCTGCTGAATACACATCTCAAATATACGAACTCATCCACTTGCTCAATTAACTCTCCTTCTATTCTTATTTCACATGCCGTTTTGCTTTCTTCTCTTTCAAAAACCATCACTTTCGTCTTACTTGCGTTCACTTTCATTCCCCTTTCTTTTAATGACCTGTTCATTAATGTAACCATCATTTGCAACTCGGCCGCCGACGACGCAAGTATGACTTGATCATCGGCGTACAAAAGGCATTTGATGGTTAACTCACCCATTCTTAACCCGCATTCTTCAACTTTCAAATTTTCCAAACAGCTGTCCATAAATAGGTTGAACAGCCACGGGGAAGCTACACAGCCCTCTCTGACACCTTTATGGATGCCAAACCTGTCCGAGTAGACCCCGTTAATTCTAACACAAGCACTCGAGTCCCTATACAGAGACTTTAATGCCTGTATAAAACCAGCGCTCAACCTAAATGCGTTCAGGGTTTGCCATAACACATCCCTATCCACTCTGTCATAAGCCTTTTCCAAGTCTATGAACGCACAAAAAACTTTTTGGTTTTTCGCCAAAAACTTCTGCGCGATCATGCGCATGGAATAGACTTGATCTGTACATCCCATTCCCTTTCTAAATCCCGCTTACACATCCCAAATTTTTTCATCAGTTTCTTTCGTAACTCTTTCAATTAGTACCTTAGCATACAGTTTTCCCACAATGCTAAGAAGGCTGATACCACGGTAGTTTTTACAGTCCTGCTGTGACCCTTTTCAGGTCAGCTTATATATTGGGACTATCACGGCTTTGCACCAGTCTCCCGGTACCCGCTTTAGTTCCCAACAGAAATTAAACAAGGTGTACAGCAGGCCTGCCACCACGTCCTCTCCAGCCCTTAGCATTTCGAGTGAAACTCTATCATAACCGGCTGCCTTACCTACTTTCATGCTTTTCATTGCTTTCATTATTTCATCTATACTTATCTCCCTATCTCTTTCATCTTCTTTAGGAATTTCATTTAGTTCACACTTCTCCTCACCCATAAATACGTTTTCAAAATATTCCTTCCATCTCTTTAGACTCAACACCTCATCATTCTGAGTACAGCCATTCTCGTCTCGTATCGCATTCAATCTAGGCTGTTTTGAAAGTCCCCTGGTATTTCTTACGAGTTTCCAGAACATTTTAATATTTGCCTGGAAGTTATCCCATATTCTCCTATCATTCTTATCCGTTTTTTCTTGCATTTTCTACAACACGATAACTCTTGAAAATATCAATTGTTCAGCTCAGTCTATTTTTTAATGTCTTGGAAATCATGGAATGTAAATGGCACTTTCATTTTGATTTGGTTATTCATAGTAATTTTTTTCGGCTGAGAAATTCCGAAATTTTTGATGTCTTGAGCAGCCTTTTGGTAATATATTTTACTAAATACGGATACACTTCGACTCACCCTGGGCTTGGCCGCCACTTTGAGTGGGTTATGATGATTATAAGCGCTTAAGGAATGCTCATTTGGATTTACCAAAAGTTTTTTACCTTACGTACGGATGTGAATGTAGCAGCCGCTTTCCCTGCATATAATCTAAAGTTAATTTTCTTTGTATTTAATATAACTGTTAATTTTTCTCTAAATTTGTAACATTTCTGCAAAACGTAATATTACAAATTTGTGAATGTGCCCGGAGTTGCGCAATTAATTTCAGAAGTTGCTTTGTTTAATTATATTACAATATATTAATATACATAGTTACTTTACATATATACAAACATTTATGTGGATTACCGGAACCTTAGAATGTGGCATTCATTGCGCTATTTATGGATATGGATACAAGTAAGTTAAATGGAATTTTTCGTTATGCTTTATCTTAATTCGATTAAAAGTATTCCTTAATCTATCTTGCTCGACATAATATGATAATGTTATTAAGCATTTCAAAGATAAGACATAATGTATAATTTGCAAACTGATGAGTTCAGTTTGCTTTAAATATTGAAATTGAGCTATATAGCCTGCAATTGCCACTTCAGCTTACTGATCTGTTGGGCTATGTCGGTCACGCTGATTATAACACCCGAATGGGAAAAAAAGTTCTCGAGTACAGCAACATAGGGCAGCATTGTACCAGTAGCCGAGTGTAGGGCGACCCCCCACTAGATGGTGTGACGACCTGGTAAGACATGCAAGAAGTCGATGGATGCACGTAGCTCAAGACGGTATTTTGTGGCATTTCTTGTGGGAGGCCTATGTTCAGCAGTGGACATCTGAAAGGCTGTAATGATGATGAAGATGATAAATACGGTGGAAATTGAGTAATTTTTGATACAAATGAAGTTTAATCGCCTGGCGCTTAAAATAAACATGACAAATTTTTTTCATATTCCATCACATGACTGAATGCAATGCGTTTCTATCGGTTTATGGCTGTTAATAAGATGCATTTTTATTGAAAATTTTCGACCAATATCTTCTCACGGAAACTTTAATAAGCCAGGTGTGTAAACTAGTTGAGTTGAAGAGAAGAAACAGCCTGCGCAATACTGACTCTGCTCAAACAGCGTGTGGACAGTGAACACGGCTAATTCGCCAGAAGCGCAGTGACAACATCCTCAAATTGTCACTTCCGGAACGTTGATTGCACGTTTTGTCCCCACTTCCGTTTTCAAATTACACTTTTTCAGCGGCCGCGCATTTTTCTATGAACAATTCGATTCATTATATCGTTATATTATCAATTTTTAGTGATGTAGGTAGTTGTACGCAGACGTTGTTGTTCTCCACTTTTCGGTAGGTAGCGCGATGAGTTTCGCTCTGGACCTTTCAGAGTTGCCATAAAATTTATTACTAACTCGACCACATAGCTACCTTCCGGATCCAGATTTTGTTATTTTCTTTTTTGGCAGTATACCAAACTATATTTTGAATATGATTAAATCCTTTTTGGTCCATAGAATATCACGTTCCCAGCGGCACTGATTTATCTGTACTTTCCATTACTGCGTTACGAGACGTTTGAAACCTCGTTCTGAACCAGAGGTTGTAGCGACACGAGGCTTAGTAAACCCCACCATGATCACCACATGAGACAAAAATCCTTTATTTGGCGCCAAATAAGGCGAATTGTATGGATTTTGTCGCGATTACCATTATCAATGAGTTGATTAACCTAAATCTGCCGCTGCCTGTGGGCAGATTATTTAGTTTAGATTCTATAGGTAAAATAAAATGTGGGGTCTTATGTACTCCATACCGCACTGAAAAAGGGTAGTTTTTCATATTGTTTAGTGATGGGAAAAAAATATCGATTTTATTTAATTGTACTTATGGATGCTTTTTATTAAAACAGGGCAAACAATAATATTTTTGCAACCGATACATTCTGTGAGAATTTTCTTTGCTATTTTGTCAGCCTCACGACTTGATAAGAAGGTGCGAAGTTTTTCGTAGCATCCTACACATCTTCTTTTCTTTGATCCTTTTTCGAGATGATGTGGATTGTTTGGAGCGGGTTCTGAAAAAAAAAACTGATAGTGTATTTTTGAAGCCGGTTGATTAGGAAGACGAGACACGGACGAGGTGTTTCAAGCCTCGTTTCGCAGTCAACGTGATATACCAACGACCGCCTGCGGCTTTGCTCGTGTGGAATTGAATATTACGACAATTTTGTTTATAGTCGTTTCCTAAGGAACATTACCTACATACATGCTAAACTGGAAGGCTCTAATAATTATCGCTACGGAAATAAGGGGACTTTAAAACGAAAAGATAAATCCTTTTTATTCCTTATATACATATTATATGTGGAAATTTCGAAAAATAGTTATTAGTTTTAATGATTATCCACTTTCTTGTCAAATTTTAAGTCTTCAATAAATACATTTGCTTTGCAATACATTTACAACGGCATTACTATATTTAAACAGACAGTTATAATTTATGCTAAGATCTTTTGAACTCCTACCACTTCCTAAAGTCAAGGTGTCGAAATCGAAATGAAATAAAAAATCTTTTGATGTCTTTTAAAATTAGTCATTAACTGCGGATGCGAAGGGTACTTACAAATGTTTAGAGGCTCCCCACACTTATCACTTGGCAGAACCGCAGTCGTCAACTCGAACCCCTAGGTCTGCTTAGAGGGTACTCTAGAGCCCTATAGTAAGTTTCTTTTTTAAAATTCCATATACGATTTATTTTAATTTAAATACCTACGATTAATATGTTCGTATCAACCTGTACAATAATATCACAGAATACCAGCTTAGAGTAATTAAGATAACGCGCCTGCGTTTTATTATAGTAAAAAAAAACAACTAATCTTATCTCACTTAGAAATATAACTCTCTCTTAAAATTAATACGGGTTTATTAAAAGTCATTTTAGGTTTAACTAACTACTTATTCGGAAAATAAATCTGTTCTACGAAGAACCAACAAGCCAGCGCAACATTTTTACAATTAAATCAAGTCAAATTATAAATAACTTGGAAGCTATCACCTCATTTCCAGGGATTAATTAGTTTATTCGTTTTATTAGTAGAAAGGAATTGCCATCTATGTATACTTAAAAAAATAATAAAAAGTGTTACTTAAGTAAAGTAACACTTTTTATTAAATTTTTTGCTCTTAAGCTTTACATTGCTCCATTAATGAATTCCTCACTCTGTGAAGTAGAGTAACACAAACAGGTTATTCATCAACAATACTTAACTTTGGAACATAAAGTACTTTACTTTTATATTCTATAACTACAGTTTTGTATGTCATACAGCAGCAGGCTTGCATTTACCTGAAGAGGATATGGTATATTAGGGAAGCACTACGCTGACATAAAATACCAATGTAAATTAGCAGCATAACGCTGTTGCGTTTGGTGTGATAAGTGACGAGAACTGGAGATCATTTTCTATTGGTAACGAGTAGCGAAGCGTTCCATTTATGTCGTCGTGGGCAATAACGCGTCTACATTTAATTCAGGGTGGATGTCCAAGGGCCAGCGCAGCTACTGACCATCAATTTATTTCTTTTCCTTCTATTATCGGACCACCAGACGCTCAACTATTCTGCTCTACTTTGTTGCTGACGTACCACGTATTCGAACCAAACAGCATGCTCCGTCGTACGTAATGCGTGCAGCAAAGGAGTGGAGTAATTTGTCACTATCTGTCTTTCCAATAGAATAATCTAATACATACACAATAGAACGGGGAGTGGGCAGAGCCCATGTAGCCACCAACATGTCAATTAACACCTATAAATGTCAACACATCCTTTTGACGTGCCAGTCGTTGCCCAATATTTGTGTCAAGCGCGCTTGCTGGGTAAAATTTATTTCAAAAAAGCCAATTTGTGCGATAATTAGGTGTCGGAAAAACAACCGGATGTGGAATTTGAATAAAAGTGGTAAATCCTTATGCCAGTAAGTCGAAGTTATTTATATTATGTGAATATTAGAATCAAAAACAAAGAAATTTTCATGTGAAAAACTCAGTGCTAGGGACGTAAAATTTTTTTTTTTGATACCGGTATATTGTCTCTGGAATAACCGGGAAATATTGTCTCTTTAAAAATGAACTTGGCATAACGACGAGCTAAATAGATGCGATTAAATACGGTAGAAAAAAATTTAATGACCTGCGAATAAATTGTTATAACATTTTTTTTTAATTGTAATTTCCTTCTATAGATACCTATCACTGAAAATTTTCAATAGTTTTTAGATTCAATCTTTTGGTTACGTATCATTACTACATACTATATGTTCACTTGACGCTCAATCACGCAAATTGAGTTGGGTACACCACCACTTTGCCTGGCGTATGTGGACTATGAGAAAGCCTTTGATTCCGTCGAAATTTGGGCGGTGCTGCAGTCCCTTCAGCGGTGCCAAGTTGACTGTCGGTATATCGAAGTGCTGAAGTGTTTGTACAGTAGGGCTACGATGGCTATCCGAGTACAGAACCAGAGCTCGAAACCTATCCAACTGCAGAGAGGTGTAAGACAGGGTGACGTTATATCCCCGAAACTCTTCACCGCTGCTTTGGAAGACGTTTTCAAGCTACTGGACTGGAAAGGATACGGTATTAACATCAATGGCGAGTACATCACTCACCTTCGATTTGCCGACGATATAGTCCTTATGGCAGAATCGCTGGAGGACTTAAGCACTATGCTCAATGACCTCAATAGTGCCTCCCAATGGATAGGTCTTAAGATGAACATGGACAAAACAAAGATCATGTTTAATGTCCATGTCACACCTATGCCGGTAGTTGTTGGGAGCACTATGCTCGAAGTTGTTGACGAGTACGTTTACCTGGGACAAATAGTCCGACTAGGTAAGTCCAACTTCGACCGAGAGGTCAATCGACGGATTCAACTCGGCTGGGCAGCGTTCGGGAAATTACGACATATTTTCTCGTCAGGTATACCTCAATCTCTAAAAACTAGATTGTACAACCAGTGCGTGTTGCCAGTGATGACTTACGGATCTGAGACGTGGTCCTTCACTGCTGGCCGTATGAGGACGCTCAAGGTCGCTCAGCGAGCTATGGAGAGGGCTATGCTCGGAGTTTCTCTGCGTGATAGACTCAGAAATGAGGATATCCGCAGTAAAACCAGAGTGACCGACATAGCCCAACGGATTAGTAAGCTGAAGTGGCAATGGGCCGGCCATATAGCTCGAAGAACCGATAACCGATGGGGAAGAAAGGTTCTCGAGTGGCAGCCTCGTACCGGTAGGCGTAGTGTAGGGCGACCCCCCACTAGATGGAGTGACGACCTGGTAAGATATGCAGGAAGTCGATGGATGCAGGTGGCTCAGGACCGTGCTTTGTGGCATTACTTGGGGGAGGCCTATGTTCAGCAGTGGACTTGTGAAGGGCTGTAATGATGATGATGATGACACCACCACTTTGTGTTAAAATAAAATGAAAATTATAATATTTATATTTGTACTTTTTCTTCCGATTTTTCTCCTGCCTGGTGTAGGCTTACCAATACTGTACTATTTATAGCTATTGGTACTTTTTTAGATAAGATATATTTTTATTTACATAAACCGTTTTGCAGCTTTCCTGCAGATCCGAACATAAACGTATTAATAGAAGCCACGGAACTCTTTAATAATATTTTTCAAAGTAATGTCTTACCCATACATCACAAAAGATATTTGAAGGACAATGCAATTCCATATGAAGAAATTGTATACATAAAATTAGCACCAGTAAGTGTGATCCTGCGAAAAGGATTAATTCCACATCTGAGAATGTGATGGCTCGAAAAAATAAGGCTACAGATGTCAGCACTGAAGAAGAAGAAGATATAAACTCGAAACGTGGTAATCACTCATAGTTGTAATAATTTTTTCCTGAGATTATATTTCACAAAATGGAATAACCTATAAGAAATCAAATGTAACATATATATTTGAATAATATATCAATATTCGATATTGATTCTACTAATCTTGTTGGAAATCTCAGTTGCCAAAAATACCAACGGCAATTGTTTAACAAATATATTTTTTCCATGGTTATTGAAAAAACTTTAAAAAAATTTCTACAGAAAATATATAATACATGCTTTGAAAACTTACGGCAAACATAAAACCTGGCAAATGTCTACTACATTGTACAATGATTATAGTAACATAAACTTTTTATTAAAGTTTATTATTCTGCAAATACCATTTTATTAATTAAACGAAGTACCGCCATATTAATATTTTTAGTTACTTTTATATTCTTTGCAATGTATTGCATATTGTGTATTTTAAACGAGGAAGGCAAACAGGTCAGCTCATTTTAAAGCAACCAACATTAAAGAAACACTAATTTAAATAATTTGACCGACTTCCACGTGGAAGAAAGCTTGTATTCATACAAGCTTACGTCCGCGTGGAAGTCGGTCATAACGCGTTTTATATAGTAATTTTGAGAATTAAAGGTAGCCTAGTCTTTTTAATGTTTTCATCTTTCTGTAGTCATTTCCTTTCGTAGCTTTTTCCCCAAGTTACCGGTTTAACTTAACCAGACATCCAACCGTCTCAATTTTATTATTATCAGTTCAGCAGTTCTGTTATGAAAGATAGACACAGTTTCGCATTTTATATATATATATATATATATATATATATATATATATATATATATATATATATATATATATATATATATATATATATATATAGTATAGGGCGACCAGCCACTAGATGGAGTGACGACCTGGTAAGACATGCAGGAAGTTGATGGTTGTTGTTGTCCTCTGCAGGGCGTAATGCCGTGCAGGTCTCGGGCCTCGGGGTGTACCCCTTTATCCGGATGTTCCTCACGGCACACTACAGTGTGCCGGTCCGGGGCGCCTTGATGGTAAAGGCGTGATGTATTTAGCGACTTTTGTCGCAGTCGGGTAATATATCATTAAGAGAGGTTGTGTAAATAATTGTGTTTAACACAAATTATTTTGTCGAAGTTGGCCTTTCTGCGGCATTGTGGGATTTACTCGACTCCCTAATCTATATAGGGAGGAGTTCTCTTGGATAGGGTCGCCCGTCCGGCGGCCGAGAGTGCAACGGCGCGAAGCCGTTGAGGTGTTCATGTGGCCCGTTGTCGGCGCGGTCGAACATGCCGCGCGCCAGCCGGACCACGAATTCTTGCAGGCTCTCTATCTTATGTTTGGCCGCTATGACGTCATTCCGGACGTAGCGACCCGCACCGACTATAGTTCGTAATGACAAACTCTGCTGGGCCTGAAGTCGCCGCTTCTGACGATCGCTCAGGAGTGCATACCAGGCCAGAGCAGCGTATGTTAGCAGGGGTCTTATATATGTTTTATAGATGTTTAACTTCGACTTTGTCGGTAACTTGGATGTCAGGACAGGGCGGAGCATTGCCCGCGCACATCGAGCTTTGCGTATAGCAAAGTCGACGTGCGCAGTCATACGCAACATCCTGTCAATCCAGCATCCAAGGTAGGTCACAGCCTTCTCATATGCGATCTCCTGGCCTCCGAGGGTTAGCGGTGGTGGTAGATTTCTATAGCGGCGAGTGAGTAGACCGGTCGTCTTGCTAACATTGACGGCCATCCTCCACTCATCCAACCATGGTGGCAGCAGGTCCAGCAGACGTTGCATCCTGGCAGCTGCGATGTGGGCTCTTCTGGACGACGTGAAGTATGCGCTGTCATCCGCAAACAGCGCTAGTTCTACGTCTTCCTCCCAGGAAGTTGATGGATGCAGGTGGCTCAGGACCGTGAATTGTGACATATATATATATATATATATATATATATATATATATATATATCATCATCATTACAGCCCTTCACAAGTCCACGGCTGAACATAGGCCTCCCCCAAGTAACGCCACAATTCACGGTCCTGAGCCACCTGCATCCATCAACTTCCTGGGAGGAAGACGTAGAACTAGCGCTGTTTGCGGATGACAGCGCATACTTCACGTCGTCCAGAAGAGCCCACATCGCAGCTGCCAGGATGCAACGTCTGCTGGACCTGCTGCCACCATGGTTGGATGAGTGGAGGACGGCCGTCTTTATATATATATATATATATATATATATATATATATATATATATATATATATATATATATATATATATATATATATATATATATATATATATATATATATATAAAGATTCTTTGTGAATCCGTTGTTATTGCCTTGGAATAAAGTCTGATTTTATGTAATATTAAAATGCGTTTTTATGTATGACTTGTGTGAATATAATTTGTATGACTAATGAGCGAACTGTGTTTATAATAGTAGTGACAATGCGACGTAACCGCTTGTATGTGTGCTTCTGGCGACACCGGTTCTCGTACAAAAGAAGGTTGGCAGCCATTTTATTGTGTATTATAGTATTCTGTGGTCTTTCCATCCGATTACAATGTGGGTGTATTTAATGCAATAGAATAGTTGACTTATATTAACGTATAAATTAATGCAATGGTGTTTTTTTTTTTCAATTTATTTTTCGTATATTTCTAAAGTCTGAATTATTTAAAATGCGGTTAAGAACCAATCACCGTAATTTCATCACTTTAAATCTCAATGTCACTAGCAACATATCAATGATCTGGTTGGCTTCTAATTACCAATCTGTCACCGTAAAGCGCTTATTACACTATACAATTTTTAGGAAATCTAATTAGGAATTGGAAGCTATACTCCGGCCGCTGAGTTATTACCGATTTGACACATGACGAATTGACAATACTAGTGAAGTGACTGAACCAGTAACCCTAATATCATTTGGGAACAGTTTGTTTTTAAATATTCTAGTATAGTGTGTAATTAAATAAAATCAAAACAATAATAGTTAAAGACACAGGTTCTTTATTAGGTGGAGTATCCTTGATGGGCGTAGATAATTGGTCGAGGACGTATCAAAATAAAACAAATTTGTAAACACTGTTACACATTTTAATGAATAGAGTAGGTACAAGATGTTTTAATAAATGACTACCTATCATTTATTAAAACAATTATTCAGACTCTGAACCAGATTCGCCAGAGCTGTCATCGCTATCAGTCACTTGTATGACAATTTCATTCTCTATAATGGTGTCCACTCTTATATCGCGTTCATAATCTTCTGTTATTAGTTTTCGAGTCTTTTCGACGACCTTGACCCAACCTTCTTTCGTTATTTTGCTGCAAGCATCTTTTAATAGACCCATCATTTTATTAGTACTGAATGGCGGGGTCGTATTATTACGAGCTGCGTAACCTGTAATGTAAACATTAAATAACGTTAATTTATTACATTAACACGTTTACTGCGTAACAGGCCGATATCGGCCTGCCGCGGTACTTGAACTGGTGCGGACGAAGAAAACTATGTCCCTCTCGCTTGTGCGAAACGATTATCTCAGGTGTTTGTAAAAATTCGACAGAGACAAATATATATTTCATCTTGCGGTAAATGCCGTAGTTGTTCCCCATCAAAACATAACGGCAGGCTTTTATTGACCTACCACGCACTGACGGTGAAAAAACATCCGCGAGTGCGGCAGTGGGCCTATTTCGGCCCGCCCTCCCACCAGGCAGCTGGCGACCCGATACCGCACAGAGCGCGCGCCCCGCCAGTTAGTGTTGTGCTATCTAACAGCTCTGTCGTAGCGTCCGATATTATCAACAATGGCAAGCAATAAAAGAAAAATACAAATTTTGGAAAATAGAGTAATTCGCCCTGCAGTTATTGACAGTGATAGTGACAGCAGTGAAGAAATATTTTCCACTAAGAAAACTAAAAAGGATTTGGAAACAAATGTGCACGGAAAACAAAGCACAAGCGGTAAGTTTTATTTACTACCTACACATATCAACATATCAGCCTTAGACGCATAATGACGTGGGGATTTTTTATGTAATACCATCCTTTATGAAAAAGATTATTCTTAATACTTTCATTGCATTTTAATGATTTATTTTCAACAGTTGATGTCGAGAAAATTTAGTTTTTTTGAACATCTTTTCAATTGAACCATAATCCGTCCGCTTTTACCCCAACACTCCTTTTTCTCGCTAAATAAGACACAATAAGAGTCACAGTAAACTTTTTTTGTCAACAGCGGACGTTTTCAGTAGCCCCAGTGGAAGAAAATTTCATATTCTTAAACCAGTCTCGTTTTCACATGTAACTAAAACAGGTATGTCTTAATTTAAATAATTTATTTGCTTTTAGTGTTATAGTTTCTGCTGAGCATCTATTGACAGATATCTCTCTCTCTCTATCTCTCAAAATTTCATATTTTATTTAATTTTTTACTTATATTACTGTAAAGTTTCATCTAAATCCGTTCAGTAGTTTTTGCGTGAAAGAGTAGCAAACATTCATACATCTAAACTTTCACATTTATAATATTAGTGTAGATTAATTTTATTCCACTTACCTTTTTTTGCATTACAGAATGTAAAAATAAACCTACACCACAGACATCAAAAGGATTGTCTTCGCCTAGCTCATCGTCATTGGAACGATTTAGTATGTATAGCTCAAGAGGATGCAGTCCTTCGCTAAACAATATATCAGCTTCTAAGCTTATGCACGGCATCAAAATAGATGAAAGCGAATATCATGACTTGATAAATCTAAGAAACGATAATAAAAAGATAAAAAAGAAAAATGAAATAGAAAGGAAAGATCCAAAGACAAAACTTACATTCACTTATTCTTTTGAAGACAGTATGTCGCAAGGGTTAACTGAAAGTAATGAAAATTGTGTTTTTTATGACGAAGAACGTAATAAACAGTTTGAAGAAAACGAAAGACAGAAAGAAACACTTAATGACGAAGCAGAGAGAGAGAAAGAAACAGAAAATGTTGATGTAGAAGATGTAGAAGAGAGAGAGGAAGAAACAGGAAATGCTGAAGAGGAAGATGAAGATGCAGAGAGAGAGGAAGAAACGGAAAATACTGAGGAGGAAGATGAAGAGCAGGAAAGTGGTGACACAGGCGATGATGAGAGTGATGAATATTCTGCAAGTGAAGTTGTATCGGATATAGATAATGATATTTCAGAGGAAGAGGAAGATGCACAGGATAATAGTGTCAATGAATGGGATGCTGTCACAGATTTGACACCTGAGTTGGATGCGTGTACTTTAAATGAAAGCACTTTTAATATTCCTATAGAAGATATATCTCCTGCAGGTATTTTTTCCTTATTTGTAACTGATGAAATAATAGATAAAATGGTTACAGAAACTAATAAATATGCGTTAAAACACATCGCAGAAAAGCAAAATAATAACGAAATAAAAACAAAATCTCGGTTATTATCATGGAAAGCTACGAATAATATAGAAATGCGGAAGTTTCTAGGGGTACTACTCGCAATGGGTCTGAACAAAGTGCCTCATATAAATGACTATTGGTCAAAAAAATCAATATATCGAAACGAATATATTGTATCTGTAATGACTCGGGATAGATTTCTGCTATTCCTGAAATTCTGGCATTTTTGTGATGATTCGTCAGCCATCCACAATACAAATAAGTTGAAGAAAATTCATGATTTGGCTAATATGCTCAACAGCAGATTCCAAGAAGTATTAACGCCAGGTAAATTCATTGTTATAGATGAATCAATGATACCATGGCGTGGCAGGCTGAAATTCAAACAATACATTAAAAACAAATCACACAAGTATGGTGTTAAAATTTACAAGTTATGCACTCCAGAAGGGTATATATATAATTCAATAATTTATTCTGGAAAGGGAGAAAATGGCCGTGAACAAAATCATGGTAAAGTCACCGTACTGAAACTCATTCAAAGGCTGGAGAACAAATGTCGTGTAGTAATTGCAGACAATTTCTACTCTTCAATTGAATTGGCGGAAGAACTCTTATCTCAAAAAACCCGTTATTGCGGTACCCTAAATTCGAAGCGAAGGGGGCTACCTAAGGAGATAGTGTTACTAAAGTTGAAGAAGGGTGAAATCAAAGGAGCTATGAATAAAAATGGCGTTAAAGTTATTTAATGGGTTGACAAAAGGCAACTTCTAATGATATCTACTCTCAAAGAGGACAAAGATGTGCTTGTCAACACTGGCAAAAAAAATAGGAAGACGAATGAAGATATAAAAAAGCCTACATGTGTCTTAACGTATAATAACAACAAAAAAGGAGTTGACTTCAGCGACCAAATGTCTTCATACTATTCTACATTAAAAAGAGGGCTCAAATGGTTCAGAAAAGTGGGTATGGAATATTTGTTAGGCATGGCGTTAGTAAACGCGTGGATCACATACAACGTGAAATGTGATAAGAAGGTTTCAAAAAAAGAATTTACAGAGGCATTAATGCAATCATTAACTGGAAAAAGTATATGCGCTGATAGTAAGTATAATGACGTGTAACATCACTGTAGGCATATGTAGATTATTGTTGAAGGCGATTCCTACATTTCCGTGTTTCAACATCGTCAGACGTTCTACATCTGCAACAGGTAACTATTGTCATTATTTTGAACATATTACCAGTGTTACGGTGGCTGCGCATGGTCTTCGTGCATGAGCTTTGTGCTGACTCTGCTATTTTCTGCGAGCAATGTTTGGCGTTGTTTGCACTACTGTTCTATTATGGTATGTTATGGCACTGTTTACTTACTCAATAACACATAATGCGAGTTCTTATTTCGGGGCACTCAGCTGCATTTATCATAAAAATAACGCTTTAAGTGGTCTACTTGATTGCACAAAATAGACATTAGGTCCTGTTACCACTATATTATACACCATATACATAATTTTATACCTATATATACAGGCTGTTAGGGTTATCACCGCTGTCCTTCAAGGAGGTTACTCAGTATGGTTTATACAACAAATTTCCCTATCATGTCGTAAACTCGAAAAAAAATTTTTGGCTTCCCATACTAACCGATCCGATCAACTGATTAAAAATTGTATTTGAGGAATAAACTATCTGATTTTTTTGTATGAAAAGTGAGAATATTTTTTTAAGATTTCAACATGGGTCCCATAAGGAAAGTTGTTGTATAAGCGATACTGAGTTATCTCCTTGAAGGACAACCCTACACCTATACAACATGTAATTCCAAATGCGCAAAACCTCCCGTGGGGTAACTCAGCCCATGTTACAGAACAATTTTTGTTCTGAGATTCGCAAAAAATATTTTCACTTAATTTAAAATGACCTTATACACCGTGTAACGGAAGGGGGGTATCAACCCTGAAGGAGGTGAATGTGCTCATGAAACTGAACAACTTTCCCCAAAGAATATAGGTCGAAGTATGAAAAAAAATGTTGGACCTCCCGTAGTAGTAAATCAATCAGCTGGTTGTCAATTTTGTAAGGGAAGGCCAATTTTTTTTTCATATTTCGACCTATGTTCTCTGGGGAAAGTTGTTCAATTTCGCGAGTTCTGTGGTAAAACTCAATGTTTAATAAATCACACGGAATTAAGCAAAAAAATTCATTTCAGAAAATCAAGTAAAACCTAAGGACAATGACCATGTTCTTGAAATGAGCGCTAAACGAAGAAATTGTGCAGGGTGCTACGACAGACTGCGGAAAATCTTTAATAGTACCGAAGCAAAAAAAAAAGTAAAGAAAATAAAGAAATATTGCAGGAAATGCAACCAAAACCTTTGCGTAACATGTTTCCAAGATAGGCATAAGTAAATAAAAACATTTTACAGTTCTTTTACGATAATTCTGTTTTATTTTCGATATCCCCTTATTTTTCTCTGTCCCGTCACTACTAAAAATACTTTCTAGTGCGGTTCAGGTCGATATCGGCCTGCCGCTTTTCCTGCTTTATTTCTCATTTCTTGTTTGGCAGATCCCGGGGCGAATCAAACCTATGAACGTTGGGTTCAAGCTCATTCTAACAATATAAAAAAAAATGTATACATTATGTTTCCACAAAGTTATAGCAATTTAATCTATCCTAGTGCTGGTGGGTCTAGATCGACCACTCACGCACTGGCGGAAACATCATTGGGGGCGCATTTTGGCCCGCCGCCGCACTAGATGAAGTATTATGATTTTACTTGCCGCAGTAAACGTGTTAAATAAACGAAACGTTACACAATTACCTACATGTAAGGGACATGAGATATTTATTTCTTAGTTATGTATCTTTTTACTTATATGCTGAATATTGGATGTTATAATAGTACAAATTATTCATATTCATAACTTATGCGATAAAAAACAATACCTTTGATTTGTGCCCATATTAGCTCAATGGCATTGTACTGGCAGTGATAAGGCGGAATTCGAAGTACCCGATGTCCATGTGCTAGAGCTATCTCATCTACTTCATAACGGACTCTTGATGTTTTATTTTCGCGTACCAACTTTACTAAGTCAGACTTTAGCATTTCGGCAGTAGTTTCAATTCCATTTTGGTGTAGCCATGTTACGAGATCAGCTTTCTTGTCGGCCTGAGTAGGCGCTTTATTCACTTGTTTCGAGTGATATGAAGCGTTGTCCATTATTATGATAGAAGGCTCTGACAGGCTGGGTAATAATTGATTTTCGAACCAATTCGTAAAAGTGTCTGTATCCATCTCCTCGTGGTAATCGGAAGTACTTTTTGACGCGAAAGCCAGCAGTCCATTTTCAAAGAAACCACTTCCAGCAGAACCGGCGTGAAAAATTATCAGTCGCGATCCTTTTCCAATTGGAACCTTTGAGGTTGATGCTTTTGTTTCGTCAGTCCAAGAGCGTGACACAGTGTGGTTCGCATTTAACCATGTTTCGTCAACAAAAACGACGTTGTCCCAAGACTCGATTTTTCTGGCTTCTCCTAAAAACTCGCTCCTTTTAATTATTAAATCAAATCTTTCCATTAATATTTTCCTTTTATTCGTTTTTTTATATTCAAACCCAATTTCGTGCAATAGTTTTGACAACGCCGTTTTACCGCCTTTAAACAAGCCAGCTTCTTTTAAAGAGACCAAAAGCAAACGTCTAGTTGGAAACTCGTTCCTAGTATAATAACCATATATGTGGTTTCTTATTGCATCTGCATCAAAAACATCAACACCTGTCACGGGCTTTTGTCTTCGTTTTTTCTTGGGAGTGCGTAAAACATTATCTTCACTTCCAGAAGCACCAAATTTTTCTTTATTTATACTTTATAGTGTTTTTGCACCAATTCCAAGAGCTTGTGAAACCCGATCTTTCACTTGAGTGACAGGAATCAAAGGGCCGCCAATCCTGTAGCTTTAGTACAAGCTCACGACATTGACTATTCAATGTTTTTTCTCGTTTCGGCATTTTCAACAAAATTACCAAACACAAACAAAATTAGTAAAGCGCAACGATAAACAGGGGAAAGCCGAGTCACGAGACAAGAGAACGTAGTCTGTGCGCACGAGAGTACGGAAGACGACTAAACAGATTAAAATAGCGGTGGTAAGGGTGTTGCCAGAATAGTATCGCCAATTACTTAAAAAAATACACCTTAATTATAATATAACATTGCTTAATTGAGGGAGAAAATTATATTTATTAAATGTTGTTTTATATATTATGAATGTTAAAAATTATACATAATCATATTTCTGTCTTTGGATCACACATAAATCTTAAAAATCATAGAGATACTGGGAACACAGTGCAATTAGGAGACGCAAAAAAATGGTGGCATAATAGTCTAGTTGCTCGAAGGAATAAGTAAAATAAAAATATCCAAATAAAATAAATATCATATCTATTCCAATGAATTCGGACCGAATACTATCAAGCACATCACTATGAAAACTAGACGCACGATGTAACTTTGTACAAGCGCGCCAAAGAACGAAAAATAAATGTTTTCATATTATTCACAAACTATTTTAAGTTTTGAAACAGATTTTATTGGAAAATTACTTGATTCTGACATTTTGACATAAAGTTTTATATTAAAGAGGTATTCTAAATCATTCGGCAAATGTGTCGCTCGTGCAAGGTTATATCGATTAATTTAAGAATAATCTGTCAAATCGGTAATACCTCAGCGGCCGTACTATAGTGATCACACTACACTAAATTGAATTCTAAATCGTGACGAACCGCATTCGTAAAGAAGTATCGACGGGGTTGCACGTTTGATCGATGGCGCCGTATTTATCAAAACAGCAGAAAATAGGACTTGCCGTAGCCATGGTGGGAACAATAGATATTAAAAAAAGAGAAAAGAGTACTTGTCATTGAGAAAAACTGTCCAATATGAATATAATTATATATTTTTAGATTCTAAGCAGTTTTTTTATAGGATAGGGTGACAAACTAGAACACAGTCCACCTGATGATAAGTGGTTGCTGCGGCCCATGGACATCTACATCTATCTCCGATTACAAATCAAAATGCAGATTCGTTGTCACCTGTGACGACTAAGATGGAATACCTCGTTTCCAGTAAAAAGGGTCTCCGGTTCTCTACACTTGCCATACGAAACACAGCAACATTAAGCTACTATTTTACGCTGGTATTCTGTGGGAGCGTGGTGCTTCCTCGGCCGAGCCGACCCATTCGTGCTACAACTACTAATATAACTGCAGCATGGCTCTACCACCTATAAACAGTTTGAATATTTGTTAAGTTTGGTATCCAAACATATTGAAAAAGAAGTCACGATATTTCGATAAAGTGTGAGTACCAAAGAATGTTTGATGGTGACATTACGTTTTATAGCCACCGGAAATTAATATTAAGATTTAAAGTACTGCTCTCTGATATCAGACTTCTATCAAAACTTCAAGACATCCGCTTGTATCAAAGCGCGTTTGCCGACTGGTTGGCAATCAGTCATGGTTGTTCTAAATCGTAACGTTGCGATTACACTGTCCTAAATTGTAAACAACTTAGAAAGTAGAGCGATTGGGACCTCCAATTTGTCTAAATCGGATCCTAACTGTTCTAACTACGATTACACCTTCCTATTTCCTAATTAAATTTCCTAAAAATTGTATAATGTAATAAGCGCTTAAGGTTCTTAAGTTTTTTCAATTTGTTGTCGAGGTTTCGATATTTGTTTGCTACTTTAAAAATGGGAATAATGCCGTTGAAGAGCCAGAAGAAGAATTTTAAGGCACTTTTTGGTGTGTGTAACTAGATTAGGTTATTAAGGGGATATAAGTAAGTCAGATCAAATTCTAATTTCGCCCCCACTTCTCCGCGCGTCGTATGCTATTTACCGACATGTTTGTAATCACTAATACTGTAAGTAGATAGGTCGTTAGATACTTATTTCATTAGGTTTATCATATTTATGCCTGTTTCTTAACGCCAACCCAGTCGCTTCTTATTTTTATCACGGTTATTTCCCATTTTAATTTTACGTCGTCCTGTTGCGTATAGTGTATTCTGATCGTAAGCGACACAACTTCTCCCTTCAAAAGCCTAAGCGATACTAACGGGCGACAGGAATCAAGCTTCAAGACGCCGATAGTTTAGGTAATTTCTTTTTACAGGGAAAATAATGGTATTTTAAAAAAGTAAATAATATAAGCACTGCTTTATAGTTAGTTCAGTTAGTATGCAAAGTTTCATAATCTTATTTAAAGTATTTTATGAATAAAAGCGGTTTATTTTTCAGTTTGGAAATAAATTTGGATTTTTTTCTTTAGAGAAAATTTTACGGAATCGTGTTTTCGTCTAACATAGTCCTTAACATTAATCCTCAACTTTACCATATATTTATTTCAAAATTAATGCTGCAATACTTTCGGCATAACGGAGGATCTTGCTAAGCCATTTGAGGTTATATTTCCCCTTAAGTAAGAACTTGTAAATAAAAAGTCACTACATACAATTTTTTGGGAAAAAATGTTCTTTTTAAATAAAATTAAAAAAAAACTATGTGGTTTACTCCCATTTATCCCGTCTCATCTCTCGCCCTTCCCGCTTAAAACTGATCCTTTTTTGTCTATCCTTTCCTGCCTGGGAGTCCGAATAGGTAGTCTTTAGGTGTGTTAGGAATAACCCGAGTGCAAATAGTTTCGCGATAGCGATGTGATACGACCAAAGACGTATATTTATATTTTATCTCGTATCTTAGGATACAACGGCATAGTTAAACCTACACGTGACTTATACCTCCTTCTTACTACCTACCTAATTTTATGCCTCCACTGTTGTGTTCCAGTTTGAAAAGTATGAAGACTTAATAATTACAGTTTACGAGGCATTTTGTATTTTTTTATTTACTTACCTCTAAGAAAATAAAAAAAGGTTATCTTATCTACCCTCTTACCTATTTTTGCCAAAAAGCAACAGTGTTCCAGTTTGAAGGATGTAAAGAGCCAGTGCATAATTACAGGCTACTAGGCATTCATATCTTACTCCTTATTCCACAGTACAACACATCAGACCTCTTATTCCTCAGTAATTGTTAAGACTGTTTGTGACTTGTACTATAAAAAAATCACACGCACATGCCGGAATACATCGGGATCTTAGTCGCATCCAACATCCTATCAATGGAAACTAGCGATATTTTTTGTTGGCAATACAAAATAATAGGTTATCTTCAAACGGGTCCGCATTTCACGACAACTCAATTTACAATTTTTATTTTTCTGATAGCACATACCATGGGAATTGAAAGCCTTTTAAGTACATTTCATGCGGAGTTCACTACTTTTATGCATTTAAAAATGTGTACTTAGATGTCATATTTTTTGTTATAACTACTTTTGAATAAATAAACGTAGCACGCACACACATCGGTTGCTTCGTATGTAACGAGAAACTACCAGACAATAGATTGTTATATATAATATACATACACACATAGATATGATTGAAGAGTTGTATGTAATATCGAAATGACTGTAAATACTGTGTTGGTTATATTACTTTTTTTTAATTTTTGTCTGTTTATACGGGCTGGTGTTCGAAATGGTTGAACCTATTATAATGAAACTTGACGAAAAGTTATGGAGGAATGCCGGGTGTGACCTAGGCTGTTCATTTAAGAAATCACAAAATTTATACTTGTGGCTTCTTGATGTTTTCGCTTGCGACGCGACGACAGCGCCGACACATACTTAAAATAAATGGCCGTTGATGACGATCTATAATATAAATAACTTAACATTAATAAATCCTAGTCAATTGGGAGCGGATCGCCAGTGAAAAATAAATTTTATAAAAGAACAAAATAATTTATGTAAAATTCCAAGGATAATCAAATCAACCTTTCTCAGGTGTCCTCTCAATGTGACGATATTCAACAATATGCTTAGTTAACATCGTAAAGTGGCTTCGTTAAGCAATGGAGAGGATCGATGAGCTGTACGTGTCCTCACAATGACCTTACCGCCCTCTATCGGTCATTACTCTTTTGTCATAACGTTCAACTATCGCTTAAAACACAAATAATTAATTTCGTATTTGCGTTTTGTTTTTTATCACTTATATCACCAATTATCGGTTAGAATACCTGACTAATGTATTGAAGGTATTAGAAGGAAGGTATTTTTACATTTTTTTTCAATATAAATAACGGTGACCACTGCCAAACGAGCATACAGTGCACCTGATGAGACGTAGAGGCTGTGGCTCATACACATTTACATCTAGCTCTGTTACCAGTAAAAAGGATCTCCAGATCTAGTCACTCGATCGTCATTTCATCATGCGAAACACGGCAGCATTATACTTCTATTCTTGGAGCTGGCTGGAGTGGGTCGGCTCGATGCGATCCACTCCAGCTACATTAATGCGTATATGAACATCATGTTCATTATAATATGTAGTCGCTAAAGATTTTCCGTAAACATGTTCTAAAGTAATGTTATACATCTCACTACTAGGCACAGGCAGTAGGCCTTATATCTGGAATGATTTCGAGAAAACGTCCGCCGCGCTGACCCAATGCACATGAACATATAAGCGTGTTAATGAATGACACGATCTACGACTGGTCCATGAGCACTAAACTCCAAGGGCTTAACATTAACTCTGTAAAATAATGATCTTGTAAAGGCCCATTAATTAACGCTTGTCATCATGTGGATGTAGTAGGACGTGACTAAAAGAAACACCAGAAGATGGGCAGTAGCGTCTTTAAGTAATAATAATTAAAAATAAAAAGCTGCCGTTGCAAATCAGCCTGCGAAACGTGACAACTATGGAAAATCTCCCCTATAAGGCAATCTACAGGTTGGCCTACGTTTAGCAGTGGACTTCCATAGACTACATAGAATGATATGTAATTTTTTTATAGAATAAGGGTGACAAACAAGCACTCAGTCCATCCGATCGTAAGTATATGCTGTGGCCCATAGACATCTTAATTGATCTTCAATTAATAATCAAAATGGAAATGCGTTTTTGCCTGAGGACTAAGATGGAGTGCCTCGTTTCCAATGAAAAGGGTCTCCGGTTCTCTACACTCACCAAAAAAAAAACACAGCAGCATTAAGCTGCTATTTTACACTGGTATTCTGTGAGAGAGCGTGGTCTTACCCCGGTCGAGCCGACCCATTCGTGCTGCAACCACACTATCGCTGCAGCGTAGAACTACCACGTTAAAAATGCTTAGACGCTAAAATTGTATAAAACGTAGTCAAAGTGCCGTTACAATGGATCAGTACAATAAGAATGATGTGGTGGTATCCAACCGCAGAGTAAGCAATGATCGAATCTATAACCAGCAGAACTATTATGTCATAAGTACAACCGACCTTGCCTCAGTCCGATCCGATAATCTTCCATCTTCCAATACCACTGTTTGCGGTTGAGAGATCGCATGCAACGGTAAATCGAAGGTATTGATGTACGTAAGTACGGACGCGAAGTGATCTTAGATTTAGTTCACAGATTACATATTTGGCTTAAGAACGGTTTGTAAGAAGAGTAAATAACCCTGAAATGTATTTTCATTCCGTTTCTTTAAATAAATTAAAATATATATATATATATATATATATATATATATATATATATATATATATATATATATATATATGTCTCGTATCTCTCCTACCCGGGGTACAAACTGGAACACTCCTTTGTGCCTCGGGCTGGAGTTTGCGTTTACGTCAGAGAGGACATCTGTTCTCGACGCCTCGGCAGACTTGAAGGTTCGGACCTGTCCATCCTTTGGCTACGCGTAGACAGCGACGACCATCCGCGCGTCTACGGGTGCCTCTATAGGTCCCATAGCGGTAATGCCGAAACAGACCGACTCTTCGACCACGTCCAAATGGCTGCAGATTCGTTGCTACAGCAGATCCCCTCCGCAGAGATCGTGATCCTCGGCGACTTTAACGCCCATCACGCCGAATGGCTCGGTTCACGTTTAACCGATCATGCGGGGAGATCTGTTCATGATTTTGCCTTGGCATATGGTCTGACACAACTGGTTACTTCGCCTACGCGGATCCCAGATGTGGAGGATCATGCACCTTCCCTGTTGGACCTTCTGCTGACCTCTCACCCGGACGGATATCAGATTTCCGTCGACGCCCCTTTAGGCTCCTCGGACCATTGTCTGGTCCGGAGTGTTGTGCCACTCACGCTGAAATCGCGGTTGCATTCTGCAGGCTGCCGCCGTGTTTGGCACTATAGGTCAGCCGATTGGGATGGGATGCGGTCTTTCTTTGCATCCTACCCTTGGGGGCGGGTTTGCTTCTCGCCGGATGATCCCAACGTTGTTGCGGATTCTGTTACTGATGTGGTACTTCAGGGTATGGAACTTTTTATTCCTTCCTCTGTGGTGCCCATTGGAGGCAAATCTCAGCCATGGTTTGGTCGCTCCTGTAAAATAGCATCATGCTATAAGCAGGAGTGCTACCAAGCCTGGGTTGATGCATCAGCGTCCCGGGATGTAAACACCAGCGCTCTAAAAAAGAAGTATAATTCCGCCTCTAGGTCCTTCAAAAGAGTCATTGCCAAGGCAAAGTCAGAGCACATAGGCAGAATTGGCGAGAAACTAGTACGCCTTCCTTCTGGAACCCGTGCATTCTGGTCTCTCGCCAAGGCTGTCCAGGGGAATTTCTGTCAGCCATCTCTTCCATCTCTGCACAGGGAGGACGACTCACTGGCCCATACTGCAAAGGAGAAAGCCGATCTTCTAGGCTCCTTCTTTGCGTCCAACTCGACTCTCGATGACGGGGGGAGTACGCCGCCGACCATCCCGCGGTGTGAGTGCTCCATGCCGGAAGTGCACCTCGCACAGCGCTCGGTTCGCAAAGCACTCCTCTCCCTGGACATCCACAAGTCGAGTGGGCCTGACGGAATCCCCCCAATTGTGCTGAGGACGTGTGCTCCAGAGTTGGCACCGGTTTTAACGCGTCTTTTCCGGTACTCCTACTCCCTAGGCGTAGTCCCAAAATCATGGAAGACGGCTTTCGTCCACCCGATCCCTAAAAAAGGCGACCGCTCAAACCCGTCCAACTACCGGCCAATTGCCATCACCTCCTTGTTCTCCAAAACAATGGAGTCCATTGTAAACTGCCAGCTCATGAGGTACCTTGAGGATCACCAGCTGATTAGTGACCGCCAATACGGTTTTCGCCGTGGTCGGTCAGCTGGTGATCTTCTGGTCTACCTCACTCACAGATGGGCGGAGGCAGTAGAGTTCAAGGGGGAGGCATTGGCCGTTAGTTTGGACATTGCGAAGGCCTTCGATCGGGTTTGGCACAAAGCGCTTCTTTCGAAGCTCCCTTCCTATGGGCTTCCCGAGAAATTGTGCGATTGGATCACCAGCTTTCTTGCAGATCGGAGCATCAAGGTCGTTGTAGACGGTGCAAGCTCCGATTGCAAGCCTATTAATGCTGGTGTTCCATAGGGCTGCGTGCTATCGCCAACGCTGTTTCTTCTGCATATCAATGATATGTTGCATACCCGTAACATTCATTGCTATGCGGATGACAGCACTGGTGATGCTCTTTACACCGGCCGAGCCAATATTTCTCGGGAAAACGTCTCCGAGTGCCGGGACAAACTTGTGTCTGAAGTCGAGTCTTTGCTGAACAGAGTCTCGGATTGGGGACGACTAAATCTAGTCCAGTTTAACCCCCAGAAGACACAAGTTTGCGCGTTAACCGCTAAAAAGAACCCCTTTGTCGTATCCCCTCAGTTCCAAGGCACTCCCCTTGTTGCCTCAGCCAGTATCGGAATCCTCGGCGTCGACATATCGAGTGACGTGCAGTTTCGTGATCACTTGGAAGGGAAGGCCAAATTGGCCTCTAAAAAGCTTGGCGTGCTCAGCAGAGCGGGACAGTATTTCATGCCGGCACACCGCCTGCAACTTTACAAGGCGCAGGTACGGCCGCACATGGAATACTGTTCCCATCTCTGGGCTGGGGCTCCCCAGTACCAGCTCCTTCCACTTGACCGCATCCAGCGCAGAGCGGCTCGAATCGTCGACGACCGAGTGCTTTCCGATCGGCTCGATTCACTGGCGCTGCGAAGAGATGTTGCATCTCTTTGCGTATTTTATCGCATCTATCACGGGGAGTGCTCTGAGGAATTGTTCGGATTAATCCCAGCCGCCAAATTTCGTGAACGCACGACACGGCAAACGTCCCGATACCATCCACACCATCTGGATGCTTGGCGGTCCACCACTGTACGTTTCACAAGGAGTTTTCTTCCACGTACAACCTCTCTGTGGAATAGTTTACCACCGGCGATTTTTCCGGACCGATACGACCTGGGGACCTTCAAGAAAAGAGCTTACTCCTTTCTAAAGGGCCGGCAACGCACCCGCAATTCTCCTGGTGTTGCGGTTGATCATGGGCGGCGGTGGTCACTTAACATCAGGTGAGCCGCATGCTCGTTTGCCCCCTCTTCTATAAAAATATATATATATATATATATATATATATATATATATATATATATATATATATATATATATATATATATATATATATATATATATATATATCGCTGTGTTTTATGCTTTCAAGTTTTGAGGAGTGACTACGTCACTTACGTGGCTGAGGTGTGTCGTAATCTCCCGTCCGATATATACTCGTCGTTCACTGTTCCATATAAGGATGTTTAGGTCACTCGTCAAGCTATTCAATGCTATGCTCAGAATTTCTATACTGATAGATTCGTAATGAAGTTATCCACAGTAGAACCACAGTAACCGACATAGGCGATATAGCTCGAAGACCAAACAACCGATGAGGAAGGAGTGGCAGCCTACCTAATGTTTCCGATACGGTTTTCACCTATGTATATCCCAGGTGAGAACCGCCCAGGAGTAAGGAGTGATGACTCGATAATACATTCTGGAAACCGATGGATGTAGGTGACTCAGGACAGTGTTTTGAGGCAATACTTGCGGAGGTATATGTTTAGTAATGGACTTGTGAAAGGCTATAATTGTGATGATGATGATGATGAATCACTGGCCGTAGTTTTTAATACTTTATTTGTAGTTATTTAACAAATTTTACGGAAATGAATTTTTATTATCAAGATCTGCTAATTCATTGTCCCTAGTCACTTAATCCACTTAATCTGTGGCATAAACCGGATTACTATGAAGGTTTTTAGGCCTGTAAATAGTTTTAATGTAATGCCGTTCTAGGTTATTATTAATTTAACCATGTCTCACTATAATTGATAGAATCAGACGTTACTTTGCGGAAATCCATTATAATAAAGATATTAGTAGTTATTTTGCAATCATCCGCTAAATTAAATAAAATGATGTGTCTTCTCTAGTTTGAAGAGCACCTCCCGCCCTCCCTCAATTGCGTGCACTAATCCTGTCACCACCAATCCCAGCACACCACTATTCTAGGAAAGACACACCATCGACGATAATACGACACGTGTTTCGCCTCTACACGAGGTATCTTCAGGTGATGTTGACTCTACGGCGGTTGACCGCTAAGTCACTTCGCGGTCAGCCGCCGGTGCTCTTCAAACTAGGGAAGATCATTTTATTTAATTTAGCGGATGGTTGCAAAATAACTATTAATGTCTTTATTACCATGTGTCACTGTCAGTAAACAAATACAAAAGAGAATTTTTGATTATGCATTAAAATATAACTGTGCCTAAATTCAGGAATACGCAGCCCCAATAGCCATATCTGAAGCTGTAACTGTCAGTTTATAGGATTGACCTCTACAAAACACTTCTAAAACCCCCTTTTCTTAAAAATTTAAGCAATACTTATTACCAAATAAAATTTATTGCTTTTACAGAGACATTTTTGATATATAATAAAGTCTAACGTGTTACAGTTTTGCAAGCAGTCTTTATTTTATGGAAAACAAATAAATTAAGTCACGTTCAGGCAATGTCATTTTCATAATACGCTCAACCTGTGACTTACTTTAATACCTAGTAACAATTTAGATGTGTTTTATTGAACATGTTTAATTGAAAGAAATAAATTTGAATCATTGAAGTACTCACTAAGTCACTATGTACTGAACATTGTGTGACGGCACATTATTATTAATAATAGATAAAAATAAATTTGTATACAAAGTCATCTAAAAATGCTATAGAAGTGATATTTTGAACAATTAAAATGTATAAGGTTAAAAATACATTTATTTCGAACAATAAGTAATAATCTAAAGGCTAAATATTGGCCCAAAAAATCATTAAATTTACTAAATCTTTGCTTAAAATATTCAAAGGGTATTATATAAAAATACAAGAAGATTATATTACAATAGCACAGATAAATAACATTTATGTATAATATTATAAATTAAAAACTGGTCAAAATATTAAGAGCGTGTTAATCTGTTAATGCAGTGCATTAATCTTAGTACCTGGTTTTTCGCTCGGCTTTTTTTTTAATTCGTGTGTTTTGGAAATTATATTTAGATACAAATTACATACTGACGAAATACGTATAAATAATATTTTTTGATCTTAGCGACATAACAGAAAAAACGGAACTGGTTATTTGAATAAAAATCATAAGTGCAATTATTTTAATTTAAATTTTCGTGTTTTTAAAAAATACTAAAAAAAGGGCTCGAAAAAATAGATTTTCTAAAAAAAAGAAAGGAACTTGAAAAAAAAAATTAAAAAAAGTCGGTCGGTCGGTCTGGGCTCGAACCGGGGTTTTACGATTCTGTGACCGCCCATTATACCAATTAAGCTATTTATAATCATTAACAATCTATCAAAATTTACCTTCTTATTCTAACGATATTGTAGCAGTTTTTCATTGCCTAAAAACACGGACAAAAAGACATTTTCTAAAAATAAAATCCTAGCTAGATCGATTTTTTATCCCCGAAACTCCCTGGACACTAAATTTTATGAAAATCGTTGGAGCCGTTTCCGAGATCCCGATTATATATATATATATATATATATATATATATATATATATATATATATACAATAATTGCTCGTTTAATAGTATAGAATTTTATTAATATTCCGAAAACAAAACTCTAGTTTTAAAAATAATAATTTTGTGTGTAATGATTTAATCTATAAAACCTCCATTCAAAGCTTGAAGCAAATCAAAGGGGGTCGATTTTTCCCATACATTTAATTCGAGATCTGCCGGAGATGCATACCGGTCAGACATAGGTGAGGAGGTCGATCACGACTGATTACTGAAGTATTGTTGTACAATATAATAGTTCCATATTAAGGACATATGACATATTATGATAAAAAGTCCATAAAACAAAATCAATAATATAGAACGTCTCTAAGATGTATAAGCGTTATAATAATAGAGTTGTGGCTTAAATTGCTATACGAGTACATAAAAGGCATATAAAAAAGTAAGAGCTTATAAAATAATGCGAATATGTGGAGGGTCTCAATATGTAAAAGTATTATAATTAGGATAGGAATGGGACTTGAGAGAAAATTATAGTGTCGCGTAGGCTGTTTTACCGTGACCCAGACCGCGGTGAACTTGGACTTGATAACCGATATGTCCTAGGCATATCATCTTAGTGACTTAGCACTCTTTGTCACTTAATGAGTTTAGCACTTTTGAGTGCAACAAGCATACTCAACTCCATGTCTTAGTGCAATAGACCTATGATATATGGGTGTTTTGTTACTGGCGCCTTAGTAGCGTGGTACTATGATACGTTGATGCAATTTTTATTTAACAACCCGGTTGCCCAAGTCGATAGGGATGATGTGAATGTGTTGTGTGGGGGCACCATCCGTATGATAGTTCATTGATGCTTACTGCTACTTACTGGTACTGCGTCTTTTGATGAATCTACGGGTGTACCTACTGCGCCTTATTCGGTGCGGTGTGGTTGTGGTCGATGGAGGTGTGCGGATGGGAATGTCTGATACGGACATTGGGATGGCGTTAGCCCGACAATAGTCGTATTAATGCGTCGTGCGTTTTGCAGTATTGCGTCTATGCGATAGTTGTTCAGGCGGGTCGCTATCCTCAATGGCACTCCCTTGGCTTGTCTTGACTTGACTTGTCGCACACTCTTCTCTTGACTTCTTGGTCTTGTCTTGGCTTGACTCACACCTCAGTAGTTTGCCCAAATCGGGTCCTTTCATGACGGAGCTGCAGACTGTCTGGCCTCCTAAATGTGGGTGAGACAAATATGATTGAAAAACTTCGGTCGATGTTTGTGCTTAGGTATACCAAGGTACTAAGCCCTCTTTTACTGATTCGCCAGTTATTTTGCTGTGGACTAAGATCCAGTCCTCAAATACTCGTCTCTATTCGGGGCGAGCGCATTGTTTAAGTCGTTCACCGCACACGCCGTTGACCTGTATGGTCGGGTGCTACCTCCCTTTTTTTAATGTGGAAGAGGGACATGGCTCCACCTTTTTTTAAATTTAGGAGAGAGCAAAGCCCTTGTATTGGGTACTCTTACGTAAATCTTGTGAGCCTTGACTGATGTTAACCTGATACAAGTGGAATAGGGACGATTTAAAAGTCTTAACTAACTGGTTTAAAAAATTTATATGTGTACCAACAACTTTCGATTACACTTGTGAATATTCATTCTACCTAAAACACCTAAAAGAACAAAGTTACTAAATAAACACAACGTCCTAACTAAAACGATCGCACCATAAACTTATCAAACGGCCTACTCGTATATTTAAACCTTCAGAAGGATCCTTTGGAAAGATATTTAATAATATTCAATATTCACTAGTAGTACACGTTATATTAATTTTAATTAATAGAATCATGGGTAACTTGACGGAAATTCATTATATTGAAGTTATTGGAACTTACTTTGCTATTTCCGCGTAATTTACGCATTAAAATTACGCGGAAATAATCAAATTAAGCTCTTACAACTTCAATATATAACTTTATTGTCATTTTACTTCAATGATTTGAATTTAAAATTTGTAATCGATTTTTAAATGCTAGGCTTGCATTGATTTTTATTTGTGCGATATTGTTCAAACGTCCATATAGGTAATTTAATTATTTTTAACAAGCGAACGTTGGCTTTATAGTTGTGAATGATCTTATTTTAGATGTGAATGGAATTAGAAAGATCTAGAGTAAGTTGTGTAAGTGCATTTACTGAATTTTGAATGTTTTCTAAATATTTATACATTTATGTATCTTTTCGGGTCGCTCTTGGATACAAACGAACACTTTTACTAGGTAGCATGTATATGATTTTTGTTAAAAATAATTCCAAGTATTAAGTATAAAAAGCTCCACCTATCTGTATCGTTAAAATAGAATTATTTAATGATCGAAACAAAACTTGAATGCGATTAATATTAAATGATGACACTTTCCGATGTACTAAATACTAAACGTCGTGTACACTGACGCAAGTATTCGCGATTTGCAGCCCGTGTGTGGAATTTTTTATTGCGACGAGATTCCAAGTAGTTCGCATTCTATGCCTTTATGCTATATGCGATGTGTGTGCGTTTGCACTAGGGTTCTCACGTAATTTACACTTATCCATTTAAAACTTTTTTCACTCTCCTAGTTAAATATATTTTTTGTCGTTGCGGTAAATTTGAAATACAAAATTTCAATACAAAACTACTGTTTGCTTAAAAATTTTGTTGACAACTTTAACAGAAGAAGTTTTGTAATATCCTGTTTCTTAGGAGATTTAAGGATAATTATTTATGTAATTGTTTTAGGCAGTAATACTTGTTCTCTGTCTAAGTGTTACTTCAGGTTGGTACCGCTTTCTTATCTATTACACAAAGAAGGCTACGGACGTTTTGTTATATAGACTGTTAGGGCTCAGTTGGAATGCTTCATTCACAGCCTGCAACAACACTAGCTATATTTCATATCGGAACATAGCAGCACTGCTGCAGTACTGCTGGTAGTAGAAATAGATTATGGTATAGTTATACATTTTGGAGTGTGCTCAGGAATTGCACGAATTAATTCCTTCTTCTCTTTACCACTATAGTTCAACAGTGTTCGGCAGGTCTCCATCCCTTAGTTGTCCACATACCATGCATTCGAACCAAACTGTTTGCTTTGTCGTTCATCATGCGTACAGCAAGGTAGTGGAATAATTTGCAAGCATCGCTCTTTCCATCGGATTTGTTTAGTCGAATTACACATTACCGATTGGTATAAAAAAAACTAATTTGACTGATATTATCGCATTTAATTTTTTAATTTTTTTTTATTTTACAGAACAAATGTGAACACAGAGTCAACCTGATGGTAAGTGGTTGCTGTGACCCATAGACATCTAGGTACATGCATTAGGATTAAGTATCAAAATGCAGATGCGTTGTCTCACCCCTGAGGACTAAGGCTAATGGAATGCCACGTTTCCAGTAAAAAGGGTATCCGGTTATCCCTACACTAACCATACGAATAACAGAAGCATTAAGGGGAAATATAATGTCAAATGGCTTAGCAAAATCCTTCGTTATGCCGAAAATATTGCAGCATTAATTTTGAAATAAATATATGGTAAAGTTGAGGATTAATGTTAAGGATTATGTTAGACGAAAACACGATTTCGTAAAATTTCTCGATAGAAAAAAAATCCAAAGTTACCTCCAAAATAAACAATAAACCGCTGTTATTCATAAAATACTTTAAATAAGATCATGAAACTTTGCATACTAACTGAACTAACTATAAAGCAGTGCTTATGTTATTTAGTTTTTTTAAAATACCATTATTTTTACTGTAAAAAGAAATTACCTAAACTATTGGCCTTTTGAAGCGTGATTCCTGCAGCACGGTCACTTCACAGAGTACCTTTGTATAAACTGAAACTCACTTCGCCTCGGCCTTTGGACGGGGAGGCTGTGTCGCTTACGATCAGAATATACGAGTACATTACGCAACAGTACGACGTAGAATTAAAATGGGAAATAACCGTGATAAAAATAAGAAGCGGCTGGCTTGGCGTTAAGAAACAGGCATAAATATGATAAACCTAATGAAATAAGTGTCTAACGACCTTTCTACTTACAGTATTAGTGATTACAAACATGTCGGTACATAGCATACGACGCGCGGGCAAGTGGGGACGAAATTAGAATTTGAGCTGACTTACTCTATCCTCTTAAGCTGCTATTTTACGCTGGTATTCTGTGAGAGCGTGGTCCTTGCTCGGTCGAGCCGACCCATTCGTGCTACAACTATAACTGCCACATGGCTCTACCACGTAAGACATAAATTCCGACGAATTAGTGTTATCAAATGTGCAGCACTCTCGTAAATATATTAAATCATTACAAATTAGATTAGTTAACATCACCATTAATAAATACATAGCTACATCACATAATTGGAACGAAGTTCCTTATCGCGCGTTGCTCAAGGGGGCTAGACGGAAAAAATTAAGATCAAAAGTTGTAACGACACTTTTAACTACAGTTTCTCTGTCTGTCTCTCTCTCTCTCTCTCATAGAAAACAAGCCAGTTATTTTCGTTTCGACTTTATTTTTCGCATTGAACAGTGTGGTGTCGCGACGACTATTTTTGTTGAGTGTATACTGGTTTTTTGTACATAATAAATAATAAAAAATAATGACATTATGAATCCTGACAGTGTTACTGCATAAGTTCTGGATATTGCTGATGGAGTTAGTTAAGTAAAGATTTTATACAAACGATAATAAATGTTTATATATTTTTAGCAAGTACGCATTATAACCTCTCTTTACTATTGTGGTAACCAAGTCATACGCGTTATAATCTCTCCATTATTGTGTGTTTATGTTTATGTGTGGTGCAAGTGTACGCGTCATGACTTTAATAAATTTAAAAGCAAATTATATTTTAATATTACAATATCAATGTATATATATATATATATATATATATATATATATATATATATATATATATATATATATATATATATATATATATATATGTGTGTGTGTGTGTGTGTGTGTGTGTGTGTGTGTGTGTGTGTGTATGTAGGTATGTACTTCGTTGCATCCGGGTGTCCCTTGACCTCTCAAGTTTTTTAATAGAGTAACTCGGTCGGTTACATGTTTAAGAATAAATTAGATTTTTAATATTTAAAAGTATATAAAAATGACATGCGATGGTGACGTAAGAGAATCCAACACCAAAAATAGGTATAATCTGATATTTAATAATCCATTACAAAAACTATGACATTATTATTATTACACTATATTCTCATTAAATGTTTGTTTAAACTGTTCATAAAAAGTTTTTTTGTACAATAACGGTGACAAACGAGCACACAGTCCACCTGATCGTACCAGGCGGTCCCATAATGAACTGGCCTGATATAGTTCAACGCGACATGTCGCTACATGTTGTGTTGCATTAAATAGTACGTTTATCGTGCACTTAATATAAGAAACATGCATCGACATGAAATGCTTAGTCTTAGTTTAACAGGCATTTTAATAACGAGAGTCGCGTATTTTTTCAAAATGCCGAAAACTGAGTATCGAAGTGTCATAAAGTTTCTGTTTAAAGAAGATTTATCCCCTGCCCAAATAAAAGAACGATTGGATAGCGTGTATAAGGAGTCTGCCCCCTCCTATAGCACAGTGAAAAATTGGGTGAAAGAGTTTCGCCTCGGGAGAGAAACCGTCGAAGACTTTGGCCACGACGGTCGACCTGTGGAAGTGCTCACTCCCGAAACGATTGCTCTTATCGAAGAGCAGGTTCTGAGTGACCGCCGTTTGAATATTAGAGAAATTGCAGCAAGGCTTGGGCTCTCTAAGAGTACCGTTCATCGCGCGATCCATGAACATCTTCACATGAAAAAAGTGAGTGCAAGATGGGTACCGAAACTTCTTTCAGCGGTACAGAGACAGGAAAGAGTGCGCTGCGCTTCGGAGTTTTTGGATCTTTGTGGCGAAAATCCAAAGACTGTGATCGATAGGTCGGCTAGTGACTGGTGATGAAACTATGATCTTGTATTATGATCCACAAAGCAATCGCGAGTCAATGGAATGGCGTTATAAGGGTGAAAAGCCCCCTAGAAAGGCAAAGGTGCAACAATCGACTAAAAAACTGATGTGCACAATATTTTGGGATTCTCAAGGCATTTTGATGGTGGATTTTAAAGAACATAATACAGTCGTGAACGGCGAATATTATGCTTCTTTAATATATAAATTACGAGACAAGATAAGGGAAAAACGAAGAGGCAACCTGTCTAAAGGTTTCCTGTTGCTGCATGACAACGCCCCTGTTCATACCGCTGGTGTTTCGAAGGATGCAGTTCGTCAATGCGGGTTCACAGAAGTTCAACATCCACCTTACACTCCAGACATGGCCCCGTCCGACTATTATTTATTTCCAAATTTAAAGCGGGACTTAAGAGGAAGAAAATTTTCAAGCGATGAAGAGTTGCAGGCGGCCGTCTTCAGTCATTTTGAGGATAAAAAATGTGATTATTTTTATAAAGGTTTAGAGATGTTGATTCACAGATGTCAGAAGTGTGTTAGTATTCATGGTGATTATATTGAAAAATAAAATTGGTTTCGTTTCATTTCCTTCATTGGTTCATAGTTAGGCCAATTCATTATGGGACCGCCTACGTAAATGAATGCTGTGGCCCATACACATGTAGATACATTTATCCTTGATTAAGAATCAAAACACAGATGCGTTTTCATCCCTGAGGGCTAAGATGGAATGCCTCGTTTCCGGTAAAAAAGGGTCTCCGGATCACTCAGCATACGAAACACAGCAGTATTGCTACTGTACTGCTATTTTACACTGGTATTCTGTGAAAGGGTGGTCCTTCCCCGGTCGAGCTGACCTATTCGTACTACAACTGTAATATAGCCGCAGCGTGGCTCTACCACGTATAACAACAGCGCCAAATACGTAAATAATTTATTATTAAAATATAAAAAAAACATTTATTATTAAAATTTTCAAGAAAAGCAAAAAACACGGACTTCTCGGAAACTAACACCATACATTTCTATTACGGGAAATTTTAATTGTGCAACGCACGAAAACTAACTAATTACAGGAATTCGAATCAATATCCGCAATAAAATCGATATACATAACTCGTTAAAGACGATTGCGCTTTCGTTTACGTTGCGGAACAAATAAACGCATAACTTAAGTCACAGGTCTCATTAGGGACAGTACATTAATATCAGGTTTTTTTTACACACGTATGAGAAAAAATATTAAAACAGCAAAACGTTACTTTACCGTTTTTCGGGCACGTACCCGCTTCTATTTTTCTTTCTTGTGTGTCTAACAACCCGTGTAGAGGCGATATATGAATACCCATTGCCCCGTATCGTTCCGGGTTTGAGTTAAATGGTGAACAGAGAAAAAGTGTACCACGAGATGGGCGACAGCATCCTCCCGATAACTACTGAAGATGCTGCGGCTGTCAACTCGCCTGCTAAGCGTGGCAAATATAGCAGAACTCCCTCTGTGAGGTAATCTACAGGGAAGGCCTGTGTTCAGCAGTGGAGTTATTGTAGGGCTGTAATGATGATGATGATGACGAAGATCATGTTAATACACCAATGAAAGAAAGATTTGTAGGTATATAGTTGTTGTCAAGGTGGTGGAACTCATTGTTTGTTTAGGATTCCGTGTGGGTATGTAGCACCAATTTCTTTTTTGCCGCTTCTCTGATAGGGAGCCATTATTATAGAAGCCATAATTACGGGCCGTAAGACATTTTATTCGACGCAGATTCTTTTATAGGATAAGGTGACAAACTATCACAAAGTCCACCTGATGGTAAGTGGTTGCTGCGGCCCATGGACATCTACATCTATCCTCGATTACTAATCAAAATGCAGATGCGTTGTCACCCATGAGGACTAAGATGGAATGCCTCGTTTCCAGTAAAAAAGGGTCTCCGGTTCTCTACACTCACCATACGAAACCCAACAGCATTAAGCTACTATGTATCCATTGGGAGCGTGGTCCTTCCCTGGTCGAGCCAAACCAATCGTGCTACAACTATACTACTAATGTAACTGCAGAATGGCTCTACCACGTATAAAACCTATATAGATGCATATTAATTGCAGATCTACAACAAGAGCAAACATCACAAAAACGAATATCGAACGCTCTGTTTACCTTTCTCGGGGTATTCAATTACTTCTACAATCATAAAGTAGGTATGAAAGAAAGTAGGTGACTTGCTTTTGGAACACTCGTTGTAAATTGTTATATGCGCAGAGACTCACGATACCTACGTAGTACTATTATTTATTCTGTGCTCACGGTATGAAGTAACTAATAAAAACATTGACGAAGAGCTAAGAAGTTTTATTCCTCTTAAATTATTCTAAATAAATAGATATACACAAATATGTTATATTATTATATTATAAAGCTGTATTTTTCACGACTGGCTCAAAAGTTATAACGTCGTTATTAACTTAACCACTCGATCGTTTTCGTTCGGTGTCATTCGGTTCACTTGCGTTCCGTTCATTCATTCGCTAAGCCCGCCAGTCGCGGGTGATAAGCGTGTGTAAGTGGGTGTATGCTTTGTTCTCCGTACGCTCTCGCGTAAATACGAAAATACCGTCTCGAACACGTTTAATTGGATTTCAAGTTATCAACCAATCGTGAATTGTTTAGTGTGTACCTTAAGTGGATTTGTTGTGTGTTTTTGGTAAACATTTGAATGTGTGTGTGAAAACTAGTTTTTTTTTCTGTGCCCACGGTTTGGATATTTTTTCGTCTCCAAGCTTGTGGTAAGCCAAAGATTTTTTTTGCCGTTTTGGACTATCATAATATTTTAATAATTGTTTAGTGCATGTTGTTACTGCAACGGTAAGAAACAATCGATGTTGCGCCAAGCTCCTTATCACTGTTTTGTGATGTAGTTAAGTCTAAAAAAAATCACGGTCAAGTGCTTGTTTGTTTTAAAGTCTTTTCTGTTGCTTTTCTGTTGATTTTATCCTGATTAGGTTCGCGCTTCGCTTAGCTTTTTGGAATGACGCGCCATTTAAAGCTAACGCGTAAAAGGCTTGCCCATATTTTTGATTTTTGTTTGTTTTTTTACAAATGTTTTACCAATAAAAACAAAATAATTAGGTGTAATGTACAAGAATAGGGAATATTACCTTTTTAAATCAATGTCAGAATAGGATAAATATTAAATAATGCTATTTTAATTATTTCTTTGCTTGCGGCGGTGTCGTGTGACGGGTCATCCACTTGTTTACTTCCTCGAGGAGGGCGAAGGTAGCCACATGCGTTATACTAGTGAACCTTCTGCCTGCCTCCTGCTTGTCTGCTCGGGTTTGCTATGCACTGATAAGTGCATCATAGGGCTTGCTTCAGTTACAAGTTTTCCATTATATGGGTTACTGTAATATTAACTTTAAAAAAATTACATAACATAAACATACATAATCATAAACACTCACGCGTGTCACCCAGAGGGGTAGGCAGAGTCTACGGACTTCCATTTGGGACGATCCCGACACACCTCTTTCGCCTCCTTCACATCCGTATATTTACGCATACCTACATGCTCGTCGGTTAAGAGTACTTCTAATGTGGCCCATTTTCAAAATATCGTCAATTTGGTCGATAAACTTTCTTCTAGGGTGTAACTTCCCGACTCTGCCGTTCACACCTGCCATATAAATTTTCTTTGTCACTCTTTCTTCATTCATTTCTTCTACATGACCAAACCACCGAAGTATTCCTTTCTTAATCCTGGTCACAACATCATCTTGCATACCACATTTATCTCTTATCACGCAATTTCTCGCCCTGTCCTTCAGATTCAACCCTAGCATACTCCTTAAAGACCGCGTTTCCACAGCATTTATTCTTCTTTCGTGCTTCTTCTGCCACACCCAACTTTCACTACCATACATTAAAGTAGGGGGATTAACACAGCATTATGAATTACCATACGTGCCTTTTTTGACACATTCTGATTCTTCATAGTAGAGTGTAGTGCCCCATTCACTCTATTCCCTGCATTAACTCGTCAACTCATGCAGAATGAATGATGATACCTGTGGAGTTTCGCCTTTCCTCTCCGGTCCTGGATCGTCAGATTCTGATTTCGAAACAGCAGTAGATTGAAAAAAGAATGACATTTTGACAAACGAAATTTTATTTTCCTACTTCGAAGAACTAAATGAAACTAATCTTGCGAATTTTATTGCGTTTAATTTTAATTTTCCAATCCCCGACGTTTCGGCTACTTTATATTTATTTCATTACATTATCGCATGTCGATGAATTAATTATTCTGCATGATTATTCATAAAAGTAAAGTAACACAGTGCCTATATAGGTATACGTTCCAATGCTGGGCACAGGTTTCCTCTCAGATTCTCCTCTCATATCTGTGATGAGACCTTAGCCCTTGCTAACCGTGAGACGTTTGACTGATAGGTATAGGACAAAGACATATTCGTCCGCTGCGCCAATGCGTGCTCGAAAAATGTTATAGCGCATTTTGAAATTGGAACACAACAGTTAATTTCTGAAATGACATGAATATGTGCCTAGATGTCTAGAATACCAAATTAATATTCCATGTAGGTGACACAGTAGGTATAATATAATTTTAACTCTATAATAAGTAATAACCCTTAAGATTAAGTACGAGCACAGAATAAATAATAGTACAAGAATAACGAGTAAGTCCCTTTGTATATTTGTAGCTGTGGGTAGATATTAGCCTAGGTATCGTAGCGAGCATCCCATCATTATGGTGACGATTACGCAGAGTCGGGGTGCATAAAAGAGTTCAGTGCTTACCACAGTCGCAGACCGTACTATAGAATGAAACCTAGAAACGGAGATTTAGATTCTGTTTAATACAGATTCAATGATTATACTTTGTATAATTCGGTATTCACAAATATAATTTGCTATAACGTAAATATACTTTTTAATTTATCCTGACCTCATGATGCACTGATTCGTTTAATGAGTCGCGCTGCCAACTTTTTCGGGTTCAGGGGACGAATGAAGCCTTAAAATAGAGAATTTCCCTTTTTTATCGGGACAATTAGAAATTGTAGGTAAAAGTTAAAATTTGTAACGGATATCAGTCTATTTTACTCATTTTCAAAAATAGATAGCGTTCCTTTATGGTATGATTTGAAAACGGTTTTATTATTTTCTTCCAAAATTATTTATTTATTTAACTTTATATACACATTAGATGTATATAGGCGGACTTAATGCCTGAGGCATTGTCTACCAGTCTACCTTAGAGTAGTGCAGAGATAAAAGAGGTAGGTGTAATAAGAAGTATGTACAATATATATATATATATATATATATATATATATATATATATATAAAATTACGATCGTTAGCAGCTTCAGCCCCTATTTTCTTTGATGCCTCGGTGACACCAGTATTTGTTTCGACCCCTACGGACCACCCTTTTATTTGCAGTAGGAATATTAATTTATTAATTTAACTACAGTCAATTACTGACATCATTGAATTGACCGTGCAGTGGCGGGGTAAGCATCCCCATAGCGTCCCGTGGGTGTCGTAGGAGACGACAGAGAGAAACAAGCCAGGAGTTGGGCATTGATCTTTTTAGGGTTCCGTAGTCAACTAGGAACCCCTATAGTTTCGCCATGTCTGTCTGTCCGTCTGTCCGTCCTCGCTTAATCTCTGTGATCGTTAGCACCAGAAAGCTGAAATTTGGTACCAATATGTGTATCAATCACGCCGACAAAGTGGTAAAATAAAAATTGAAAAAAAATGTTTTATTAGGGTAGCCCCCCTATTTGTAAAGTGGGAAGTGATTTTTTTTAATTTCAACCCTAACGTGTGACATATTGTTGGAAAGGTATTTAAAAATGAATAGGGGTTTACTAAAATCATTTTTTGATAATGTCAATAATTTCGGAAATAATCGCTCCAAAAGTAAAAAACAACTTCCTCTAACTTTTGAACCATAAGCTTAGAAAATACGAAAAAAATCTGAAAAGTAGAACTTTATAAGGACTTTCTAGGAAAATCATTTTGAACTTGGATGGAAACAACAGTACCCACTACCGGGACCAGTTGCAGGAGCGCGGAGCGCTGCTGGAGCGCGCGCGTTATGGATACCCACCTTTAAACTCATAAGTGGGAACACTTATTGTGACGGACGGGAAACTACGGAACCCTACACTGAGCATGGCCCGACACGCTCTTGGCCGGTTTTTTTTTATAGATTGCAATTAGAAAATAAAAACAGCAGTTGACAACCCGCCTACCAGGCGTATCAACTGTGGCAAATATCCCCCTTATAAGGCAACCTATGGCGAAGCTGTTCAACAGTGAACTTTAATGGGATGGAATTAACGAATTAAAGAATACACTGTATAAAACTACGTAATTTGGTGTTTTTTGTTTTTATTGATCTCATTTTTAATTATCGATCTTTTTAATGACTTCATAACAGACATTTTATAATATTGGGGATGTTTATAATATATGTTCATATAGCATTATTGTCCCCGTTGAATTGCTTTAAAACCTGAACTGAGTCAGATGTCTAAAAAAGGAGTTTTATTGCAATTGGGTGCAGTGCCCACGTGAGCAACTTTATCGAGATTGCATCAAGTGTCTATGTAGTTACACAGTTACTTGCCCGTTCGGCATACCCGTTGATGTTGATGGGCGTTCTTATTTAATTCTACGGCTAATTGGAACGATTATGTAGCAAAATGATCTCTTGTTCTATAATCTCTGTTATGGTCACCTATAAACAGGCGGGTGGTGGCAGCGTCAGAAAATTCATCATCCTTTTTCGTCCCATGGCCCGTGGATGTGGTAAGAGATGATTACGAGAAATGTAAAAAAATCTTCGAGATTTCGATAGATGGCTGTATAACCATCTCGTTTACGCCGGGTGTAAAATACCCAGATCGGCAAAAAAGCGTCAAAGGTGCCGTCCGTTTCCCAAGCATGACAATTAAGGCATATTCTCCCTACGACGGGAGACGCTGAAGATAGTGAAAAAGAAGTCATCAGAAGAATATAATGTTAATTGATTGACTGTCGTGTCGTTGGCCGTTGCAATTTATAGATATTATCTTATCTTCGATTAAGAATCAAAACGCAGATGCGTTGTCACCCCCTGAGGACTAAGATGGAATGCCTCATTTCCAGTGATATGGGTCTCCGGTTCTCTAAAGCTGATTAGATTTTGAAATTGACTTTATTTGAAAATTTTATTATTGCGATTCCTCAATATCTACCCGTCTAAATCAGTTGAAACAATATTAAAAATCTAAGTTCGTAACGTTCAAAGGTTATGAGAGGAGAAAATGTCGAGTTCTGATGAAATCTCGATTTTCTAAAACTCGGGTGAAACCAATAACTTCTCGATTTTTTGAAAATCATTGATAACGACAAGTTATAAAAGTACTATTAAAATTGGTTCAAAATTGGCGTAACATTATGAAAAGAATACAGACGAATTGAAAACCTTTTATTTTAAAGTCATAAACTTAATTTTTTATGAGTAATACACGTGCTTGGTTAACACGATGACGTAATTGATGTTTTCGCTTGAACGGTTCATTTTCTGTGCACACGAAAGATTAAAATGAACAGTAAACTGTAATTATACGCTTCATGTATAAATACTTAGTCTCCATTTTAAATTTACATAATATTACGTAATATTTTAACTTTACTTTTAGAATTTTAAAATCTGTTAGCTAAATTAGCATTTATTAAATAATTATTACTGGGAAATACAAATTAAAGGTAGATATTTTTTATCAACCATCTCGTTTACGCCGGACGTAAAATACCCAGGTCGGTGGCGGGCAGCTTCAGAGGTCACAGTCTGGTGATGCGATCGCGAATCCACTTGTTCCACCCGTGAAGCATAACGATTTAGGCAAATTCTCCCTACGACGGAAGAGGTTCATGTCCAGTAGTGGACACAGTATTACAGGCAGATTATGAAGAAGAACTATATTATCTACTGTAGACATGTGTCAATCGGGAATGATTCGTTCATTTGACCCGGGTTGTGTCAAAGTATTGATGATTGCAATTACATTTTGAACGTTCCGGATCAAATGATTGACTACGACCAAAGACGAAGACGATCGACATTATCGATCAGGTCTCGCAGATCACAGACAACAATTTCATTGTTGTCGGCGGGGATCGAACCCGGGTTGCTCGCGTACCGTGAAATTTACAGCGAGCGCTTAACCACTGAGCTACCGCGGGGTGCTCTTAATTTGGTTTATCTTCTATTCCCCAATTTGGTCGATGAACTTCCGTTTAGAGCGTCTCTTGTCGTCTCTGCCACGCACTTCTGCAGCATAAATTTGCTTTGTTAGTCTTTCCTCGTTCGTTCTTTCTACGCGTCTTAACCACCGAAGCATTCTTAATCCTAGTCACAGCGTCTTCTTGCAGACTACATTATTCTTATCAAGGTCACCCACAACATACTTCCTAATGAATAAATATAAACAAAGCATAACATACAATACAAATTGAGTAATGTACAAACCGTTGTCTATGATTGTTTTCAAACAGTGGGGTATTATCTGTCTAAAGAACAAGGTCGAACAGGAAATTCTATCGCGTGTTCCGTTTCATGTGTGACCTCTTCATACTCATGTACGCAAGACAATGCTATTAAAGTAATTCTACTTATTACTATAATGGTTAAATTTCTGTATAAAAATGTATTTTTAATATTTTTAAATATATTCATTATGCTGTTCTTTATGGTGTCTCACCCCCGTGCCTCGGAAAGCACGTAAAGCCGTTGACCCTCCGCCTGATTTTTCTCCGGTCGTGTCGATTTACGTGACTATGAGAGTGAGGGAAAAGTGAGGGCCGCTGTGACCGGAATTTGGTCTGGAGGACATTATTATTATTATTATGCCGTGTATTGGCAGAGTAATAGAATCCAGTACCTAATACTCGTATCATCCCGTGGATACCCACGTAAGAGGGGAAAAAGAGATATAAAATAGTATTTATCTGACAACTACTTACAATAATAAAAAATTACGTTTACCAAGACGCTTGCCAAGCTGCAGCTATATTAGTAGTATAGTTGTTGTTTCGGTCGGCTCAACCGGAGAAGGTCCACGCTCTCACAGAATACCAGCGTAAAATAGCAGCTCAACGCTGCTGTCTTTCGTATGGTAAGTGTAACCGCAGTCCATTTTTACTGGAAAGGAGGCATTTCATCTTAATCGTCACGGATGACCACGCATCTGCATTTTGATTCGTAATCGAGGGTAGATGTAGATCGCTACGGCCTGCAGCAACTACTTACCATCAGGTAGACAGTGTGCTCGTTTGTCATCCTTTTCCTATAGAAAAAAGGTTCTTACACTACACTACATGTTCTTATACCAACACTACAGGGTTGATATTATTTTCTTTATATATACGCGCTTATTGAAAATATTTTTAAAAGATACATTTTTTTTAAATTAGCGACCAGTAAACAACTACACAGGAGATTAATAACTAAATCTGAATCCTAAAATTTGAATCTAATGAAAGAGAAGTGAAGGAGGGCTTAGAAATTATGCAATGACGACTCTGTGGCGCAGTGGCTTAGCAAAGAGTGGCTGCGCTGGGGGTCGCGGGTTCGAATCCCGCACGGAACAATTATTTGTATGACCTACATATAATTGTTCCGGGTCTGGATGTTTGTCCTTGTGCAATTTATGTTTGTAAACTGCCTCCACGATACAGGAGAAAATCTTAGTGTAAACTATAAAAGAAAACATGTAAATTTTAACAACTTATCTAGGCAAAAGATAAGCAGTATCAAACTATTTAAAAACATTATAATGTAGTCATAAACAACTAAACACAAAAAAAGTATAACATTTTAGTTTTGATTTCAAACAATTATATTATTTTGATTTGTTTTATTTTAATTATTTATTTAGTTTCTTCAACTCATAAGCTTTTTAATCACTTTGTTTCTAAAGGAGTGAGCACATTAGTTATTAAAAATGTCAATGTCCCAAAAGTAATCATAATTTTGCATTAAGCGATACAATGGCGCTCTTTTGCCAGCATTGGTTTTACTTTTACACAAGGGAAGGGCAAAGGTTTGTTCACTCGGTAAGGCTGTATTGTTTGGTCGTGACGCTTTGAGCCAGGTGTATCGTTCTTTTTTATTATGAAAACAGAAAAAATTGAAAAATGAAAATTGAATCAGACGCTTTAAATAGAGGATAATATTTATTGGGTGTGCTCGACCAGGGAGTATGGTGAGTGTAGCGAACCGGTGTCTGGAAATCTTATTTACTGGAAACATGGATCACTATCGATGACTGGAAACGAGACATTGCATTGTAGAGCCACGCTGCAGTTATATTGGTAGTATAGTTGTAGCATGAATGGGTCGGCTCGACTGAGGAAGGACCACGCTCTCCGAATACCGGCATAAAATAGTAGCTTAATGCTGCTGTGTTTCGTATGGTGAGTGTAGAGAACCGGAGACCCTTTTTACTGGAAACGAGGTATTCCATCTTAGTCCTCACGGATGACAACGCATCTGCATTTTTATTCGTAATCGAGAGTACATGTAGATGTCTTTGGGCCATAGCAACCATTTACCATCAGGTGGACTGTGTGCTCGTTTGTCATTCTATCCTATAAAAAAAATCTTAACCAGATACATCTAGTTTTCTATGGATCTCTGCCTCCATTCACCATCAGGTAGGCTTGATTTTCAAGCTTATACTATTAAAAAAATATATCAACTGGTACCCAAGTTACTGTATAATTTTAGTATTTAATCTTAATAGTACCTAGTTTGAAAAAAAAATTAAATAGCTTGAAGCTTAAGTGCTTGCCGTAATTTGTGAAAGTTGTGTGTATACGCGCGTAACCCAGGTTCGAAACTCGCTGTGAAGACCACCAATCGACTCGAGCAGGGTGCATTAATTGCTCTATAATCCTTCATAGACAAGAGATGGCCTGCGTTCAGCAGGGAGGTTACGTGTATACCTATTAATCCAGGAGAAATCGGCGCATGAGTACCGAAAACTTGAGGTGGAGAAGTTTTCGGTACTCATGCGCCGATTTCTCCTTTATGCGATTCTCTACAAATTGTTCTACTGATGATATAAATACATGTTGCCATGAGGCAACTCGGTGCCATATTGTTTGAACAATTGTAAGGAATTGTTATTTTCAAACGGGTCATAAGTCAATAATATCCTAAAGCGAGAATAAAACAAAATCAATTTTTATTCATTTATTTTTAATGGGTAAAAGTTACCTAATTTGGGAATTTTCAAACTTCAAAAATTCCTATCTCCGAAAATATTATCTTTATCGCAAAAGTCCTTTTTATTTTTCAGAATATAAAAAATATGTTTAAACAATTTCTGTTCAAAACCATATGGCACCGAGTTGTCCCTTGGCTTCATCAGTAGAACAATTTAGAGAGAATCGCATTAAAAATCGACGCGGAAAAGTTTTCGGTACTCATGTGCCGATATATGTACGTTATAACATTATTTTTATCGTGTTTAATTTTTACTTATCATATGAAATCTCGACGTAAAATCCGTAAATATTTTATTGGAACGCTCAGATGCATTAATTTAAATGATACCTACTAGGATTTGAAAGATTTGATCCGTTCTGGTAGAACTAATCTAGGTCGTGACACGTAAACGTGTTCTAGCCGGTGCTTTTGTGTCAGCGCGAAGTGTGCCCACCACAACCTGGAATTTACAAAATAGTGAGTAAATCTTTTTAAAAAAGCTCCCGCCACACCGGGGTCGATTCAGAGACAATCCCAAGTTAAAATTCAAACTCCACTGTAATGTAGGAAAGGTGTGAATGAAGGAGACGTGTTGTTGGTACTAAATTTTTAATTATACAGCCAGTTATTACAACCTTAACTCTCATATATTTAATTGTATCGTGTGGGCTACAAAACTATATCACACTACAATGTCAAAATTTGTGTAACGTGTTTACGGTCACGATTCTAAGACCTGCCAAAATTGTACCTTGCTTATTCTAATATTTATTACCTTTATTATTAATACAATAAATATTTGAAAAAGCAATACAGGTTTATACAGGTTGCAATTATAGAATTATTCTCAGTAGTATAAATTAATAACTAACTAATGGTACATGTAGGTACCTATGTGTACTCCGACATGCCAATAGTATTAGTTACCGAGCAAAAGAATTTATTTTATCTTTATAACACTGCATTATAAACCAATTTATCGATAAATACCTCATCTAGTAGGAATGTAGTGTATCGAGTTATCGCATTTTGTATAATTTACAATTGCTATCGCGAATTATTTACTAATTTACGCAAATAATTTTCGTGTATCTGTAGACACTTATCATAGATAATAAGTGTGTACTGATTATTTAACGAAAAACATGATGGCGCTGTAAAAAGAGCATGTTCAAAGATTTTTCTTATGTAACGCTTGTGAGAGATTTTTTCGATTACGCGATACACTTAGATTAAAATATTATTTTTATATTGACGTATAAACACAGTTGGGATTATAGTCAAGAATTGGATTTGTAATAAGTAAATAAATTAGACGTAAAAGTAAATTTCAAACAAATAATAAAATATTTTCCACATAATAACTTAAGAAATCTGTGCTAAGACATCATAGTTTGTAGATTATAAACGATCAGACCACGTGAGTAAATAAACAGAAATACCTACTCATGTGATTCAAACTCCAGAAGCTTTTATGGTCTTTGAGCGAGAAAATAACCTGCCCTTTATCACCACCAGAGGAAAGTGAATGACAAAATATGTCATCGTTCATACTTACGTCATTTATAAATTTCAGCCGCCTCTCATGCAGCCCCGTCTCTAAACGATTTTTTTTTACAATCCTTAAGTTTGCAATTCCTAAAAGGCAGGCTCGTTATTCCTTAATTTCACGCGGACAAGCTTAACCCAATTTAACACTGCCGAGATTATTAAATAACAAATTTAAACGCTGCTAAGTGCACTTCAATGACGGATAATTTTAATTTGTGAGATTTCGCACACTCTTGATCTCGGACACATGTCCACAGTCGCAAGATTGTTAATAATTCCCATCATTTTATCTCCTTTCAACAATAAGCTTCATTCACTACCATTGACTGTTGCTTTATTGAAAATACTTTTTTTTAATTTTCATCAAATTCCCAGCAGTATTCATTAACATGTCCGCTCGGTACTCAAACCATTGTGACATTTTAAACAACCGATAGATCGACACCAATATAAATGAATATATACTCGCCGTTAAACAAACCCTTCGACGGAAGTGTTTGCAATCGATACTCGAAAACCGTTGTACGAAGGGGTACAGTCGTCAAGAGATGGGCGTGTAGTTTTTATTAAATTAAAATTAATTTAGATCTAGCCATATTTCCCCGAATACGCCAGAACACGTAGGCTAATATTTTTCTCGGGTAATGTTTGTAAGTATATCCGTAATTGTTTTTTTTTTGGCGTTCATAAAACTTATATACAGGCCCTGTATCGAATAAAAAGTTTTGATGTTTAACTTTGAAATAATAGGCAAATATATTACATGAATACATTCCAAAAATAATATATTTTTATATATAGAACTGAGATGACAAACAAACCTACAGTCTACCTGATGGTAAGTAGCAGCTGCGGTCCGTGAACACCTGCAGCCAACTTCCAGTAAGGAAAGCCCCAGATATGTTGTCACTCCTGGGTCTCTTTATCTTTCATACCGTAACATGGCGGTGCAACCATTGCTATTTAGCGGCAGGAATAGGTTGTTGGTATCTTCCCAGATGGACTCCTAGACAGAAAAAAAATTCCTCCTATTAAAAAATATTTTGTATATGAAATACGTCTTATGTACTGCTCTGTTGATCTAGTAGTCGTAAGCGCGGCTAATATGAAGTTCCCAGGCTTGAATCCAGGGTTGAGCCGTAGTTGGAGTTTTCTGTCAAGAAATCCCTAGTGGCAGACCGGGGTCAGGAAGTTGGCGATGTTCGGAAAGCAAGTAAAGTCGTTGCTACGCCTGATCTCCCGCTGGTCGTGTCTGATTTCCGTCTCATCGGATTATTAGAGTGAGGGGATAGAGAGTGCACCTGTGCTTGCGCACACTCGCATGCACTATGATCCTGTTCTGGGCAGAGCGATAGAGATAGACTCCGTTGAGGCTGGCCGCTTTGACCGAAATTCTGTCTGGAGGGCGTAGTCTTGTATTATTAGATATCGTAGTCAGGTTTTTTGTTTTTAATTTAAGAATAACTAATCTTAAATTAAAAACAAAAATTAATCGTTGAAATAAAGCACTCTTGTTACTTAGTCGACTTTTATAATACCGTGAGTTAAATCGATTAGACAAATATCTGAATTAACTACCAATCATATGTGTTTGGTTTTATATTTAAAATAATTAATATATATTTACAATTTTTTTCGTAAAACCATTGCCATATAAATACTTATAAAAATAACAATACAATGAAAATATTTTTCTATTTATATTTTTAAAATATGTCATTCATATCTATTCTATAGTGTTACCAAAGTGTTACACGAGAAAAAATATCGTGAATACTTAAATGCACTGGTCTTTTTCCAAACCCAATAAACCTCAAGTAGCAGTTGTTATTTCATGAGTCTTAAAATGAAACCATAGACTCAACCATTAATGATCCGGAACAGGGCAACAACTTACCTGTCAAACCGCAACATGCGATTCGAAACAGCATTAAACCCACCTCCCTTTATAGATGTGCTCCACTTTTGTCGGCGCCTGTCCCCCGTGGACTGGTTCGCAACGGACATGTAATGCAACTCCCAGAACCGTTTATTAGCATCGCATTAGCGTGACAAACAGATTGAATTACAGTTCTGTTGCTGGATGTACCGCACGCGATGTTCTTGGTATGCGGTGTTGGACATACAAATGTCAGCATCTCTACACGATCTGTTTGTAGTTTGTAGTTGTAGCAGTAATAATATGTTACAGTAAATTGAATAAATATTTTATTTAATGTTATCAAGTAAGTACATTATAAATAATAGGAAATTAATGAAAGACACTTTTACAAATGACACTTATTCGCAAATCCTTTTGAGTATTATTGATTACTCAAAGGCAAACCCGTATCTGATTAAATAACAATAAAATAAAATAAAATAAAAATAGATCAATCTATTTCAGACAAAATCCATATACATTATAATAAATTTAATATTATTTAATTCAATTCAATTTAACATAAAAACTACTTAATATTAACTACTACAATAATATCAATTTACAATTTAATTCAAGTAGGTATTTAATTCAAAGCACAGGTTTAATATCATAGTTAATAGAGAATCTAATTAAAGTGTGACCAATGCCTTAATATATTATGTACCGTTGTGTCAACTTCACGTAGGTAATAAAACGGATGTAACGTTAAAAAAATAAAGAAGTATATATTATCACCATTATAAGCTATAGTACATAATAGTTTAAACTTTAAATTGTCTGTGTTGTGATATACGTCCCATGGCAGTCTTACAAAGAGAAAGTGATTGATTTAAACATTTAAAATAATATAATTGCTATAAAAGTTTAGTGTGCAAAATAGCATCATTCAAAATCGTTCGGAAAATAGGCTAATACCTAACTTTCATATTTTTATGTAATAGTAGGCTAATAATTGCCGATAATATGTCATACGTAGAATTTTTGCACACATGTGCACAATATTTTGCAAATACATATAATGTGAGAGATACATCATTCACTAAACAGCAAAATAAGTAATTTTGAAATGTCAGATCTCGAAACCGTTAAAAATCCTTAAGAATCAGCGTTTATCTTGTTCTTTGGAGTTATATATATGAAACAGTAGTCAACTAAAATATTATCATACAATAAAATTATTGAGAAATTCTCGAGCGGCAGCCTCGTACCGGTATAAGGGATTTTTCTACCCTCTCTCTCTCCTCCTGGCGAGATGTCGTGAGATATGATTAGGTATGGCTAGATTTTTCAAAATGCGTAATTAGTAATTACTTCCTTGTGTTAAATTTATTGAAAGAAAAACATAATTTGCTTTATTATTTTTATATAATTTGTTCGCATAACCTCGAGAAATATTATTGTGTAGGATTTACCTAGCCATATTTTACTTATTTTACCCCAATTATCTCGAAATTTTACACTGTTTCTTGCGGAAAAAATTAAGTGACAATTGCCGATATTTCCCTCTCCCCCAAGTGAGATTGGGCAAGATTCGGCTCGAGCTAACACCCCCCCCCCCCGTACTCCTCTAATTATAAATCGACGCCACCTAAGTGGAGTTTATGGCAGATCCACACCACAGTAGATTAGTGACGACTTGGTAAGACATGCAGAAAGTTCATAATTCATATCAAAAACAAAACTGAACTGGGCCGAGTGCTGAGTTTGTGTCATTCCTGGGTCTGTCCACTAAAATTTGAATTAAATTTTAAACTACATTTTAAACTAAATTTTCCATTTGCACCTTAAAATTTGTACCAGTAGGTATATTTCGTTGAGTAGTTTACGTGTTACAACAAGATCGTTTCAACATTAGTGACTGACAGTCAAAACGCAAATCCAGGTAACTAATAACATAGAAGAAATCATACAACAAAAAAGCGGGCCAACCTTGTGTAAACCGGAATACATTTGATTCACGCAACACACACTGACCGGTGTCAATGTTTTTATATTTGCACCTTATCACATTTAAATAAGGACTAGATTAGAACGATAAGAAAAAGAACATTAAATGTTTTTAAAAACAGTTTTAGAAAAAAACTTATTTGGATATTGAAGGTCACGCGTGTGGTGCTAAGGAAATATTAATTGGCCAAAATTTTGAGATGACAGAAAAAAAAGAACAAATGTGTAGAACTTATATAATAGTAATATTTTATTATTTATACGTGGTGGAGCCACGCTGTAGCTATATTATGGTTTTAGTACAAATGGGTCGGCTCGACCGGGGGAGGACCAAGCTCTCACAGAATACCATCGTAAAATAGCAGCTTAATACTGCTGTGTTTCATATGGTGAGTGTAGAGAACCAGAGACCCTTTTTACTGGAAACGAGGCATTCCATCTCAGTCCTCAAGAGTGACAACGCATATGCGTTTTGATTCTTAATCAAGGATAAATGTAGATGTCTATGGACCACAGCATCTACTTAACATCGGGTGGAAAGTGTACTCGTTTGTCACTATTATTCTATAATTTAAAAAAAAAAACATAGATTAACAGGATAGTGCTAGCTATTCGTTACGTTGTAATTGAGCCCATGGGTTTTTGTATCATATGTTCGATACTAAGCCCATCATGCCCTGGTGATTTGCTTCTAGTCATAGTATTTATTATTTCCGAAACTTCTTTGGGAGATATCCTTATGCACGAACTACATGCAAGACGTCCACCACCACTCGTGACGACGGACTCCGCTGTGACTCTACTTTAAAATGACTTTTAAGTAGATTTCACTTATGTTTAATATATTATATACATTTTGGATTAAACACATTTAAATCTGTAATCAAGGTAAATATATAATATTAGAGATTTATTGACATATTTCTGATTCAACAAAATAGGACGGTTTAAAGTCCTTCACATTTTAAGTCGATGCGAGTTGCTGGATCGAAAAGGAGATCATGTTTAGCTTAACACAACGTGTGACTGGCTAGATGAAGCAACGATCTGCAAAAGGCGGATGGTAGCAACTGAATGGTCACATTTATAGTGCAAAATTTTAATCATTTACGTGAAACACATTCAAAGAAAAACCTCCGTTACAAAAAGACAAACAGACACCAAGGACACCAACTTCAGTTCAAGCAACAAAACAAACAAAACAACTGTTTCGTTTGGCTGAATTTGGCATAGAATTTAATTTAAACAAAATTAATCAAAACTGAGATGTTATTAATAATTTTTAAGGTAAAATCAATCGCTATAAGCAAAGAAAAATACCTTTGTATATCAAAAGCCAATCTACAAAAGTATTAATCGAAAAGATAAGAATCGAAGAAATTAATCTCCACTGAACTAACTCTATTGTTCGTGGAACTGCAACAAGTGAAATAATATAAGCTCTCTATTGATTTAGTAGTCTTTACGCACGACATCGCTTGAAGAATTTAGGTGTAGGTAGAGTTGTTAAAAAAGTATACTCAGAGTATTTAGGGAAAAGTGGCAATAGACTTATACAAAAAAGAGTTTTATTTGTATTTATTAAGTTATAAGAATAATTTATTTTTTGAACATTATTGAATAAAATAAGCCATATAATTACTAATAAAACAAAGTAGGAGCGGTAGTCGTATTGAAATTAAATACTGGTAGGTACTACATGATTGTCGAACCAGCACGAATCCGTTTCTGTTGAGGATTCTTCCTGTTTAGGTACCTACCACGCTCTTACCTTACGTTTAAGGCCCGCCACCACAGAAGTCTAAATAATCATAATAATAAAGCTTTATTTAATTTTTTATTTAATTCCATGCATAGTACATATTAAACGATACATTTATTATTTACTTTAATTATCACACTACCTATTTATTTAACGCATGGACCCCGTTCGGGTAAAAGCCTCCCCCAAGTTATGCCACCCTTCTTTGTCAATAGCTCTGTCTAGCCAACTACCACCCGCGCACGCTACAATTTCATCGGCCCATCTGGCCTTTGGTCGACCTCTTGATCTGGTGCCTTTTGGCCCAGACCACTTTACTATCGTCCATCTATCGTCCTTATAACGGGCTACGTGACACGCCCATTTCCATTTAGACTTCATTGCAAAAGTTAAGGCATCGCATATTTTGGTCTTCTTTCGAATGTTTACGTTCTTTACCTTATCCTTCAATTTTATACCTAGGCAACTTCTTTTCATTCTTCTCTGGGTAGTTTAAATTTTGTTCCTGGGTTTGAGATCGAAAGTCCAAGTTTGGCATCCATAGGTGAGTATAGAGTATATAGAGATCCATGACTATTTTCTTGGTCGGTAGCGGAAGTTGCGATTTTAGAATTTCTTTGTGGTGCCAGAACTTGTTCCAGGTAATCGCCACTCTTCGGTTAAGTTCCTCAGTATTTCTATCCTTACTAAAGGAGATTTGTTTTCCTAAGTATATGTATTGGTTAAACTCGAGAGGTGTGTTATTTATTAAAACGGGCATTGCACTGCGGTTAGACATAATTTTAGTTTTTTCCAGATTCATTTCTAAACCAGCTTTTATACTAACCTGGTTTAATTCATTTACCATTTTGTTTATTTTTGAGAGGTTTCCGAAAATAAAATTATGTCATTGGCAAATCTGAGATGACTTAAAAAATTTCCATTTATATTAATACCATGATTGCACCATGGCAGCTCTCCCATTACGTGTTGTAAGACGGCTATGAATAATTTTGGTGAGATCGGGTCTCCTTGCCGGACACCTCTCTTTATGTTGATTTCTTCGCCTACTCTGTCTAGTTTTACTCTACTTGTGCTGTTAGAATAAATATTTCTTAAGATATTGATATACTTTTTATTTGTGTTTATTGCTTTCAGCAATTCCCAGATGCTCTCGTGTGAAATTGAATCAAAAGCTTTTTTGTAGTCTATGAAAGCTAAATACAGGGGTTTATTAAATTCTGAATATTTTTCTATCACCTGGTCAACCACTTGGATATGATCCATCGTGCTGAAACCTTTTCTGAAACCGGCTTGTTCGATCGGTTAGTGAGCATCAATGGCTGGGGCTATCCTTTCAAGTAGACAGGAGGCAAAAAGTTTATAAAAACAAGGCATTAGGCTTATAGGACGATAGTTGCCTATATCAGCTGGGTCACCTTTTTTATATATTAGTATAATTTCCGATGTCATCCATTGATGTGGCACAGCTTCTTCATCAAGTATTTTATTCCATAGGATAGTAATTGGTGTCAGTAGTAGAGTCTTCGCAACCTTGATACATTCGTTTGTGATTCCATCCGGTCCTGGGCTTTTTTCTGGTTTTAGTCTCATTATTTGTTTCAATATTTCATTTTCTGTAAACTGGTGTGTCGGAGAGGTTTCTATGTAGCTATAGGAAACCATTTTTTGATTTTGTGTGTCTGAATGTTTGTATAGATTAGCGTAGAAGTCAGTAGCAGCATTTATGATTTCTGTGCGAGATTTGAAATTGTTGTTGCCCGACTTGAGAAAAGGAACCCATGTTTTGGCTTGATTTAGCTCTTTATAAGCTTTTTTGGCAGATCTAGTATTATTGAGGTGTCTTTGTATTGTTGTTGTTCTGTAGGTATCGTAGCACGTTTTTATTTCTTTGTTGGTAAGTTTGTACAAAGTTTTTTGTTTTTCTTTATCAGCTACGCTTAATTGGGGCCTATTTTGTAGTTCGCTTCTTTCTTTCATGAGTTCTAGCGCTTTCGCGGATAGGATTTTATTCTTATGTGTTCCTTTTATATTTTTAGACTTATCTTGATATAGTGCATGATTTGTTGATAGTATTCCTCCGCATTATAGTTGTTTTGATTCTTTATAATTTCTGGTATAAAGCGGTGGAGGTTTGTAAGGTACAATTCCTGCTCTGCTAGAGTTTTTAGCTTAGTAGATGTATTTGAGAAATTGCGCCTACTTTTTTTTGTTGAATTTAGGTGTATTGTTGCTCTTAGTAGTCTGTGGTCCGATCCAAAAGAGAAAGATGGTGGTAGTACTTCATATTTGGAGATCATGTGGTGCTTCGTGGTCATGATATAGTCAATTTCATTTCTTGTGTTTTTATCTGGAGAGATCCATGTCCAGCGGTTTCTTGGTTTTAGTTTGAACATTGTATTTAAAATTTTCAGGCTGTACTCTTGCACGTATTGAATCAGTCTCGTGCCTCGAGCGCTTCTAATGCGGTAACCATACTCTCCTGTAGCGGAACGTTCGTACTTTTCTGGAATTCCGATTTGAGCATTGAAATCACCTATAGAAAATACGTACTCAGTAGATGTGGAATCATGAGCTTTCGCTAAGTCCTCGTAAAAATTGTCTATTTCTTCATGTGATTAGTTTTCAGTGGGAGCGTGCGCTTGGATTACTGCAAAAAACAAGTTTTCCATTTTGATTTCCAGTACGCACAATCTTTGTGTTTCTTTCTTACTAGAAAACCTACTCCATATAGTCCTTTTGTTTGGCCAATGTAGTAGAAGACGTATTCGTCGTCTTCGATTGTCTTTTCTCCTAGGCGGCGAACTTCGCTCAAACCTATTATATCATGCTTAATATCTTCTAGCGCAGCTTTGAGCTCAATATATTTTTGGTCAGAAGATAGAGATCTTACAAATGTAGATGGTATTTTTCATTTTGATAGTGGTTCTTGGGGGGTTTTGGTCGAAGAAAGAAAGAAGAAGTTCGGTTGGAAGAGGGTCCGATTCTGATTACTATGCTGTTTTGTAGTCCGATGTCTTCGATTTGGAAGTCTAAATAATATTGCCTTATTATTTAATTTCTGTGCCCGCCACATACATACGGAATTCCGTTTCGGGATTCCGTTTCGTAATTCCGATTCGGGATTCCGAACGCAGAAAGTCCATATAAAATCAATGACTTGTCGCACACCTGCGGTAGTTTTCCGTACGGAATTTTGCTGGCAAAACGGAACTCCGTATATGCGTGGCCGACCCGTTCGTACCGTTTCGGAATTCCGAAAATAAAAGTAAAAAGTAAAATTAATCTTAATCTAACGCTTACACACAACAGATTACAAAAGTGAGATTAGGGCACAAGATATTTCCCGACGGGATTCCGAACGTGTAGCTGTTTCTTCATTTAATTTTTCCATTTTTTCATTCAGCGTGCTCAACATTAAATATGTATTTACAAAAAAAAAATTAATAAAACTCGACTTACAGTTAGTTTTGAAATAATTAAATGAGATAATAACGAGCTATTAAGTCTTACAGTTTTATGCATTACTCTGACCCAATAACTCGGTTTGTAGCAACGGTAAAGTTAACGATTAACGAGCAATTCCCTCGTTACGGCAAACGTTCATAATTGTCACCACTTATAAAATTAAAAAAAGTTAAAGTGAAAATGTTTTTAAAACATCGTATTTTTGTGCCCAATCATAGATATAGTAGCGTTTTAACATCATTAGTCGGTTTAAAAGCTGAAGTTTTTTAAATAACTAGGTGATACCCGCTTGCTTCGCTGTGCGCACGATATTAGACGATAATAACGTAGATATTTATTTATTATCACGATTTTTTTGATGGGACTATCGTAAAATCCGTTCTTAGTGAGCGGCTACATTGCGAAATGAGCAACTGTACAAAATTTCAAGTCACTCGGATGTATAGTTTTAGAGATATCGTGATCAGTCAGTCAGTGGTACTTCGCTTATATATATATATATATATATATATATATATATATATATATATATATATATATATATATATATATATATATATATATATATACATACATATATATATTTAACAATTTTTTTATAGAATAAGGGTGACAACAGAGCACACAGTCCACCTGATTGTAAGTGGATGCTGTGGTCCATAGACAACTACATTGCCTGTTGTACCAATGTCCCTTTAAATATATAAATAATGTAATATGTTCTTTGGTGTACAATAAAGTATATTTTACTTTACTTTACTTTTTACATTTATCCCCGATTAAGAATCAAACAACAACCATACTACAACAACCATATTATAGCTGCAGCATGGTTCTACCATGTAAAAACAAGAAAATTTATTAATAACACGATCACAGCGCCACCTATCGGGGTAGCTTGTGATTATCTCTACGTTTCGAATTCTAGCTATAACCTTCCTTTGACTGCAATTGCAATGAAAACATTTTTGCAATTGACTGCCTCGTATGGTCTAGCGCAGTAGTAGTGCGACTGCTGATCACGAGGTCCTGGGTTCGAATCCCGGGTCGGGCCAAAAACTCAATTATTGAGTTTTTCTGTCAAGAAATTCTCAGTAGCTGCCCGGAGTCAGAAAGTTGGCGGTGTCTCACCCCCGCGCCTCGGAAAGCACGTAAAGCCGTTGGTCCTGCGCCTGATCTCTCTCCGGTCGTGTCGGTTTACCGTCCCATCGGATTATGAGAGTGAGGGAATAGAGTGCACCTGTGCTTGCGCATACACTTGGGCACTATAATCCTGTCCTGCGCCGTTGGCTAGCCTCCGTTAAGGTAGGCCGCCGTGGCCGAAATTTGCTCCGGAGGACATTATTATTATTATTATAACCTTCCTATATTCCAACCTATCTATAGAACTATTGTCAGGTACCAAATAACCTCAATTGATCAAGTCCTTCAGAATTTACAAAATCGCCAACAGATGTACCAACTATTACGCATGTAAATATGATTTAAGTAATATTCAAAAATTACCCATTACTAAACTGTTAAAAGTTTTTTGTCGATTGACAAATTAACATTGTTGAGCGTCTAACTTCCTCAGGCAAGCGCTCAGGCCCTCCCACGCCATGCTGTACATGGAGATGCGGGTGGGAATGTTGAGCTATTAAATTAACGTTTGTTATGAAATAATAACACCTTATAAAAGTTAAGCTATTACAGCAATATGTAACATACATTATACTCGGTAAATTACTCGCTATAGGTTTTTTTTGGTATGTTCAATAATGTGAATGTATGTGAAAAGATTTGAGCCTATAGATTTATTGGCTCGATCTTTTCGTATAGTATTATGGCATAGTATTCATTAGTTTTTTTTTTATTAAACTGCAATGATAAACGAACTGTAGTTCACCTGATTGTAATACTTCGGTCCAATAACAATTGCAGCAAACTTGAAACGAAAAAATCTTCTCATAAATTTGAGGATTAGAGAAGGCCTGTAGCTAGGAGTCAAACATATACTGGGTGATTTTTTTACCGTCTGGAAAAAATCGGGTGTAATAAGAGAACGGAATAGAAGCCTATGGCACTGATATTTTACAATTTTTTTTCTATTTCACATTAACATATTATGAAATTGATCTATCAATAAATTCTGCTAATATCCAATTAGCAGAATTTATTGATTACGACGTATTATTTTAATTTCAATAGTTTTTAATTGATTTATTTATTTAGTTCAAAAATTTTGTTGTTATTTTTTAATACCTAAAGTTTATTTCAAATTAGTAGTATTTATTGATCATAATATGTTAATGTAAAATAAAATAAAAATTTAAAAGTCACTGCCATAGGCTTCTATTACGTTCACCTGTTACACCTTATTTTTTCCAGACGGTAAAAAAATTACCCGGTATAGTAGGCTGTATAAACTAGTTTTTACTCAAATCAAATTAAATTCTTTATTAGATCCATGAATAACTAAGATATGTAATAAAACGATCATCATGAAACTCTATTTTAGGACACTAGAAATGAAATAATAATAATACATAAATAACAACCGAATTTAGAGTAAAAGCTTACTTTTTAATAAATGTAGCCAATAGCTACGAATATTCAAAAAAATCGAGCGTTGTCAATATTTTTACAAATAATAAAAAACCACAAAAGGTTAGTAAGTCCTTTATTCCACGGGGAAATGCCTACGCATAACCGCCTCGCGGGGGCAAGAAAGGGTTACGTCGGCCGCGCACCGGCTAACACCCCCTCGCAGCATATTGGCAGGATTACGGGAACGCTTTCGCACACATCCGCGGCTTCAAAAGCGTCGCCCGCTCAGTGGCGGCTACTACTTTTCCTCCATCTTTTTTTTAAAGAATATTAACAATGCTATAAACATTACTAATATTCCCCTTAACCACTCGTGGTTAGTTTAAATTGCTTGTGTTACGAGTCGAACCCACGACCTTTTTGAGTTCGCGGTCCGCGCCCTGCCATTAGGCTACTGTCGCTTAAATCTCCTCAGGTAAGGCACATCAGAACACATGGCGCGCCTTCCTGCACGGCCTCCGACTTCACCTGTGCAACGGACGGCCCCCTTGTCTGGTAAGCGAAAGCCAAGAGGCCAGGAAAATCGAGCACTCAGAAGCAGTAGCCTTCCTAACCCGTGGCGGATCTGATCTATGGCTCTGCTGCCTACTAAGATTCGGCTGCGGAGGGTGGAGAGAGCGGTTCCTCGCTATAGCGTCACTCCTCTCCCCCCACAGCCTCACCAACACCCGATCAATGGTACGGCATCGTCAGAGTCGCGGAGGATAGGGCGAGTGCCGCCTTGTCGTACCATCATTCCTTTTCTTCCGCGACTCCGCCTCGGTTGCAGTAGGACGGAGAGTACAACCTTCTCGCCACACTCCACTAACGAAGTGTGCTTGCGGTCACCTCGCCATATAGACCTCCTCTTTCCCTCCACTACGACAAGGCGGGAACCCGTTCGAAGTGGGATAGAGGAGGTTGTAAATCCTGTCCCTTCTTCTTTAACCCTGCAAGTCTTTATTGATTTGGTTGTTAGTAAGTTTAAGGCTACTAAGATATTAATGAATGACTACTTGAAAAACTTATTTAGCCGGCGGTAGGTCGATAGCGAGGGTATCGACCTCCGGCTGACTCGTCACGATCCAATCTATGTACGAAATGTTCGGACAACGAACGTAGCTTTTTGCCGCTACCAATACTGCCAACTCGATAAGTGGTTAAAAAGTTAAATTAATAATAAAGTGTAAAGTTGACTATGTATTTTTATTATACCAATTCATCGTACTTTCCTATCTCTACTACTAAATACAAAACTATGCTAAGTACTATACGCTTTTTTATTGTATAAAGAAACAAACAGACAGCAGTAAAATACAGTTCTAAAATTAAAAGTATAAGAGTGTTGACCGAACTACACAGCACATTATTGTTCAAACTGCAGTAGAGACAGCCGGAGCAAAAAGTAAACAAATTTTAAAAATTTAATTAAATATTGCGAAAAACACGTAAATTTCTTTTAAATCTAAAAAAACGCTCTATCTAAAGTGTTTGTACGTTTGTATGTATGCACTATTAGGATAGCTCGACGTGGATTTATTAAAAATTCTTTTACTGCTGCAAATTTTAAAGTAATTTAAATGCACACCGGAATTTTTGTGTTAGAAAAAGTAGTCTGATGCGCATACTAAACGATTATACGAAAATCACTTTTATAATCTTGTCATAATGCTTAAATTGGCATTTACTTCATTTAGCATCGGCTCATAATAGCACGCTAAATATTTTTTTAATTTCGCATATCTCCAAGAATATCGGAAAAAAGACCTTATATCGCCTCGAAATTTATTTCATTCGACCTGATTAAGTTTTATTTAAAATCGTTGCGTAGTTTTTTTTTAATCAAATAATCAATCTTACCATTAGCCTCAAAATAAACAGTTGATAGCTATCACTATTTCCGAATCGTACTTGTAAGTAAGGTAAGTAAATAAAGAACTTGAAACCGCCATTTGGCTACTGTCGTGAACTACTTCTAGCACAAATATTTTAAGCTTAGTTGAAGTGGTTAGTATATTAGTAAAGTTAATAATATGGTTAATATAATGATTTCTTAAATTTACGCGAACACTACACATTGAATAAAACTATTATTTACGGATTTTATCGCGTTTAATTACTTTTAATTTATTTTTATTATTATCCCGACGTTTCGGGTGCTTTACAGCGCCCATGGTCACGGGGGGGACTGAGATGTTTGACGTCCCAATGTCATAGTTAGTCCGGCTACCTTCAGTTTTTTAATATTAATTTTTGGTCCGATTTACGCAAAACGAGCTTATAGTATCATGAAGTCTTGCAGTGGTATGCTTGGGTTTGGGTTTAATTTTGTTAATTATAGGATCCCAAGCAGATGGTAGCACCCAACCATCTTCTCTATTGAAATTTGGATGTTTTTTAATTTCAATAGCCTCGCGTATCATCCTTGGTAGGAATCGGTGTTCTTTTGCGAGAATTTGTGGTTTATCAAATCTAATGTAATGGTGGGGACGATCTTGAACATGTTCGCAGACTGCAGACTTCCCAGAGCGTCGGTGCTTCACATCAGCTATATGTTCCTTCACGCGGGTTTTTATAGATCTCTTTGTTTGACCTATGTAAGAGAGACCACATTCACAATCTAGCTTATACACACCTGCATCTTGTAGAGGAATATTACATTTGATGGATGGTAAAAATTGACTAATCTTCTTCAGCGGCTTGTAGTATGTCTTAATGGACGCTCGCTTCAAGATGTAGCCAATCTTGTCCGTGACTCCTCTAACATATGGTAGTAGAGCAGGCGCGCGCTCGACTGTGGCCGGCTTCACTCGTTCACTGTGACGTAGGCGCGGGACCCGAAGCTTGTTGTCTTGCAATACTTGCTCGACGTGCTGAAGCTCCGCGGCCAGATGTTTTCTGTCACAGATCCCTCGTGCTCTCTGAAACAAAGATTTACCCACGGTAGCTAACTGTGAAGGATGATGGTGAGATTCACCATTTAGATATCGGTTGGTATGGGTCTTTTTCCTATACACAGTGTGACCAATAGTGTTATCAGGATTTCGGATGACTAAAACATCTAGGAAAGCTAAAGAATTATTTGCCTCTAACTCCATTGTGAATTGTATTTTAGAGTTTATGGAGTTAAGGTGGTCTAAAAATGCAGTTACTTTGTCAGATGGTAAAATTGTGAAGGTGTCGTCTACGTACCGCTTGTAGAACCTTGGATTTACAGGAGCAGTAAGAAGGGCTTTCTCCTCAAAGTCCTCCATGAATATGTCGGCGACTATGGGAGACACAGGTGAGCCCATCGCCACACCATCTACTTGCTTGTAGAACTCCTCCTTCCACAATAGATAGCCAGATGTGAGGCAATGTTCAAGTAGTATTGCATATTCTTGAGGCATGTTATTTTCTTCTAGCTTCCTAGTTACAATTGAGATGCAGTCCACAATAGGTAGGCATGTAAATAGTGACTGAACATCAAAACTGACCATAGTTTCATTGTTAGCGAGATGTAGGTCTTTTATCTCACTCACAAAATGGTATGAATTATTAGCCGGACTAACTATGACATTGGGACGTCAAACATCTCAGTCCCCCCCGTGACCATGGGCGCTGTAAAGCACCCGAAACGTCGGGATAATAATAAAAATAAATTAAAAGTAATTAAACGCGATAAAATCCGTAAATAATAGTTTTATTCAATATGGTTAATATTTAAAAAAAACACCACCAGCCATCGTCTTGATTAAATAAATATATTATGTGAATTGTAAATATACCTCCAACTGTCAATCCGTACTTAGAAGAGGTAAGTTTATAAACTTTTTGAAATAGCGCAATTCTAAATATTTTCAGTTCCACTGCAGATGAAAGAATAAAAGAATGTGCGAACTTCAGTGAAATTTATTCCTTTGTTAAATATTTTTGTGAATTTTTTGACTTCATATTATTATATTTTGTTTTTAAAACGCTTTTCCACGCAAATGCCAGTCTAGCCGCTAACCTGCACTATTATGTTTTTGTCCTGATTTATTTAACAACAAAGGATTGTAAAGTATTTTTAAATGTAAACTTACGCGGTACTCGCAACCTGCAAAAATTACTCGCTACATTGACGGCTATTGAAAAAATACTTGTGAGAAAATTTCCAGATGACTGTACATTATAATGCATAACCGGCTGCCCGCTCGGTTCTCTATTGACGTAACAATTTTAACGCTTGACGGTAGAAAAAGTATAAGTAATTCTCGTTCTTATTTTCTCTATTTGCTTTTATTTTATAGTGACGACGCGACCGCCTGCTTTAGACGGTTTCTTGTCAAACATATTGCTAAGAAGCACGAAAACGAGCTAGCGTTGCCATAACATCGTATCTGGTATATTCCACGTAAAATTGTATTTTAATTTTGCGTGGCTAATGTCTATTATCTATTTTTTTTAAACTTTAGGTTTGCCCTACGTTCCTTTGCATAAAGCAACAAAGCAGACAGTGCCTGAAAAGCCGTAGGTATGTGCAACTGATTGAACATAACTGTTTTTACTTGATTTTTACATTAAGGCGACACCGTGAAAAAATGCACCTCCTTTCATCGAATAGTATAGGACTATGATACCATTAACGAAAGTGGAATTTTGATATATGTAAATTCATGTTTTTATCTTGAATTTGATTTCTCAAAAACACGATTGTATAATTTTGACTCGATCATAATTATTTGCGAAAACACCTCTAACAAATCACTATAGTTGAAATTACAACGAAATCATTTGATCTATATGTTTGAGAATCACTCAAATATATTCATAACATCAATATTCATAATTTACTTTCTCATTATTTTGATAACTTAAAGCAATAATTTTTTTAAAAATACTTTAAGATTCTGACAATTTCTAAGCGCTTTTAATCATCGCGGGCGCTACGCAATTTTAGACCTTATGATGGCGTTTCTTCAAGTTTTTATAGAAATTATGTATTCACTCGGATCAGTACGGCGATAGCGTTTTCGATGTGTCGTCTTAAAAAGGCGGTCTAGGTACGACCCGAAAGGTCCACACCACTAACTTCTCAGTGGAAAGAGTAAAAAAAATATCATATGTTGTAATATTTTATACAATTTTTCATTCGGCACAAAAAACGACTTGACCGATTTTGCTCAAAATTTAATGAGGTCTAAGTTACTTCCCTAAGTTAGTTTTATTTAGTTTTTTTTTTATCTTATTACTCTCTTACGAACGTTAAAATCTAGCACTGGTTCTTAAAACGAGACACATGCCTACAATCTTCTCATTGCCTCTTACGAACATCTATGAAAATAAATAAAATTGAAGTGTTTGTTTGTAATCTCAAAATAACAGATTTTTACTACATGCACACGAAAGGAAAGTATACACGGTACTTATAACGAAAAAAATATTTTAAAAACTTTTGTCGGTATGTTTGTTTCGGCTAATCTCCGAATTGCCCGGACCGATTTTGACGTGACTTTCACTAGCAGATAGCTGATTTTAGACATTATTTTTGAAAAAGAATTGGGGTTCTGTGCGAGAAAATTAAAACCTATAAAATTGAATCATAATAAATTCCACCCAGGCAAAGTCTGATGAAAACTGTTGTGACGCACGAACGTAGTCCACCTAATCTTATGTGGCTACTGCAATCCATGGACACCCGATTCCAACTTTAAACCAAGAAGGTTACAGACGCGTTGTCACCTCTGAAAACTAAGATTGAGTGCTTCACGGCCTGAAATCATACAAGCTCTCTATACCCTACAGACTGAAACACTGCAGCGTGTAATTTGGTGGTAGAAATAAGTTGTTTTTATAGAATAAAGGTCACAGCTCATTAGAGCCACCAGCACCCGACCCTCACCGCCTCGCCTCGAGCGGTTCGTATTCTTCGTATGGACTTGTATGGGCCCGCGCTCACTACATCAACTCCGTACCATCACCGGATCGCCTCGCTCGCGAGGTGTCCACGTGCGGACTGCGAGTGGACCACTCGATGATAGCTCGCTGGTGGCTCTGTTGCCCGCCTCGCGTGAAGCTCGATGCAGCTGCAGCGCTCTCCACCAACCCTTCATTTCGAGTCTTCCTTTCGAATGTGTCGGACGCATTGTTGTTTGTTTTTAAAATGAACAAAGAAAAACTTATAGAAGAAGTTCGGATCACGCGAGGTCTACTCGTTGACGACGCGAGTTCCACTCGATGACTACGCGAGGTTCACTGGTGACAACGCGGCGTCCACCCGTGATCCACCTGTCGACTACGATTGGACGCCTGGCGACGAGGCGGTGAGGGTAGGGTGCCGGGTGGCTCTAATGAGCTGTGACTCTTAGGGTGACAAACGAGCACACAGTCCACCTGATGGTAAGTGGATGCTGTGGCACATAGACATCTACATTTATCCTCAAATAAGAATCAAAACGCAAATGCGTTGTCACTCTTGAGGACTAAGAGGGAATGCCTCGTTTCCAGTAAAAAAGGGTCCCCGGATCTCTACGATACTTTACGCTGGTATTCTGTGAGAGCGCGGTCCTTGCCCGGTCGAGCCGATGCATTCGTGCTACAACCATAATATAGCTGCAACATGACTATCACGTAAAAGTAAAAGGTCGCTTACTACTCAGGTGAATTTATAGACATAAAAGGAATGCTACTGCCTAGAAAAGCTTTTGATCATTATTGAAAGGACTATGAAAAAGCGTCCGTCACAGTGCTCCAATTATAAGAGACTTCAAATGTCTTTGAATTAGAATTAATCTTTCTCAGACACACAAGTTTCCATATATACATACATATACATATATGTATGTATATATATATATATATATATATATATATATATATATATATATATATATATATATTTATATATGTATGTATATGTGTGTGTGTATGTTTATGTATATACGTATGTATATGTGTATCATATTTTTTTAATGTATTAGTTATTTAAATGTTATTTTATTGCATGTATTGATATTATATTAGGTATATTTATATTGCACCACCTACCTAGTACTCACTGTTTTATTCCTTTACACCTTTGGTTGCCTGGAAGAGATCGCTATGTAGCGATAAGGCCGCCAAATTGTACATGTAATCTGCTCTCTGTTATATTCTTTGTAAATTTGTTTGTGGTGTGCAATAAAGTATTTTCATTCATTCATTCATTCAAGTTTCCTTACGATGCTTTCTTTTCTGTTGAACGGGTGTTAAAACAAGACTAAAATTGTATATTACATTTCGCGCGACCCGCCCTTTAGTCTCGCCGCTTCTGTAAGAAAACTTTAAATCTTATTAAGGATAGTTTTCAGCATGTTTAAAAAAAATTGCTAAACTCGATATTGCAAGGAACTTGGGAGCATGAAAAAGTCTATTAAAAGTAAGAAACTTTCACGGGAACTTTCGGAAATTTTATACCTAGGTAAACAGCTAGGTATAAAATTTCCTAAAGTTAAGAAACCCTTTAAGAATATTTATGCGCTTATATTAATATGACACTTGAGATAAACTCTTGTCTCAAGTATCGACGTCTGCGTCGAAACCCCGTTCGATTCCCGCCAGCATCAAGAAAATTAATTGCAGTACTTAAGTGCTGATTTAACACGTGTTTGGAGGTGAAGGAAAACATCGTAAGGAAACCTGTGTGTCTAAGAATTAAAAAATATATTTGGAGAAAATTTGAAGTCTGCCAACGTATTGGATCAACAATGCAGCGAACCCTTTATGCGTTAAAAACATTCTAATAATAAAACAAAATCTAGACTTATCAGACGTACTACGCAGAGCATATTGGATGTTGTTTTTTGTATCAATAAAAAAATGATGTAATGAGCCTGCAATAAAAGGTGCCTAAGCCTTCCCCAAAAGTCGACAAGACATTTGTGATTTTTCTAGGTCTCAGGTCTCATACAATCATACGAGCCGCCCTCTATAAAAACTGCCCCCTTCTATAAAAACGGGTATAAAAGAGATATCTTTTCCTCATGGGTGACGGCGTATCCAGCCTTTTTTGCTCAAATGAAAACTCGTGGCCTGTAACGGCCGCTTACCATCAGGTGGAAACGACTTCCACTCCCTCACAAAATACACAAAATATTCGCTTCGTTGAAAATTAATTTGAGTTGTGGTTATAATCATGTCAGTCACGAATGGCAGTATTAAACTTTAATATTATTAAGTAAAAAACAACACACATTGAGCTGTGAAGATCCTAGTGATAAAAGTCAGAACTCGCTCATTAATTTCGATGTCATAGGATTAAATATAAACTAAAATATAAACATCAAGAGAGAATTAATAGTTTTGTATAATAAACAAAAAGAGAAAGACCTTACCTTGTGGCTGATGCCTCTTCTTTGTACTTGTAAAATGGATCGCCATTTTTATTACTAACAAACGCTTAGATAATTAAACAGCTAATTATGTTGAAAAATAGCAAAATAATCTGTTTGCGCTATAATTTATCTTCATACGAGCAGATAGGAAAAGGTGGCAAGGCCGGACGCAAGGGTGGGACCTTTCTCACGTTTCTGTATCGAGTCAATGCCAGCGGTTTTTAATAAGTGTTCAACCATTAACCATTGAAACTACCAAATGAAAATATAACACTTATTTTTAGATTAGTTATTAGAAAAGATATATTTTTTACTTATTCATTCGTTGCAATCTATCAAAAGTTCATTGAACATTAGTCTCTTCGATAGAATTTATGTCTTTGGTGCCCTCCTCCCCCTTCCCTTTTCTAATTTATGTTTTTGATGGGATAGAATATAAAAGTGAAAACTGATACAGATAAAAAAGAGAACTTTTTTTAAAGTAAGTTATTAAAAATAAAACTATTTGACAACAAAGTATAGTTCAAAGTAAATTACATTCAAAGCAAGTTACTCAAGAAAACAAATCACCGTCAATCCTGAAATAATACTCGTCTTGTTAAATTGAATTCTCCAGACGTCTACCTGAGAAGCCTCACTGAAAGACATAAATTTAATTAAATCGAAACAATAAATGTTTATTTATAAGATTAATCATTACTAATTATTATTTCTAATTCATTTAAATGTTACATTTATGTTAGTATCTGTGTGTCTGTTGAAATGATTTTTTATATTTACTAGAACTTTTAATAGAACTTACTTTACAGATTTTATAGCGTTATTGGACTTATTTTAATTCTCGACGTATCGAGTACCCATGGTAACGGTAAGAGGGTAAAGGGGAGGCTAAGGTGTTTAACGTCCCTTCGGTTTCAAATATAAATTTTGGTCCGATCTACGCAGAATAATCGAAAAGTCTAAGTCGAGCCGAGAGTGTTTGATGCAGATGATTCGAATTAACCTACGGGGTAAGAGAGAAAAAGAGAGAGAGAATTACTGAGAGAGTTATTTCGTAATTTCAGAGAAATATTTATTTTTCAATATCAAAACAATTTACGAAAACCATCATCGGCGTTAATGTTTTCTTCTTAAACCAACGGGACTCTACTAGCGATGATAACTAGAGATGAACATAATGCACTTTTCAATAGAGTTGAGCGACAACTTTAGACTTATTTTTTAACGTTATTTTTAAATTTAATACTTTTTATGAAGTTAAGATGATAAAATAGCACACAGTCCACCAGATATATCAAGAGAGTAGCACACCGTCCATCCGTCATAGTAAGATAATAGCACATATTCCAACAGGTATATTAACAGAGTAGCACACCATCCACCCGACATAGTAAGAGAGTAGCACGCAGTCAACTCGATATAGTGAGAGAGTAGCACACAGTCCATCCATCATAGTAAGAGTAGCTCACATTCCACTAGGCATAGTAACGGAGTAGCACACCATCCACCCGATATAGTAAGAGAGTAGCACACATTCCACTCGATATAGTAAGAGAGTAGCACACAGTCCACTCGATAGCAAACGCTCGACTATATACGAGGTGTGTTCAAATAGTAAGGTGACTTTATATTTTTATGAAAAACTATTTATTTATTCATCAATATTTATGTTGTCCCCTTCAAAGTAATCCCCCTCAGATATAATACATTTATGCCAACGCTTTTTCCAATCGTCACAGCATTTCTGATAATCACTTTCTGCGATGCAGTTTTTATCTCTTCAATTGTTGCAAATCTTCGTCCTTTCATAGGTCTCTTCAGTTTTGGGAACAGGAAAAAGTCACATGGGGCCAAATCCGGTGAATATGGTGGCTGAGGCATGATTGTAGTGTTGTTTTTGGTCAAAAAACCTCTCACAAGCAACAATGGGTGAGCAGGTACATTATCGTGATGCAAAAACCATGAATTGTTTACCCACAATTCGGGACGTTTCTTACGTATTGCTTCTCGCAAATGGCGCATAACTTCAAGTTAATACTCCTTATTGACCGTACGACCTTGTGGCAAGAACTCATGATGCATCACACCCCTACAGTCGAAGAAAGCTGTTAGCAAAACCTTCACATTTGATCGAACTTGGCGTGCTTTTTTTGGTCTTGGTGATTCAGTGTGCTTCCACTGGGAAGATTGAGTCTTAGTTTCGACGTCATAACCGTATACCCATGTTTCGTCACCTGTTATGACCCTTTTGAGCAAATCTGGGTCGTTGTTGACATCATCCAATAGCTCTTGAGCGATTGTCATGCGACGGTTCTTTTGGTCGAAATTGAGCAATTTTGGAACAAATTTCGCTGACACACGTTTCATGCCCAAAATATCCGAAAAAATTTCATGGCAAGAGCCAACCGATATGCCAACATCCTCCGCAACTTCTCTGATAGTGATTCGACGATTTTCCAAAACAATTTTCTTATATACTATTTCAACGTTTTCATCGGTTGTTGACGTGCTGGGGCGTCCAGAGAGAGGTTCGTCATTGGCATCTTCTCGGCCATCTTGAAAGAGCTTGTACCACTTATAAACGTTTTTTTTACTAAGAGTAGACTCACCGTATGCCACTGTCAACATTTCAAGTGTTTTGGAGCACGTAATTCCATTTTTTACACAAAATTTGATGCAAATTCTTTGATCCATTTTTTTTGATAGAAGAAAATCGCCGAGCACACCAAAGTACGTCTGACCTTTGTAACTGTCAAAAATAAACTAAACATGCTATACACTTTAAACTTGAAACATATGCTCAGGACATGTGTACCAACGCAACAAAATACAAAAATCGAAAATCGAATGTGCGTTGCCCGCGAAATTCAAAAAGTCACCTTACTTTTTGAACACACCTCGTATATACAATATGTAACGTAATTAACGAACTTTGAGAAAGTAGTTTGTTCAGAATCGTTTACTGAATCGATTCCTATCATTTTTAATATAGGTAATTTTTTATCCCAAAAATAATTGAAACTACGTAAATTACAGTCACACTAAATCTGTACAGTCAAAACAAACTGAAATGGACCGTAACTTAAGGCAATAAGACTTTTAAGAGTGCAGTTTTATTTGTATTATTACTAATTCTGTCATTCAATAAAAATAAATAAAAATAAGCTTTATTTCAAGCAAGTTAAAGTCTTTGCGTTCGTGGATTTGTACTGTGACCACAACATTCTTCCGGAATTAGTATAACTAGTTTGATAAATAATCAGTGCATAAAAAATGTTTACCTAAAAATTCAGTGTATGTATTATGATTATAACATGATATACTAATTGGCGTTTAGATTTTCTCGCAAAAGAAGGGAACATGAAAAAAAAGGAAAAATGTCGGACCGATGACAGGACGCGAACCAAGGCATTACGATTTCGCAACCGCTCGATATCCACTTTAGGTATTACTATCATTAACACAGAGTCATAATTTACCTTCTTATATTGTAGCAGTTTTTCATTGCCTGAAAACACGGACAAAAAGACATTTTCTAAATATAAATCCTAGCTAGATGGATTTATTGCCCCCGAAACTCCCTGGACACTAAACTGTATGAAAATCGTTGGAGCCGTTTCCGAGATTCCAACACACACACACACACACACACACACACACACACACACACACACACACACACGCACACGCACACGCACACGCACACGCACACGCACACGCACACGCACACGCACACGCAATCGCACTCGCACTCGCACACGCACACGCACACACACACACACACACACACACACATATATATATATATATATATATATATATTTATATATAATGATTATTTATCTATTTAATTTAAACTTAAAAGATTATAAAGAAATTGAACATTGTAGTTGTTTGAATAAACTAGTTTGTTTCACTTTTATATTCAGTCAGGTCAAGATTCATTTGATAGCAAACAAATATATTTTGCTCGAAATTACATTTTCTTTATTGATTGATTGTACATGATACAAGTAGCAGCAGTTCAGAATCAGTGAGCAATTAATATTTCACAGCAAACAGCGTTCAATTAATTAACCTAAATATAATGTAGGTGACCTTTTGTTATCTTTAGCGCGAGTTCAAAATACTCATAATTTAAAGAAATTGTACCAATTGCTTTACAAGGAAACGAAAAATTAATATACATGATACGAATTCAATTTGGGAAAATTCAAATATTTCCTATCGATACACGTAATATAAAAATCAGTTTAATGACAAATCGACTTACTAACCCCAGTGGTATAGTACTAAATATACGTTTACCTTTTCCGTGTTTAATTTAAAATTAAAATTTAAAGAACTTAACTAAAATAATAATTAAAATTATAATATTTACGATTAAATCTAATTATATATACAATATAAAAGAAGAAAGTATAATATAGAAAACCTAAAACTAAAAATTTAAATCGTCGAAAAGACCTGCTCCCCGTGGTATAGTGCCAAGAACGCTGGCTGAGTTTCCTCGCTGAATAGCTATACTTAGCCTTTGAGCGAGGAAAGAACCAGCCCTCTTATCACCAGCAGCGACGACCAGTCGTGGATACAGTTCCTTTAGAAACTTCATTGCACGTGGACCCCACGGACTGATAGTCTCTACAGCAAATGGCACAAATATGTAGTCATTTCTCAAAGACTCATATTTGCGCCATTTACTAAATTCGGCCTCTGATGCCGCCCCGGCTCTAAAACAGGTACCCTTGAGATGAGAGGCCGCCAAAGTGTCAACGCAAGTAGCATCCCACACTAGGGCTTTACCTCTCTTCCAAGGGACCAAAGTCATACCGTCGGGTCTCTTGCCATCGTCTCTAAATATCCCGCAAGGCTCTAAAACCGAGGGGATATTTATAGAGACAAGAGCCCTTCGGATGATTTCGTTCAAAAAACCGTGACGGGAAAACCTACCTGCACTTTTCTTGCATGAAAGTCCGTGGAGCCCAAACTCATCGACGCTGTTACCACAGGGGCACTGGTGAGGTTGACAAATAGCCACTCCTAGCCGGATTCCTACGGCGATGCGCAAGCTTTCCCCATCAAGTAATGTGCCGAGATTACTTGATGGTAGAGCATGTAACCAGTGGCTAGATTCCTTAGTCGAAACAGCTAGAAGGCGAGCCTGATCTTGTTGAATATGGAAATTTTGAAATAAATTTTTCTGGACACTCCGTACCAACGGAATATCCCACTGTTTTTGTTGTTTAACTTCCAGTGGGACATTTTCGCCGGGACAGAGCGTTAGCCATATTTGCTTTGCCTCCGCAGCAAAGCATAGGTCTATTTTATTAAAATTGTGTTACATAGGTCATTGACACTATGCACGGAAGCAAGGAAAGCAGGCAATGCGACGCCATACCAATTCCACCAAATTTGATAGGTAAAGTGGCTTGATTCCAGGCTATTGTATCTCAAATTTAGAATGTTTTCTAAAGCAATTTTAAGATTATTATCAATATCTTTTAAAATATCCGAACATTTCCAGGCTGGACTTGAGCGTAACAAGTATGTAAATTTAGGTACAAGGAGACAATATTTTAAAATGGTAAGGGCAATATGGGGGTTTAAAATATATAATTTATCAACGTGAATTTTCCGTGTCCCATGAATCATATATGAACATTTCAATTGTTTAACTATATTGAAATTATAACCTTCTACTCTTTTGAAGTAATTTAAGGAAAAAATACACGAATACTCTCAATAGATGAGGCCGAACATATATCAGAACTAAGATCCCTTACCGTTTCAAGTAAATATTTTTTTCTTTGCCTTTCGTATTTCTTACAGTGGTTGTCGCAAAGTTTGACAATAATACCAAAAAATCGTGTTAGATGGCAATTACCGTTTCAAGGCTTTCTAGCCTAAAATATTTATTACAGTGATGGGTAAGTTTAAAATAAAATTGTGAATACATACCTGAAACAATATATCTAATTAAAAAAAAAAAAACTTATGTAAGTACAACAAAATAACAACCACCACCAGATCCACCAGTGGGGTCAGGAAGGCTTGTACTTGACTTTCCCTATGGCCACCGATTGGCCATGGCCATTTCGACCATGGTAACGGCGGGGCAGGGGGTGCTAAGAATCTCCGGTGGAGGTTCGGTTGCCACCTACGACGACTCGACCTGGCAACATATAACGCACGCACCCTGAGGACTGACGAGAAGATACTGGAGCTGGAAGAAGAGGTAGACAAGTTGCGCTGGCATATTATTGGATTATCCGAGGTCCGAAGAGAGGGGGAGGACACGGCAATCCTCGAGTCCGGCAACTTGTTCTATCACCGGGAGGGCGACCATCTGTCCCAAGGAGGTGTCGGATTTATCGTCCACAAGTCTCTCGTCAACAACGTTGTAAAGATTGGGAGTGTGTCGACGAGGGTCGCGTACCTGATACTCAGAATCACCAAACGGTATTCGCTGAAGGTCATTCAGGTTTACGCACCAACCTCGGCACACCCCGATGAGGAGGTGGAGGAAATGTATGAGGATATTTCCAGAGCCATACATTCCTCCAAAACCCACTACACGGTGTTGATGGGAGACTTCAACGCAAAACTAGGCACAAGAGAAAGCGGTGAGCTGAAGGTAGGGAAATTTGGAGTAGGGCAACGGAACCGAAGGGGCCAGCAGCTGGCCGACTTTATGGAGAAAGAGGGACTCTTTATGATGAACTCTTTCTTCCAGAAGCGGCCCCACAGGAAGTGGACCTGGTCGAGCCCCGACGGTTCGACAAAAAATGAGATTGACTTCATTATGACGACCAGACGCCAACTGTTCAGTGATGTCTCAGTGATCGCAAGGGTGAAAACTGGCAGCGATCACCGAATGGTTAGAGGCACACTGAACCTAAACGTTAAGTTGGAGAGGTCTCGTCTAATGAAGTCAACGCTCCGTCCCCCTCGTGCTCTAATCCAGAATCCCGAAACCTTTCAGCTCGAGTTACGTAACCGCTTCCAGTGCCTAGAAGATTGCAATGCAGTGGACGATATGAACGACAAGCTCGTGGAAACTGTCCATGCGGTCGGAGCTAAGTTCTGCAAGACCCGCCGCAGAAGAACACAAAAACTCTCCGATCACACTCTTAATCTCATGGCTGTTAGACGGGAGATGAGGCTGCAATCGTCAACAGATTTGACAGCATACAGGCAACTGAACAGACAGATCTCCAAATGCATGCGGCGAGACTTACGCAACTTTAATACTTCTCGTATTAAAGAAGCGATCGAGCGGAACCAGGGCTCCAAAGTCTTTGCCAGAGATCTGTCTGCCAGAAAGAGCCAACTGTCAAAGCTGAAGACTGAGTGTGGCAACATCGTTTCCGGGACACCTGAGATTTTGAGTGAGATTGAGAGGTTCTATGGGCAGCTGTACACATCATCGTTGGAGCCACACGCAAGTGTGAGTAACGATCCAAGAGCAAGTCTTATCCGACACTATTCCGATGATATCCCGGACGTCAGTCTAAGCGAGATTAGAATGGCTCTCCAGCACCTTAAAAACGGCAGGGCCCCAGGCGAGGATGGAATTACAGCGGAGCTTCTGAAAGCGGGTGGAACACCGGTACTTGTAGTCCTTCAGAAGCTCTTCAATTCCGTCCTCCATGGTGGCACTACTCCAGAGGCGTGGAGCAGAAGTGCGGTGGTCTTGTTCTTTAAGAAAGGCGACAACGCTCTCTTAAAGAACTACAGACCGATTTCCCTTCTGAGCCGCGTCTACGTGCTGTTTTCGAGAGTCATTACGAATCGTCTCGCACGCAGACTTGACGACTTCCAGCCTCCCGAACAAGCCGGTTTCCGAAAAGGCTTCAGTACCATAGACCACATACATACCCTGCGGCAGATTGTACAGAAGACTGAAGAGTACAATCTGCCACTTTGCCTGGCGTATGTGGACTATGAGAAAGCCTTTGATTCCGTCGAAATTTGGGCGGTGCTACAGTCCCTTCAGCGGTGCCAAGTTGACTGTCGGTATATCGAAGTGCTGAAGTGTTTGTACAGTAGGGCTACGATGGCTATCCGAGTACAGAACCAGAGCTCGAAACTGCAGAGAGGTGTAAGACAGGGTGACGTTATATCCCCGAAACTCTTCACCGCTGCATTGGAAGACGTTTTCAAGCTACTGGACTGGAAAGGATACGGTATTGACATCAATGGCGAGTACATCACTCACCTTCGATTTGCCGACGATATAGTCCTTATGGCAGAATCGCTGGAGGACTTAAGCACTATGCTCAATGACCTCAATAGTGCCTCCCAACGGATAGGTCTTAGGATGAACATGGACAAAACAAAGATCATGTTCAATGTCCATGTCACACCTATGCCGGTAGTTGTTGGGAGCACTATGCTCGAAGTTGTTGACGAGTACGTTTACCTGGGACAAATAGTCCGACTAGGTAAGTCCAACTTCGACCGAGAGGTCAATCGACGGATTCAACTCGGCTGGGCAGCGTTCGGGAAATTACGACATATCTTTTCGTCAGGTATACCTCAATCTCTAAAAACTAGATTGTACAACCAGTGCGTGTTGCCAGTGATGACTTATGGATCTGAGACGTGGTCCTTCACTGCTGGCCGTATGAGGACGCTTAAGGTCGCTCAGCGAGCTATGGAGAGGGCTATGCTCGGAGTTTCTCTGCGTGATAGACTCAGAAATGAGGATATCCGCAGTAAAACCAGAGTGACCGACATAGCCCAACGGATTAGTAAGCTGAAGTGGCAATGGGCCGGCCATATAGCTCGAAAAACCGATAACCGATGGGGAAGAAAGGTTCTCGAGTGGCAGCCTCGTACCGGTAGGCGTAGTGTAGGGCGACCCCCCACTAGATGGAGTGACGACCTGGTAAGACATGCGGGAAGTCGATGGGTGCAGGTGGCTCGGGACCGTGCTTTGTGGCATTACTTGGGGGAGGCCTATGTTCAGCAGTGGACTTGTGAAAGGCTGTAATGATGATGGCCACCGATTATCGAGCTTGGGGGGAGGCGCTGCACAAGTGAAATTACAGGCCGCGATGGGAGATATGCCTGGTGTCCTGGTGCATCTTACCTGAGGAGGAAAAGAGAGAAGAGTTGTCATCTTCCGATTCCGAAGAGCGATTGCTATGGACGGTCGAATATGCGGCGAATCCGGAACACCATGGGGTTTTGTTGGTGCGAGTCTGATATAATTCGTCCTTGCCCCCGCGAGGCAGGTATGCGTAGGTTATTTCCCCATGTAAAAATAAAAAAGGCCTATTCGCTAACTTATCAAAACTTACACCTGCAATGCAATTGCTTGTGTTTCATAATGGGTTTGGTTTGCCATTAGATAATGAAAAATATAAACAGCAGCTTTGTTCCACCCACATGCCTTTATTGACAGATTCTTCAAACACAGGATGCAAACATTGCCTCCAAAACGTTATTACGCAACGTCCTGTTTCGTTCCTGGTGAACGTGCGAACATTAGTTCGTTTTAACATTCGCAATGCATAAAATACTTAATTTTACTTCTGTGTCGACATCGATTTCTGTACAATGACATACTTATCGCCGAAAACCAGATTATTATTTTATATACTAGCAACAAATTAAAAGTAATTTACACTACTACGCTTTTACATTTTTTGCGCAATAAATTGTTAATTTTCTTAATGTTGGCAAAGTGAGGAAAAAGTTGACTTTGATATACCTATACACTTTGTAATTTTTTATTAAAAAATAGACCTCCTTATCTTATACTTCATAGTTTTTTGGAGTCGGTTTTTTATTTTTAAGTTTAAATGATAACAGTCTGTCTATCCATAACAACACAAAAAATGTTTTTACCTATGCTCGTTGAAGACTTTGAAATCATCCTACTGATTTTGATGATTTTTTTATATGTATTTGATGGGTCCCTATACGGTTTAGATCTGGTCTTGACGCGCATCATCAATAGCACAAGACTTCTTTTAAAGCTATTACAAAACCAGGTAAAAATCACTTACCGGCTGTAAGTATAGACAGCAGGTAAGACGCCGCAACATAATGTATTCACTTATAGTACTGCATACCGCATTCATGAACGTTTTATCAACCTCGTATAGCTAGTGTCGTCATTTTTAATATGTTAAGCAATACTTGTGGACTACGCAATTGTACTTACTTATGTACTTGTAATTAATCTATTACACAAGTGGTAAAATTTTGTACAACCGAATTCAAATAAAATGAGAACATCATCATTGTAATCGAAATCAGTTAAATACCCATTATTAAGGATAACTCAAAAACTACTTGGTCAGATCGAGATCGAATTTATATGGTGCTATACGAGAGGCACCAGATTTCAAATAAAAAATGAATCGTCAAAATTGGTTCACCTAGAATAAAGTACTGAGGTAACACATTAAATAAAATACAGTCGTATTGAGTAGGTACCTCCGCATTTTTGAAGTCGTCGCCTAAGCTCGTCATTTTGGTGGGCTTTAGAATGTGTGTGCTTTTTTTTTTCAGAACTAATTATTTATTTATTTATTCATTTATTATTGTTATTAACAGCTCCAAGAATCCATATAACGTGAAGTAATGTATAGTCAAAGGTGTAAGGTAAGTAAGGTAACTTCGACTGCTCCGTTGGTCTAGTGGTCGTTCATGCGACTGAAGATCTTGTGCTCTTGGATTCGAACCCCGAGTCAGGCCTAATTAATTTCTTGAGTTTTCCTGTCAAGACATATTCATTAGCAGCTCAGAGTCTGTAAGTCCAATCGGAGGTAGTTTTACGTGAACGTATGTATTTTGGTTGAACTTGAACTTTACAAACGGGGTCGAGTATCAAGTGACATATCGAAAGCTGTCAAGCGGGCAAACTTACAAATAGCGCGCTCATTAAAATCAGTAAAACTAGAATAAAATATTCAAGTTTTCTATCAAAGTCTTCAATATTGTAAGTATAGAGATATTTTAATTCAATATTATGTATAAAGTAAGTAGCTGAATCGTTTTGCTTTATTGTTTTTTAATTAGAAATATGTAATTTTTAATACCGGTCGATTTTTACAATTTAACTAAAACTAGAATCTAAATCACAAAAATATTACATATTTTTGTAATGAGTTTGTTATTCTAATACTGAATTGATGAAATCATAAATAATCGTACGAACCGTATCAGCCGTGTGGCGCCGCGATGTAAGGTAATTATCCATTTCGTACCTTGGGTGTCGTAAAAAACTTTAGGGAAAATCGCTGAAAGATAATATCATAGATTACGGTGGATAGTGTCAATGATGCCAGTCGTCTAGTACTGCTATTGATATTAACCCTTCACGAGTACACTATTTCGAGCTTACTTTTGAAACCTTACGTAGTACTGCGCGGAGTTCTAGTGACCTGTGTAACAAAGTTCTTTTTGAATTCAACTGTTTTTTTTTAATTTATTTTTAGTATAAGGGTGACAAACGAGCACACAGTCTCCACGCGATGGTAAGTGGTTGCTGTGGCCATAGACATCTACATCTATCCTCGATAACGAATCAAAATGCAGATGCGTTGCCACCCGTTAGGACCACGATGGAATGCCTCGTTTCCAGTGAAAAGGGTCTCCAGTTCACCACACGAAACACAGCAGCATTAAGCTACTATTTGACGCTGGTATTCTGCGAGGGCGTGGTCCTTCCCCGGTCGAGCCGACCCATTCGTGCTAGTAATATACTAATACCAGTGATATAGCTGCAGCACGGCTCTACCACGTATACCAATCCCCCACAAAAGTCAGTCAACCAGTTTGCTACTGGCTTAAGCCTATTGTTTTTATAGATATGTTATTATATTTGTAATGTACGCAGTCTTCATAACTTTGTACCGTTAACCTATTTCTGTATTACATATAGGTAAGTATAAACATATTTTAACATTTAAATAAGTATACATACATACAATATACAAACTCATATATATACATTATATTAAATTCTTTTTGTGTCAGCTGATGCTGCTACTGATTTATAAAACTACAAAGGCTACTTGTCTACTCCTGTCAAAGCCTGTATTTGACGTTTTTGTACAGACTTACCTCATGGTTTTATCACAGTTGCCTAGCTTGGCTTAGTTGGTCTTAGGCCGAAAGTTGACTAAAATCATTGTTGGACTATTTTTGTTTAAATATTGTTATAACACTAATACATTGTATTACAATACAAATTAATGGTATTTTTCCCATATTTCCTGTATTTTTCTCATTTTTAGATAGACCTGGCCTATTTTGAAACATCTAATGAAATAAATAGAAACCGCTTCCAATATTTGCAATCTTATGGTCAAATACCAGGAGATCATGAGTTAACTGATAGTTTATTTGTAAAGTGAGATGATCTTTCTTGTCTTTCATCACCAACTGTTTACCTACAACAGTTCTAATTAAACACGTACATACATACAAGGGTACCGCCCTTGTATTACTTTCTAATCTATCAATGCTGTATGTAACTGAAAAGTAAACGAGAATGAAATAACCCGGAGTACTATCGGTAATGAATCTGATTTCAAAATTAAACATCAAACATGATGCAATTTTATTCCAACTAGACTCGGACGCAAGCTGTACTTTGCGGTATTTATACATTCGTTCAAATATTTACACAAGTGAGTGTAGAGCCCGTGGTAGAGCGGTAAACGTTAGCCAGTCACAGTACTGGTTTTTGTAGTTCTGGAAATGCTTGATAGATAAAATAGTTATTTATTAGTTACTATTCTGTGAAAAGTAAATGTCCCACTGCGAGCACAAGTATTACACCATGTTCATGTAATATTTTGGAGAGGCATGTTTTTTTTTTGCTTTTATGTTTTATAAATTTTTATGTTTTATAAGTTTTATAAATTGTGCTGTTATGATTACAGCTTATGTATACTGGAAAAAATATAAACAACATCGCTTTCTTTGTTCAAAAAAGGAGAAAGAATTCGAATGTAAGATTTTTTTGTTTATATATCATGGTCAATTATGTACTAATTTTGAAGATTTTTTTATTAAATTTCTTCAGGGTTTGTCACATTTAAATTTGGAGAAAATATCGCAATTATAAGGGTGGCAAAATCGGGCATAAAGTATTAATTGTAGCTATTTAGATGAGATTGAGATTGTGAAAAATAATCTTTAGTCTACTCTAAACTTTAAAAAAATACACTTACAATTATGTAGATACATTTTCAAAGAACTAAATTAATCTCACATTGTAAAGTCGAGACTTTAATCCGTCTATATAATATGTCTTCGCACCAACTTCTGGTCTTCTTCATCTGTTCCCTCATAAATTCTAAGCTACTTATCATAATTTGACAAATAAGCTATCGTTGGAAGCGTCTTAAAGCGGGATATAACTACTAAACTCACGACTCAGACAGCGAGCTAAACACATTTACTCTCCAAACCAATCCATATACATACACACACACACACACATATATATATATATATATATATATATATATATATATATATATATATATATATATGTATATATATAGTACCCGAATGACCGAGCTTTGCTCGCTTTTTTTTTAAGTTACATTTAGATACAAATTACATGAATATTTTTTGATCTTATTGACATAGAAAAAACTGAACTGGTTATTTGAATAAAAAATCATAAGTGCAATTAGTTTAATTAAAATTTTCGTATTTTTAAAAAATACTAAAAAAAGGGCTCGAAATAATAGATTTTCTCACAAAAGAAGGGAACTTGAAAAAAAAGGAAAAAAAGTGGGACCCAAAACAGGACGCGAACCAAGGCATTACGATTTCACGACCGCTCGATATCCACTTGAGCTATTACGATCATTAACAAAGTGTCAAAATTTACCTTCTTATATTGTAGCAGTTTTTCATTGCCTGAAAACACGGACAAAAAGACATTTTCTAAAAATAAATCCTAGCTAGATCGATTTATTGCCCCCGAAACTCCCGGGACACTAAATTTTATGAAAATCGTTGGAGCCGTTTCCGAGATTCCGATTATATATATATATATTTAAAAATATAACCACAAAATCAATTCAATGAAAAGTAAGTTTCAACACTAAAACCCGACTACTGAGAAATCTCGCTTTAAAAAGTATGAAACGAGAAAATATTCTTATAAGAAATTTTGTGTACAAACTACTCAATATTTATCTATTAAATGAACAACTTACACATAATATATTTTAATGTATTTGATATATATTCATAGCGATATTCAGGGGATAGCCGTTGTCATATGCCACCTACCCTAACAACAATACATTTCACATATCACGTGAGCTACCTCGACTACACCATTTCAAAAATAGGTAGAAAGTGTCGTTTCTCATGTAGGAATGTATGTAGTATGCCGTCATCCAAAAAAAAAACAGTTATTTTTGCTGTAAATCTAATTCAACTTTTTATTCGCAATCAATCTAATTTTTAGATACTTCAAGCATTGCAAAATAATTTTAATCAAGAGACTAAAATAAATCGTCCCTAAAAATGAAGAAAAAAACCAACGACCTACCAATGAGATTTAATGAAACGCAATTACCAAGAATTTTATCTCGTACGACGTTTAACCATAATTTTAAACCGATTAGTTTTTTATCGCTAGCGTCGATGAAGTCACAGCCTCAACATGGGCAATTAACCCGTTTCTAGTTATCTAGAAAAATGTATTCGGTGACCTTGCGAACAAGTTTTTTTTATTACCCCACTCGAACTCTCGTATAACAAATGGCTTCATCGCTCGTATGAATCTCAGCGGAGACATTGAATGACAATTGAATTGATTGAGGCCTTTGTTAAAATGCGTGTTTATAATTTATAAAATTTTAACTGATTTCAAAACGGAGGAGGTAATCATTTCGGATGGATGGATTTACCACGTTAAAACACAATAAAAACGTAAAAATACAAGTCTCTCCTACACGAAGAAACTTATACTTACGGTACTATACTCAATGATGGCGATTTTTGAAACACGCCCCAATTTATTCAGAAGCCTTTAACATAAGCCCGCAGCATTTCGAATAAAAGTATTTTCCCATATTTAAAATGTTGCAATAATCTGAAGAACCATCAAGCGAACTGCAGGCGTTTTTGTCACTCTAAGGCGTACATTACACGCTCATGCAGGCTGTCAGTTTTACAACAATAAAGGATGTGATTGTGTAATGCAGTGATTGACGCCTGCATGAGCGTGTAAAGTACGCCTATCAGTCACCATCCGTTTTTTATCAATCATGATTGATAGAATTGAATGACGCCTGCACGAGCGTGTAATGTACGCCTAAAGTAAAACGCAAAGTAAATTATTTTATATGGTCGCATGAATGGACAACAACAGCCAGCCATTTTATATGTTTGTATTTGAAAAAAAAAAACATTTATTGATAACCTTATTTGTTTTGAGGTATGTTTCTAACTAGGTACATTCGTCAACTGTTTACAATGTTATCTATATGATAACCTATATAAGTAATACTGGTCAGTAGTAACTAGCTCGTTATTTGATCAATAATTACGTACGATATTGCTTTGGCTAATACGAAGAATGTATGTTTTATCACTTTTTTAATCTTGCTCTTGTTTTCAATTTACAATCCATATGATTATTTCAAAGCAAACAAGAACATAGACGAAAATATTTTACTAAAATATTGGTAAGTATAAAAATATTAGCTAGATTACATCCACAATAGTTGTCTAGGGTAGATTGCTGCCATTTACGAAAGTAACTTAAAAATATAAAATCATTAGGAGTTTTCTGCAGACTATGAAGTCTAATATAAGCTGAAATGGTTATTCTTTGAAAACTAAAAACATAATTTGTTTATAGGATAGGGTGACAAACGAGCACACAGTTCACCTGATGGTAAGTGCTTGCTGCGGTCCATAGACATCTACATGTATCCTCAGTTACAAAACAAAATGCAGATGCGTTGTCACCCGTGAGGACTAAGATGGAATACCTCGTTTCCAGTAAAAATGGTCTCCTGTTCTCTACACTCACCATACGAAATACAGCAGTATTAAGCTACTATTTCACGCTGGTATTCTGTGAGAGCGTGGTCCCTCCCCGGTCGAGCCGACCCATTTGTGCTACAACTATATTACTAATATAACTGTAGCATGGCTCTACCACGTATAGATAACCCTTTACGTGTTTAATAAAATATTTTAAACTTGGAGTTACAATTATTAGAACTTATGACGCATTCTAACCAACTGGTTTGCTTCGTGGTTCTTCACGCATACACTAAAGGAGTGGAATGATTTGCCAGCATCTGACTTTTCATATAATTAAAATATAGGTGTCTTCAAGGCAAGAGTGAATGGGCTTCTCTAAAGATAATTCAGTGCTACCATCTTTGGCTGCATCGCCACTTACCATCCGATGGTTTAGTATTCAAGAGCTGGCTTGGAATGGTCGAGAAAATGTCATCAAAGGACAAAGTAACAAAACGTTAAGAGCAAATGCTATTGAACTTAAAGTCATTTCATAACTAAGTATTAGAATCACGTATACCTTTGTGAATGAACTCAGGTGCTCATCTTGTTAGTAATGATAAGTTTTATCTCGTCTTTGGCAGATAACACGCTAAAATTTCAAAGTTTACCCAGATAAAAAATTACGTTTTTTAGGTACGTTAGTTGGGAAATTCTGTTGACCCAAATAATAGTTAATCCGGGCAGTTCTGTAGTTTAGATAATTTATACAAACGATTTTTAATAAAGTTTTATATTTATGTAGCAGATATAATAATTTAAATTAAATAAATAAAAATAAATACGTAGCCGGTTTAAAGTCACAAGATACGGTGAAATTGCTTTTATTACAATGAGGGTAATATGGTCACTTTCTTATAACTTAAAAACGTCAGCTTTGTTTGCATGGATGGCCTTGCGGTACGATAGCTCTTCATCAGTCAATCAAATAATAAAGTGTAAAAAGTGCCTTCCTAATCGACGCCACTATGACAGTTTACATTATAGTAAATATTTTAGTCGATTTTAGTATGGTGTAGTTGAGTTAATTTTTCGTAGTGTTCATAATTATTGCCAAAGCTTATTTTTTTCTTAATATATTAGTTATAGTATACCACTTTGTGTTTTTGTCTCTGTCCTCCTTCTTGTTTTGGTTTTATATGGTTAATATATTAACCTCACGTACCTACCTTATTCAAAATATTTTTTTTCTTTGTGTCTTCTAGCGATGTGGTGTAATTTTAATAAATATGTAATGATAAAACATTGATTGAACAAACGTAATATGTTATACCTGAATTAAATTTCTAAAGCCTTATTACTCGTCGGAATCGATTTTATTTTTTTAGTAAATTACTAGCAATTATTTCTTTTTTTTTAAACCGTTATCAAAGTTATATTGTCTTGTGTACCGTGAAGAGGCAAGTCGACTAATATTTTAAGTTTACCATACATAATTCGTGCATTATTGTAGATCATACAAACACTAGACTTGTTGCATTCGGAATTCGAACCCGCGGCAGCGCAACGCCGTAACCATATAGTAACTGCGCAGCCAATTTGTCGATTTTTTGGATTAAAGTATTTAGAATAAGTTATGAACAACTTAGAATAAGTTATGAACAACATAGAATAAGTTGTGAAAATTTTCCTTTAAATCAAATCGACTGCTTTTGCTTATCGCATTCATACCGATTTGCATCGAATATACCTTTTCAACTCTCAATTAGAGATTTTTCATAAAATATTTTTGCTCCAATCCCTAACAAGGTAAAGCCTTAGATAAAGCCACACCGCCATCTTTAATTTGAGAACCTGCACGATTGTTTCCCGAAGGCGTGATGCGATAAACGTTTGGCGCCACTGGATGTTGAATTCGTAATTTAAACTTCAGAGAAATGTGACCGGATGGCGACGTGTCTCGCCCGCGCTGCATCAACGATCACAGAATATATAACATTTTTGTTCATGTTACACGTGATAGAGACACGCTGCAGCTATATTAAGGTTGTAGCACGAACGGGTCGGCTCGACCGGGGCAGGATCACGCTCTAACAGAATACCAGCGTAAAATAGCATCTTAAAATACTGCTGTATTTCGTATGGTGATTGTAGAGATCCGGAGACCCTTTTTACTTAAAACAAGTCATTCCATCTTAGTCCTCAGGGGTGACAACGCATCTGCGTTTTGATTCTTAATCGAGGATAAATGTGGATGTCTATGGGCCACTGCATCCACTTACCATCAGGTGAAAAGAACTTGGGCTTTATCGCTATATAACATCTATTGTGAGAATAATAAATACTAGCGACTCGCTGAGGCTTCATCTGGACATGACAAAACCAAAGACTATTTCTTTTATCAATTTTTCGTTTTCTTTAATCTTCTTAAAAAAATTCCTTACCGGCATTGCTCTCTATATGTTCGTAAAGTCTCATCGCAATCGGTTCAGCCATTCCTAAGGTTAACTCGTACTGACGGACAGACAGACAAAACCTTTTTTGTATATGTTAATAGCGTGAAAATAACCCCCTGAGCTTAATAGAAGACAGTTACTTTAATATTACATGCAGACACTTCGATTTTATTTATATGTATGTAAAAGTAAAGTTACAGCCTATATACGTCCCACTGCTGGGCACAGGCCTCCCCTCATTTCTGAGAGGGTTAGGGCAAGGAAGTGTCCGCCGCGCTGTCCCAGTGCGTGTTGGCGAACTTCACATGTCTTCGAAATATTTTTTTTATTCCTCAGACATGCAAGTTTCCTCACGATGTTTTCCTTCACCGCCGAGCACGTGGTAAATCAGCACTTAAAATTGTAATTAACAATTTCATTGGTGCCGGCGGGAATCGAACACGGGTTACTCGCGTTCTCTTATATTTGCAGCGAGCGTTAACCATCTGAGCTACCACGGCTCTGATATATGTATGTACCTATAGATAATTATACTTAACTAATAATAAAGAAAACTACGTATTAATACTCCTTGCCATTTTCCTGAAGGTTGAGTACATAATAGGTACTATATATAGAAAAATTTACAGATCCATTGGTAACTCAAGAACGCTGACTGTTCTATGATGACAAATTAACAACTTAAAAAAATTTTTGGAATTCATCACAGCAAAGCCAATACGATCGAAGTACGAAGTTTTGTACTCCTGGTGCATCTGAAGATTAAGCCGATTAATAAACGGTGATAGCGAGCATCTAAACGTTGCGACAACTACGAGTATGAAACTGCAGTTTTTGCAGTTGCAGTTCAAATGACAAGCGCAGCATGCCGAGCCTGTAATTACGGCTAATTCATTGTGACACAGTACCTAACTGTATACACCTACTTTATTTAATGATGTACGGCAGACAGGATTATAGCGTACAAATGTGTGCGCAAGTACGGTTACCTTTAATTCCTTCATAGTCCGACTATGAAGCAATCAAGGGTATAACCGTACTATAGACACTATTGGAGAGAGTACGCACTACCCAATGCGACTGACACACCGCGAACTTCCCGACTCCGGGCTACTGCTTTTCCTTGACAGACAAACCCAATGGCTAACTTTATGACGACCTGGGCCCTAAATTCCACTACAACCACTAACCACGCATTCTTTTTTTAAACACCTAAGGATGACAAAGGAACACAGTATTGATAGTTTTGTCCATTGATTTATATATGTTGTCTAATAGATACCTAGTCGAATATATACTAGTCGAATAGATACTTTAGTCGAGGGATACTCATCCCAATTTACCTGTCCGGTAGTTGTGGTATGGAATACGGGTATGCGACCCCGGCTACCCTAGCTATTACTGTCCTATCCCTTGCCCTCATGAACGGTAATATCCTACATTTCCTATTTCCTACCCTAACTTACCTTACTCTTCCTTTTCACACCACCTACCCTTCCCGTTTTCCTATTCCTACCCTCCGCCAATCCAACGTCGGCCGTGCGGATGGATGCATGGCTAGGGGCGAGCCTAGTCGTTAGCGTGCCACACTGCCCTGGGACCGGGCAACCCCAGAATTAGGCTAGCCTTACCCTGGCATGCGGGGCTCTGCTGGGGGGGACAAACCTTTCCTTCGCTATTCGTGGGAACGCAATGGATAATCAAAAAATTAACCAAAATGGCGGCGATGTGGTTCGCCACCCATCACGTCTCGTTTCTCGCGGGGGCGAAAAGCGGCCCACGGAGAGCCGCTTCGCTACGTTGAATGTAAGAGGAGGGATGGATGGAAAGGTAGATGGAGTGTGTCAGATGATGGATGAACGTTGCATTGATATTCTGTGCGTGAACGAAACCAAGAGGAAAGGATGTGACACCACGGTTCATGGCCCCTACACGGCATACTGATCGGGAGTCCCCCAAACCAGCCGAGGCTGTCAGGGAGTTGGTGTGATTCTTTCATCTCGAATGTTTGAATGTGTGATGGAGCATGAATGTGTAAGCCCAAGACTAATCTGGATTAGGTTAAAAGTCGGACTCACCCGCTTGTTTATCCTTGGGGTCTATGCACCGACGGATCTGCGTGGAGGTGGGTCACTAAAATCACAACAAGAGAGAGAGGAATTTTGGGATAGCATGAGAGAGGTCTTGAATAAATGCGGAGAAAATGAACGGATCGTGATGTTAGGGGACTTTAATGGATGGGTTGGAGTAAAGCGTGATGGGTACGAAGGAGTTCTGGGTATGTTTGGGGACGAGAGAGTGAATGACAATGGGAGAAGCCTGCTTGAAGTATGCTTGGAATGGAATCTGTGCGTGGCCAACACAATGTTTGACCACAAAAAGATCCATTTGTATACAAGAGATGAGGGTGAGTCTAGAAGTATGATTGATTTTGTAATTGTGGATGAAAGACTGAAGAAGAAAGTGCTAGACACTCGGGCATACCGCGGTGTAGGCCTCGACACAGACCACTTCCTGGTCATAGCCCGAATGCGTGGCCTCTAAACGGTGGCGACACCGAGGGGCCGAGCCTACGAGTGTTTTGGACAGAGTAAAAGTGGAAAATCTACAAGAAAAAGAAAAGAAAGACGAGTATGTACGAGAGAGAAACTGAAAGAAAGTTTTAAATGGATGGAAGAGACAGGAATGATTGAAGATTTGTGGGAGACATTTAAGAAAGGGGTTGTAAATGTTGCGATTGAGGTATGCGGGGTAGCTAAAAGAAGGAAAGGGAGAAAGAATGATAACGTGTGGATGGATAAAGATGTACAAAGGGTTGTGCAAGAAAAGAAGAAAGCATGGTTGGATTGGTTAGCAACAAAAGCTAACCAAAAAGTTCAAAAGGCGACGGATGACGAGATAAAGGAAGCAAGAACGAAGTATAAAAGATTGAACAAAAAAAAAAGAGAAAACAGCAGAGAAAGAAACTGTGTCTAGAAAGAAAGAAGAACGAAAAGATGATTTCGATAGGAGGCTCACTGAAGATTTCCAGTCAAACATTAAGTTTTTCTGGAAAACCATCAAAACAGTCAGAGGAAAAACTTCTACCTCGGAGCTGAGTACAATCAGGAGTCAAGATGGGAGCATTATAAAAGGAGAAGAATGTGTGTTAAAGAGATGGAAAGAGTATTTTGAAACAGCATCTGCCACCTTCCACGGAAACGAATATAAATGTTCATGAAAATGAGATAAGCATGGATGAAATAGTGAAAGCGTTGAAAAGTATGAGATTAGGTAAGGCTGCAGGGTATGACAGGATTACCGTCGAGATGCTGAGGGCTGGACAGGGCCTGGTGGCTAGTCAGCTGTACCGCCTTTTTAATCTGTGCTGGCGAAATGGGCGAGTGCCGGGAGACTGGTGCAAAGCCGTAATCGTGCCATTGTATAAGGGAAAAGGGTCACGGCAAGACTGCATAAATTACCGTGGTATAAGCCTTCTTAGCGTCGTCGGTAAATTGTATGCGAAAGTGTTGATTGAAAGGGTTGTGAATGAAACAGACGAGAAAATATGGGATGTACAAGCGGGATTTAGAAAGGGAATGGGATGTACGGATCAGGTCTTTTCCTTGCGGTGCATAGCCGAAAAGTGTTTGGCTAAAAACAAGAAAGTCTACTGCGCCTTCGTAGATCTAGAAAAGGCCTATGATAGAGTGGTGAGGAATGAATTGTGGTCAGCACTGTCCGTGTACGGTGTGAGCAGTGTCCTCATACGAGCATTGCAATCTCTTTATAGGGATTCTAGTGCTTGTGTAAGGATAAACGGGGCATACACTGAATGGTTTAATATCGAAAAAGGTGTTAGACAGGGATGTGTAGCGTCACCGTGGCTGTTTAATCTGTTCATGGACAATTGTTTGACAGATTTAAAAGAGAATGAAAGTGGGTTGAGAATGAATGAGCTACTCGTCAAATGTCTTCTCTATGCTGATGACCAAGTATTACTTGCGTCTTCGGCCGAGGAGTTGCAGGAGATGGTAACTGCTATGAATGGAGCTTTTGTTGGAAAGGGAATGAAGATGAATGTAAGGAAAACGAAAGTGATGGTGTTTGAAAAAGATGAGGCAGTGACAGACTGCAATATCGTGATTGAAGATGAACAAATTGAACAGGTGAAAGAGTTTGTGTATCTGGGGTCAAAGTTTACAAGAGATGGAAAGTGTGAGAGTGATATCGAAAGAAGAGTGAATGCAGGAAACATGGTGAATGGAGCTTTGCACTCCTTTATGAGCAGTCGGAAGGTGTCTAACAAGGCTCGTTTGGCTGTGCATCAGGGGGTGTTGGTTCCGACACTCATGTACGGAAGTGAAAGTTGGATATGGCAGAAGAAACATGAAAGTAGAATAAATGCAGTTGAGATGAGAGCATTAAGAAGTATGATAGGAGTTAAACTGAGTGACAGGGTAAGAAACAGTGAGATAAGGAAACGTTGTGGTTTGAAAGAAGATGTAGTGACAAAAATTGAGAAAGGTATGCTGAGATGGTTTGGCCACATCGAGAGAATGAATGAAGAACGATTGACGAAAAAAGTGTATAAGGCGAGTGTGAATGGAAGTGCTGGAAGGGGTAGACCTAGGCGGACTTTTCTAGACCAAATTAGGGACGTCTTGAAAAAAGGCCAGGTTAAGAGTGCCCTAAACCGTAGAGCATGTATGAAGGGAATAATGAAAGTGGACGAAGCGAAACAAGCCTACCCCTACGGGAAAGAGGCGTGATTATATGTATGTATGTATGTAATAGACACCTATAAAAATGAAGAGCGTTGAAACCCCTGAGGTCTGAAATGAAATGCCTCGTCACCAGTAATTTTTTTTTCTTATTACCCTTCAGAAATGAGGGGAGGCCTGTGCTCAGCAGTGGGACGTATATAGGCTGTAACTTTACTTACTGACTTTACAGTAAAATTGTTTTCCAGTTCTCACTTACCTTAAACGAAATACAATAGTATTATGTAACTATTTTACGGTGTGAGTGTCGTCCTTCCTCGGTCGGGTTAACCTAGCCACAGTCACTACTGCTGTTATCATTATCATCATTTACGTGTTCAAGATCGGAAACTGTAAGGTTTTTCTGACATTTCCCATAGCCGCCTCTTACTATAACGCAAACGGAACGAAATAGAGACACGGATTCTCTTACGCAGTCATCACACGACACAACTATTCCGTGTAAAATAGAGAAATGTAAAATAAAGAAGATGAATAAGAATTGTATGAGCCTGTGTACAATACAGAGTTTATTCAGATACAGTATAGAGATGAAATCCATGTCGTTTTAAAGTAGAGACGTTCTATATAAAGAGATAGAAAAGTGCATGTAGCTACCATTGACTTATATATTACTAGCGTATTATTTGTGACTATTCACTCAAGTTTGACACTTTGACTGTCTTGACACTTGACGGACGGATTCAGTATTGCAAGTACTAAAGTAAAATAATCATATCCTACTATGTAATGCTACATGTAACATATCATAAAAAAGTATTTTTATGAGGTTAGTTATTGGTTGTTTTCCCTACTCTGATCTTTTTTAATATTATATGGCCACATTAAAGCTACTTTAATGATATAGTGTGACTTCTAACCAGTGACCTCTATAAATACATAGTACCCGGTTGACCGAGCTTTGCTCGGTATTTTTCGCTCGATTTTTTTAATTCGTGTGTTTTAGAAATTATATTTAGATACAAATTACATACTGATGAATTATAAATAATATTTTTTGATCTTAGCGACATAACAGAAAAAACTGAACTGGTTATTTGAATAAAAAATCATGAGTGCAATTATTTTTATTTAAATTTTCGTGTTTTTAAAAAATACTAAAAAAAGGGCTCGAAAAAAATATATTTTCTCAAAAAAGAAAGAAACTTGAAAAAAAAATAAAAAAGTCGGTCGGTCGGTCTGGGCTCGAACCGGGGTTTTACGATTTTGTGACCGCCCATTATACCAATAAGCTATTTATAATCATTACCAAACTGTCAAAATTTACCTTCTTATTCTAACTATATTGTAGCAGTTTTTAATTGCCTAAAAACACGGACAAAAAGACATTTTCTAAAAATAAATCTTAGCTAGATCGATTTATTATCCCCGAAACTCCCTGGACACTAAATTTTATGAAAATCGTTGGAGCCGTTTCCGAGATCCCGATTATATATATATATACATATATACAAGAATTGCTCGTTTAATAGTATAGGATACAGAGGTCAGTGCTTATAACAGAAAAAATCAATTTAAATACTTTTTAAACTTGGTAATTTTAACAGCTGCTATGAAATATTAATTGTTATTCAAACTTCTTTGTTTGCTTTTTTAAAATTTAAAGCAATGGTTTTATATTTGTACAGCATGGGGCACATTTTGGCCATGTCATTTGTTATAACCACTATAAACACTCAATTATCTAGTTTAAACATATAATTCTTTATTCTCAGATGGCGTAGCGTAATGGAGGGCGAGTGCTCGGAGAGCGCGGAGGGCTGGCTGCTGGTGCGCGTGCACGTGCCTGAGCTCAACGTCCAGAAAAGCCTGCAGTTCCCACGCGACCAGCTCGTGTGGGACGTGAAGCAGCAGTGTCTCGCCGCCTTGCCCAAGGTCTGTTGTATAAACATTTCTTTCCCATAAGGCTTTTGGCGTCGGTTATCACACAACCGCTACTTGTTCTTTTAAGGTTTTATTTTGATCCTGTGACAGACATCCATTTAAGGCGATGGTGTATTACTTTTTAACTGTTTTGAGATTTTGTAAAATCTACTTAAATGTAACGTGTAAAGTGCGCAAAAAACGAAAAAGGTTTATGAAAATTAAACATAACTAAATCGCTATTTAAACGTTTACCTTGCAGAGATTTTATAATGAAACCGTATAAAACTTATATCAAATGAAAAGGCTTATTGTTTTTTGATCGTTTTGAAAACACATTTTTCAAAAAAAATTTTATAAACATGCGACAGTACACGCGCTTCCGTCCGCTCCGGTCAGTGCCTGCCGAAACACTTTGACGTAGGACAATTGCTGAAAGCGACGTCACGTTTTTTACCTACACACCGTGCTTAGACGGCCTTAAGTAGATATCTAAATATAAAATGAATAAAAAAAGAAGATTCCAAGCGCAAAGTAATAATGTGATCCGGAGCTCCCACACTCACAAGTAAATCTTAGAATTATCCCTTTTGCTCGTAACTTCGTTGTAGATTGTTGATATGAAAGGAAGTTTTTTTTTAAAATTTGAATTTATTTTACCGGTCGGAGTTCATACTAAAATACATAACGACAAATTTCCGTGACAATTAAATTTATAGTGGTTATTAAAACAACGAGGTTGTAAAACCATTAAATCTACTCGAAGCCTGTATCCGTAGGCGACTGACATTACAGAAAGCTATTTCTAGCTATAATCTAGGGAATACCGAAGGTATTCATAAGGGCACTTAAGATCTATTTATAGCACGGACGAAGACTACCTATCGAAGGTTGGTCCTAACTCGGCGGGTTTGTCAACATAATTCAACTTTTAGATCTTTAGTATTTAGATCTCTAGTATGAAACATAAGGGATCGAAATAGTTCAATAAGATCAGCCTAGTAGTACGTAGATCAACATTTTTTTTTTCATGAAAGTAATGTGACATCAACCGTGCAACTAACTTCAAACAAACAAAGAGACGACAAGGCATCTGTAGGCTACAGATGATGATGAAAGATGGATCAGACGTGGTACAGCCACGCTGCAGCTATAATATGTAGCAGTACCACGCTGTCACAGATTACCAGCGTAAAATAGCAGCTTAATACTGCTGTGTTTGTATGATGAATGTAGAAAATTGGAGACCCTTTTTTACTGGAAACGAGGCATTCCATCTTAGTCCTCACGGGTGACAACGCATCTGTATTTTGACTCTTAATCGAGAATAATAGATAGATGGCAACAGCATCCACTTACCATGAGGTGGACTATGTGTTCGTTTGTCACACTTATTTGTATAAAAATTCCGTCAAATCCCATCCATTCAACACCCAGAACCCAGCCCTATTGGTACTATTTTTACTGCATAGATGGCCATTACTTATTAAAATTCATTGTGTCGTACTGAGCAGTAGAAATAAATATAAGTTTTCAAATCAAAAATCAAATAATTTGAATCTTGTGTAACATCTTAATATAAATCGTATAACTAATAATTGATATTGACAGTATTTAAAATAAAAACATTCATACATATTTTGAAGAAGTTTCACAATACGCTCAGAGAATACTGTATTGAAAAAAAATCGAAAAAGTAGGTACTTTCATCACAAATGCGAGACATAGAAGTTTTGAATAAAATTACATTTGCTTAAATAGAGCTAGCTGCCAAGAGAGGACTTTAAGTTATTAGATATATCACGCCTTAAGACGTACTAATAAAAGTCAACAACGAGGAAAAAAATTATCTTGCCTAGTTACCAGATAAAGACAAAAATTTATTAATATTGTCTGAAAAAAATTGTTGGTCCCATTAAACATTTATCAAAAAAAACTGGCACCTGTGTAACAGCTCACCAGAATAAACTATTCCAGTGAATTTATAATAAATCGGTATATGATTAAGAATCAATTGCATCGATCGCTTCAAAAATAAAATAGAGTTTATATTATCATAGTTGAAACATTCAAAGGATCGTTACGCCAGTTAAGGGAATCAAGCGAGCAACTAAAAAGATTCATTATGTGTCCAAAGTCCAACTTTACCCTTCATGGCGATTTACGGCGGCTGTATGACTACTAGGAGACTATTTTCGTGTAAGCCAGCAGAATTCAAAAAGCGTAAATTCAACCACATAATTGAATCGTCTATTTTATGTACTTCGCGACAAAAACAATTAGGCGTATGACTGCTAAGACGTCATGAGAGGGGAGAGAACGCCGGTGGTTCGATAGTTTATTCACTCAAAATTCAGTATATTTTCTTTGCATTTTAATTGGATATTGTTAACTTTAAGACCCTTTAGGTGGTCGACGTTAAAAGGAATATGCATTGCCTAAAATTTGTTAGCTAAAATTGATGTAAACAAAAACGATTATACTGGCGTATTTAATATATTTCAATACCATAATTGTATGTTTGGTTAACACATACTCGGCGATCCTTTTGATATATTTATTATCAGTTAAACGTTATCCGTTTTTATACAAAAATAGTTTAATATTGAGTCCCAGGTTTAGTCTGTTTTAAAATAGAAGTCCTGCGAAAATCTGCGAAAATTTAAATTATGGAATTTTACAGCAAGTGTGAAATTTTGAGAAGAATCTGGCGCTGCGGCTAATCGACTTCTTTATTGAATATTGAGACTTCTTTATTGAATTAAAAAATATTGAAACACTAGTTTAAATCTGAAATCAAATGGAAACTACTTTTCCTAATAAGACGGGCGGAAAATTGGTGCCGTTATGTTTGTAGTTGTAAACTTCCGTAAGATCTGTGTTCTCACTCAACTGATTACCGAAACGTTAAACACCATGTCTCACTTTTTACGTATTATAAAAAATATCCATAGTGCGATTTCGGTGAATGTTCGAAAGAATTTAATCGATGTAATAACTTAAGATTTGCCTCGCGGTTGATTTTAAATTTCAATGTCAGTAGTTTATTTCATGGTTAATTATAAAAACTATCATCTCGATTTTGCTTAAGTTTTTACTGTTTTGTTAATAGTTTTTATTCCATGGAGAATTGAGTATGCTACTGAATCTACTATGAGGGTTCTACCATTCGAGATTTTGCCGTTGCCCGTGCTCCGTCACTCATGACAGGATTGCAGATAATAATAGCACAATAGCACAAAAGGTAAAAATTATTTTGTCGTTTGTCGCCGTTACGCGGCTGCGTTAAGATTTTTGATTATAATTCATTAATAAGTGTTACATTGAAATATTCCGTCGTATTACAAAAAGTAGTTTATTGATAGTCACGGACTTAAACTATGGCTTAAAGACATTGCTATTTAAAAAAGTCTCTTAGCCGCAGAGCCACATTGTTCGCGAAATTTGACGTTTGCTGTCAAACTCCACTAAACCCTTTATATTTCGAGTGGGGATGTCTTTCGTGAAATAAATTATTATTTGAGCCTGAGACTAATTATATACTAACGTACGTGAGGGTAATATGATCACTATCGCTTTGGTGCCCTATAAAACTAAAACTTGGAGGAGGACAGAGACAAAAACACAGAGTCATATAATATAACTAATATATTAATAAAATAATAGCAAACAAGCTTTGGCAGTTATTAGGAATACTTCGAAAAATCTACTTAATAAAACTAACCTCATTACACCATACTAAAATTGCCTAAAATATTTACTTTGATGTCAACTGTCAAAATGGCGTCGATAAAGCCCTTTAGACCCTTTATTATTTGATTGACCGATGAAGAGCTATCGTATCACAAACCATCTATGCCAACAAGGCTGTAGTTTTTGAGTTATAAGAAAGCGAACATATTAACCGGATTACCGTATTACCCTCACGTACTATACTTTTTTGTAATATGCCCGATTAAGTTAACTTGCAAACAATCAGTAATAAGTAGGTAGCTTTTTTTTACATTGTTATAAGTATAAGAATAATTTCGAAGGCTTTCTTGTAACCTTTTCGATACATAAATTAGTACAGCATTTTTACAGTCGGTAGGCAAAAGGTTTAATAATTCCTTTCGTCCACTGGAATGTGACCTTTATTCCAGTCTTATGTATGTTTTATTCCGTATACGGTCTTTTTCTACCCAAACGGATTGCTAACAATATAGTACTAATGTAATGAGTGTAGAACTTAATATAAGAAATAAAATAGAAACATAAGTAATTGTTTTTTTATATAAAGTAATTTATATATTATGTCAATGTACTTTTGGTTTTAATGTACTATATCAAATATAAAAAGTGAACTCGAATAATGAAAAAAAACCCCACTGAACTGTACTTCATTATGTGTATGAATGTTTATAAATAATTTGGAAGTGTCTATTCATACGATTATCGCATGATTTATTTATTTTTATTCGTCTGATATATTTGAAATTTAAAAAATAAATATAATAAAAATAATTAAATAATTTTAGACAATTGAACAAAATGACGTATATATATATATTTGCGTCTAAAAAAACATTACATCAATCTTGTAATATCTGTGATAGTAGGCCTGGGGCGGCCCTTTTTACTTACCCCGAAACCGCGTTCATTATAAATATATAAAACATGATATTGAAAGAATTGAACTTTTTAATTTTAAAAATTACCATACTTTTTTTTAGTTTATGCGATTATCGTATGAATAGCAACAGTCAAATAGTTTATGGTATTAATATAAAGACAAAAACGATAAGAAGCTGTTGTATTTAATGTTTATATTTAATGTTTAGTCTGTATGTGAAAATTGACACATGGAAAAAAGTGAGGAAGGTGATCCATATATCTTTGTTGATGTATGGACATATGTATTATTATTAAATATAAGACGGTAAAATGGCTATGTAAATACAAAATTCTGTTCGAGAATTAAAAGAGGGTAAAAAAATCACCCAGTATGTTATGTTTATTTACAATATATGTCTAGTAGTCATTTTAACATTTTTTAGCACATACCAACTTTTACTTGCCTAATTCTCCCGGGTCACTGGTAGAGAATGCCATTATAACCTTGAGATTAAGGTGTATCACAATAAAAGTTAAATAAATAAATGTACAATTTAATGAAATATTTGGTGTGACATAAAATTAAAGAAATCTTCAATGTTTTTCGTACTGCGAACGATCTACTTACAAACCATGGAACTTATTGTTATCACTGAAAAACTTGGTAGAGATCTATCTATAACTATAATATTTTATTGGATGTTCACTCAAATGTTTCAACTCATTTTAAATGCCATGTTTTTGCGAAGTTAAGTCAAATAAAATCCATACTTTCAATCAATACGTATATCGACGCCTTGCTAATGATTGATAATTTTGGAATAACGAAACTTCAATTTGCTATAAGCGAGTTTATTTTCAATCTCAGTGGATCTCGACAATTAAATGCAAATTCCGAATCCGTAGGCGGCGGAGCTCCTTTAGGATATTTGACGAGTATTTCATTTTATTTCCAATGAAATATTCATTATGTATTCTAATTAAAATAAATTCAAGTAGTTTTTAGAATTTACAACACAATCCCACGGGACGACATGGGTGTAGTGGATTTTCTTAAACCGTCACCACACGGCCAATTTCATGGTGAAATTGAGAAGTGTATTTGCACCTTAACAATCAACGATATTCAAATGATTTCATAAGAAACTCTAACAGCGTATATGACAAGCTTCCGTTGCAACTTACAAGTTACAACTGAGCATAGATAACCATATACCAGAGACTGCAACTGAGTGTCGTTTGCGCCCACGCGACGTGGGCGAGACAAACACGGCCGCGTAAATCGCAATAAAGGCGACATTAAACCATCACCTGTCCAGCATCCGTAAATATAAATAAACAAATCGTTCTTGCAACGCTCATGCATATTTTAAATGACTGTTTACAGTTGAGTAACAGCCTTTTGCAAGACGTCTGCAATCGATAGAAGATACAAATATGTCTAATTTTAGAACAACGCCATTTTCCCTTTTTATATAAACAAACAAATAAATTAAAAAGATATTTGGACGACCGAACTTAATTCGTTTCTAAAGATAACTATTTCTATAATAAGTTTTTATGACTTAAGTGGCCAATGGCGAGTACATGACTCACCTTCGATTTGCCGACGATATACCTTAAGTCGAAATTACCTACCCAATGGTAGACCTTAAGATGAACATGGACATAGCAAAGATCATGTGTAACGTCCACGTCACACCTATGTTAGTCCGTCCAATAGTTGTTAAGAGCACTAAGCTCGAAGTTGTTGCACTTTGACCGAGAGGTCAATTGTCGGATTCAAAACGACTGGGCAGCGTTCGGGAGATTACGAAACATCTTCTCGCCAGGTATACCTCAAACCTTGAAAACGAGATTCTACAACCATTGCGTGTTGCCAGCAATGATTTATGTATTTGAGACGTGGTCCTTCACTGTTGGCCGTATGAGGAAGCTCAAGATCGCTCAGTGAGCTATGGAGAGGGCTATCTCGAGGTTTCTCATCTTTTTTTTAATAGCATACTGTGACAAACGAGCACATAGTCCACCTGATGGTATGTGGTTGCTGTGACCCATAGACATCTACATCTATCCTCGTTTGCGAATCAAAATGCAGATGCGTTGTCAGCCTTGAGGACTAAGATGGAATGCCTCTTTTCCAGTAAAAGGGGTCTCCGTTTCTCTACATTCACCATACGAAACACAGCAGCGTTAAGCTGCTTGTCACCCTTTTCCTAAAAAAAAGAATATTTTCGCAGCAGAACCAGAGTAACTGACATTGCCCAAAGGATTTAGTGAGCTGTAGTGGCAATGGGCCGATCATATAGCTCGGAAAAGCGACAACCGATGGGAAAGCAAGGTTCTCAAGTGGCAGCCTCGTACCCGTGGACGCCCTACACTTCGTAGGGCGCCCTACACCACTAGATGGGGTGACGACCTGGCAAGAAATGCAGGAAGTCGATGGATGCAGGTGGCTCAGGACCGTGCTTTGTGGCATTCTTTGGAGGAGGCCTATGTTCGCAGTGGACTTGTGAAGGGCTGTAATGATGATGATGATGACCTAGGTGGTAGGACACCTGTTGTGTCTAGGAGTCCCTCTCGGTAGGTGATCTATCTTACCTATTTTTGCTGCTATTTAGTTTCGGTCGGAAAGATGTAGGGAGCTGGTATAATTATAGACTATGAGGTATTCGATCAAAGGTAACAGCGCATTTGTAGCCATATTTGTCTGAAGTTGGCTGCAGGTGTCCGAAGACTGAAGTAGCCACTTACAGGTGGATTGTATATTCGTTTGTTTTTGTCTTTGGATTTAAAAAAAAACATTTAAACTCCCACAATAATGTCATAGTCTCTCATATAATTTTTAATTTAATTCTGTTTTTATTTCTTCAAATTTTCTCATCTCAATTTAAATTTACTAATACCTCTCTCTAAGAGAGATAACGAACGAAAATGAAGACTTATTCCGTTTCATTATGGAACTTTGAGGTATTAATATCTGTAAAGGATTTTGTTCTTAGACGGGCTTAATTTTTGAAGATAGGTCATTAACCTTCAACAACGATAACCAAACATTTGTAAGACATTACACGGCATTCATGATAAATTGTGTTGTATAAATTAGTTGTATCAAAAAATAATTGTAAAACAACATAATTAGCTCTCGTCGATGAAGACGTGACTAAAACTAACTTGTTAGCACAGTAAAAGTAATTTTAATATTCATTATAATAAAGAGATTAGAATATATAGAGAAAATATAGATAGATAGAGAAAGAATATATAGATAGAGAATAGAAATACATTCATTTACTTCACGTAAAAATAATTCTTTCAAGTTAAATTACTTAGATGATAGTTGTCAAAGGTGTCAAACGTTTGTAGGGCCATTATTCTTTCCGCCTAGATCTCGGAAAAATCTCCACAGTCGACCAGTTCTGCAATCAAAACCAGTTCTCACATACCGTTACGTGGAAGTCATTTCTTAAACGCACTGTCAACGCACGTCGAACGTATCGAACTATGCTAACTATGAGCAAAGAGCACAACACGCCCTTTAAAGTAACTTAGTAACATATTACTGTAAATCTATACTGTCATAAGACAGATAAATGCGAAAATTTGTTAAACTGAAACTTAGTGCACAGATTAATACGTGTAATTTAACAAAGTTCTTGCTATTATATATAATATTGCTATATATAATATTCACTACAACAGTTCTTTTATGTATGCAGCTTATTCGCATGTCCTTTCATGATTAGCATTCTAATTAAACTCTTAATAACTCAGACCCTAGTCAAATCACTTCTGAGGGATGTGGGATACCGTAAAATTTTGGCAAAATCCACAACATTGACAACATTGGTCTGCCACCGCTTCTCCATCGTTTATTACAGCAGTTTTGCCCGAACAAGCCGCAGAAATCGGAAATCCGCTTGAAGTTCTCTTGAAATCATAAAGCTAAAATCTTTTGAAAACTGAATTATTCGACGACGACGACGACGTTCAACTGAGTCGTTTATAATTGTATAGGTTTCATTTTCTTCTGCTTTTATTTCTTCGAATTACGCTACTAACATCATTAATAAAAACTATAATTCAAATCGAAAGATTTTTCATTTTCATTCATCAACAGTGTCCTGAGTCACCTCGATCCATAGACTTCCTGCAAGTCTTACCAAGTCGTCATGGATTATTGACTAGTGGGTTGTCGCCTTAGACTTTACTTACCGGTACGCGACCGCCATTCGAAGCACAGCTCTCTTTATATTGCGCTGAGCGACCTTAAACTTCCTCATGCGTCTAGCAGTGAAGAACCATAAGATGCAGAAAAATCAGTTAAATTAAACCAATATTATAAAATATTATTTATGTTTGGTAGCGGTATAACAATATCTACTACCCAATATCCTGTGGGAGTCGTAAGAGGCGGCGGAGGGAAACTGAAACAGTAATGGATGGCAGCATGTTGCTGATTACAACCCAAAATAATAATAAAAACGGTGGTTTTTCAACCCGTCTGTCAAGCGTGGCAAGGATGGTAAAATTGCCCCCATAAATGTCTGTATGAATGAATATAAAATATACATCGACGGTATACTGCGCAGTCACTATTGGAGAAGGGTTAGAGCTGTTCGATGATGCTAATTATAATAAATCAAACGCAACAAGTAAATATTTCATGTAAGGAGAACAGCTTTTTAATATCACATATAGAAAAACGCGCGTTTTATGAGGATCAAGATTTGTAATGTAAATGTAAAGTTTGTGTGCAATTAAAATCTAAATTAATATTTTCTATGTCAAGAATTGCGTTCAGTAGTATTTGTCTCGAGTCAGGTGGATGGATACCGTCATGAACATTATAAGATTGTAATGGCACAAAAGAAAATATTTATTTTGTAGCACGTCTGGTTGGTTTTCAAATAGAAACTTTTTCGTTCGAAATTCAAAATAATTAAAATGTAATTGATAATTTTTTATAAAAATAACACAATTTATACAATTCACAATTTATAAAAATTATAAGATTATGCTCTACTACTCCATATCATCCCGTGGGTGTCGTAAGAGGCTCCAGAGGGAAACTAATCAAGAGATGGGCAGCAGGGTCTTCCTAATAACGACTAAATGAGACAGTCTCAGAGCGAGGCCTATGTTCAGCAGGGGACTTTAGTATCCTGTAACTGTGACGGTAATTTTCCCATTACTTATTTTCCAATTATGTGTATTTTATACTCCTTTCACCAAATATAACGAATGTTATCAATACCTATATAATAATATGTATGTATATTGTTTTCGGTGGTGTCATCGGCGCCAAACCACAGGTGGCCACTTGGTACAGGGTACGTTACATTTTTACTCCAATATTGTGTATGCTTGAGCATAAACTTGTCAACATGGAAGGTATGTTCGACCTGCATGAATCAGCCATGATTCAGCATAAACTCTCCTCTGTGGAACATCTTCATTTATATAAGGGCATGATAATACTGTTAATCACTGCATGATTTAAATTTTTAAAACCAACACAATGTGACTGGTTGGCTGTAAAATATCCACCTCATTCATAAACAACTAAACCTACTTAGAGGTCGTCGCATGAATATGTAATCTGTGTCGGTAACATTAAAATATACGTTTTACGTGTTACAACAATGTTTGGGATAAGAATATTTTCATTTGAGAATGTCTCTTTTGCCGTTGTTTATAAATGTTTGTGCCATTGTAACTCTCAACTATGCGCCATTGTCTTTTTTTCATAAATGAACATGTTTTATTTGAATATATAAATTATAAACTATAGCTCAGACCGACAAGAAAGAAAGACGGAGATCTGTGCACATACGTGGTACACGTGGTAGAGCCACGTTGCAGCTATATTATGGTTGTAGCACGAATGGGTCGGCTCGACCGGGGAAGGACAACGCTCTCACAAAAAACCAGCGTAAAATAGCAACTTAATACTGCTGTGTTTCGTATGGTGAGTATAGAGATCCGGAGACCCTTTTTTACTGGAAACGAGGCATTCTATCTTAGTCCTCAGGGGTGACAACGCTTCTGCGTTTTGATTCTTTATTGAGAATAAATGTAGATGTCTATGATCCACAGCATCCACTTACCATCAGGTGGACTGTGTGCTCGTTTGTCACCCTTGTGCTTAACTTATTGTAAAAACACGTACGCTTATGCAACCAAAATTGCTTATATAACGTTTTTACGGGCTGATATTGAAAGAAAAAGTCAAGGAGTTGAACATAGTTTTGGCATTATTTGGAATGTGTAAAGCACACCGTATCTCTTTTTCTCTCTTTGTTGGTCTGAGACTATAGATGAAATGTAAAACTTACAAGTAAAGTGATTATTATTAAATGCCATAGTATGTTATAGCATGAATACGTTGTAATGATGTGAAATCATCGTTCATTCGTCTCGCGTTATAGAAAACATCAAGCAATGCATGTAGCGGCCCACAGTCGATGGCCTACATATGAGACTAGCCCCCTTCCTTCGCACTGTTGCATTATTTTTTCCGCTCTCCTAACGCTAAACCATTCCTCTGTATTGTTTATTTTTCTCCCCAAGTTTTCCTATTTTCAAAGCATCGAGCTTTCCTTTTTCTACCAGCAACTAGAATTGTAAATACATACAATGCTGTGTGCTTTGGATGGAGTCAAGCCTATCCTCTCTTTTTTTATGTTCAAGAAAAATATCGAACACAATGGTACTTTTTATAGCAATAAGTTTTGACAATAGATTTTGCTATTAACCAAAACCAGTTTTATTGGAATAACTTAATATACGTTCATGACAAAAATATTATAAAAGTGAAATTTAATCACATCAATAAAGTTTATATTGTATTTTAAAGTATCACTAACAATGCATTCACTAGTAAATCGTTCAATAAAGAACATTAAATAGGTTGTTTAGTTTATTACACAATCGTGTTTCCCTTTACAGTAAAAACTATAATGATTTCTTACTTATGTTTACGCAAACACTAAGCATCTAAATAAAACTAGTTTTTACGGATTTTTTCGCGTATATTAACTTATTTTATATTCCCGATGTTCGAGCACTTTACAACACCCACGGTTACGGAGGGACTGAGATGTTGGATGAATGCCATAGTTAACCACGGCTACCTGCAGATTAAAATTATTAATTTTTTTCTATTTTGCAGTTGTATGTTCGGTTTGGGATTTAATTTTATTAATTATAGGATTCCAAGCAGGTGATAGCACCCAGCCATCTTCTCTATTGAAATTAGAATATTTTTTGATTTCAATAGCCTCGCCAATCTTCCTTCGAAGCAATCGATGTTCTTTAGCGAGGATTTGCGATCCATCAAATCTAATGTAGTGACGGAGACGATCCTGGACTTTTCACAGATTGCAGACAATGTTCATACAGCTGATGTGAAGGATTGACGCTTTGGGAACTCACGTCAAGTTTTAATTTTAAAAACAATTATAGTTGTGAACCCATTTACAATGTTAAAGCTGACAAAATCATAAGAGTCACTTAACGTGAATGCCTCGTATCCAGTAAAAAGAGTCTCTCCTGTTACTCACACCACACTCACCATACGAAACACAACAGTAATTAAGCTGCCATTTTACGTGGAACGAAAAGTGGGAGCGTAGACTAATTACGACCAACTGTTTTAGCACATACTTGTTAGGATAAATCCAGTCTAAAGTTGTATAAAATTATTCAAATGAAAGCGATTCAGTTATTTAGTAAATGTAGTATAAATAGGATTTAATTTCAATTTTTACTATTTTTAACAAAACAACTTAAAATGGTAAAATGACGAGAACATTAAAAGACAAAATTCCGATTTTTATAAATGCCGCAGACAACCTGTAATAATGGCGACCTTTCTCTTTATTCTCTGTGATTGATTTCTTGAATACATACCGTCGACTCAATTTTAATCCAAGATAGATTGTCTCTGTTAAGATATATGAGGTATAAGAATTTTATATTGTGATAAAATTTAGAATATTAATTTTTGTTAAATCTTTTTTTTACATGTATCTACATAGATTGGGACGTTTACATTAATTAAACAATGGGAAGAATGTGCTCAAGAGGTTCCGACCACAGTGATGTCTGGAATGACGTGTTGTGACGTGACGTCTGAATACTACGCCTGATACGCCTAATATCCGTATCATGAACATAGTGTTGATAAATGAAGTTCAAAAATGAACAATAAAAAATAACCAACATAACATAACAATATGTCCAACGCTTTAATGGTGTTGTAGAGGAAAAGTTTTTATAGGAGCGGGTCTTAAGCTATCCATGCTTAGCCAAAAATATTTGGAAAAATCTAAACTCAAAATCAATAATTTGAATTTTTGCCTATACTACCGACTTCCTGACCACCAAGGTCACACCAGTGCAGTTTCAAAATTACGATAACATCATGGAACTCATAATGTTATTGCTTTTTTTATCTTGTAATGTTATTGTTTTGTCAAATGAATAAGCAGGGCAACATTTATTTTAACAATGATTAAAAATCACAAAATATCTATGAACAGTAACAGATAAAACTTAAACCATCATTACCTAGATTAAAATGCGCACACTCCGCACGACCAAGTAATAGAGAGGGCATGCACTATGAGTAATTGGCACCTTCACTAGCCTTGCCTTTACTATTAGCTCCGTTGGTCTATAGCGCTATAATTCCGTTACTGTCCAGAGTTCAAAGTTCTATACCTCCGTTACTTACCATACGCGAAACCCAGTTGCTGGCAAAACACCAAATATGAGAACGATCAAACAAGTAAACATTAGAAGTTAAATCTACTTCTACTTACGCAAATACACATTGAGTAAAGCTAATTTTAAGATTGTTTTGCGTTGTATTAAGGAGTCGTTGTAGCTCAGATGGTTAACGCTCGCTGTAAATATAACAAAACGCGAGTATCCCGCGTTGCTCCCAATGAAATTGTTAATTGCAATTTTAAGTGATGATTTACCACATACTCGGCGGTGAAGGAAAACATCGTGAGGAAACCTGCATGTCTGAGGAATAAGAAAAAAAATATTTCGAAGACATGTGAAGAGGCCTGTGCCCAGCAGTGGGACGTATATAGGCTATAACTTTAGTTTTTTTTAATTAATCTTCAACGTTTTGAATGCTTTGCAGCACTCATAGTCGTAGGGAGACGTTTTTGATATTCTTATGTGATACCACAAGATACGTAGACCCGGGATACCTTCGGCTTTTAATTATTAATGTGTTCCAATCTACGCAAAAGTAACAAAAAGTATCATAAAGTCTTGCTATGCTATGGTTGGCACTGGATTTAATTTCATTAATGAATCGAACCCAGCCGATGCAATGGTAACACACAGCCATCTACTCTATCGATAGAAATCGGTCTCCTTTAGCGAGGATTTAAGGTTTATCAAATCAATTCAATTTAATGTAATAGCGGGGTTGATTCTGAATATGTTAGCAAATTGCGGTTTTTCTGGACTGTCTGTGTTTTACGTCAACTATATTTCTTATACGCGGCTGTTAATCACTTCAAAAAAAAAATTCGGGTACCTATAACTTCTTTGTTTATGAACTGATTTTAAATTTTCTTTTTTAATTAAATAATAATAATTATCCTTCAGGAGTGATTCCATATAAATTTGAAAAAAGAACTCCATCCCGATGGTGAAAAAAATATGTAATTAAGATTTTAATGGTATCTATTCAAAGGAATTTCTAGGTGTTACCTTGAAGTTTTGATATTCCACAGACAGACAAAGGATAAAATAATTAAACTTTTAATAAAGACACTGTCTTGGTACCGAATTCAGAAGCTATTATGTAGGTAAATGGTAATTATTTAAATCTTTGTAGTTTTTGATACTGGATTTTAATTTGAATTAAAAGTTTAATTTTTGTCTGTCTTTTTACTGTTTAGAGACATTTTCAATCAAATTTAAAGACTAATCTATCCCTAAGTCGTTAATTCTATAGATTTTTAGAACTTTCATATATGTTTTGTTGCTTTCGAGATTTAGTTCTTGACGCTTAAAAGCGAACCACTCTCCAATATACTTTTAATACTTTGATTCAGCCTTAAATTCAAAATTATAAATTATAAAATTTAAAAAAGTTTAATCTTAAAAAAATATAACTATATTATTAAGAAAAACACTTTTTAAGATTGCCTTAATTATTTAAGACCAGTCGCAGAAAGGTGAAGTGAACCAAAGATACCGGTACAACTGACATTATACAATTCCTTCGACACACCTCAATACTGACTGGAAAGTGACCTCGAAGAATTCTGTAATGAATGAATCGATTTGTATTTATTTTTGATAGTTCCTAATATGCGTTAAGACTAAATTAGTTCTAAAACACGGCGCATATACTAAGAAACACTCTAGAAACCTTTGACTCAGACTTTCTTTACTCATGTGCTTATACTGCGTACAGAAACCGCTCGTAACCAACTCATATCCAATGCAAACGCTTTAACTTAGTCCTCACTGATAGGTGACTTGTTCTGACCGTAGCCACACTGGAGGTAGGTTGTGTGATAAGATTCCAGAGCTTACAGTTATTAGATTTATGAAAAAAAAACAACTTACCTTAAGTTTACTGTCAAAATTACGCAATTTTTATATTCTATATAAACAAATGCGTAACTTTGACAGTAAATTTATTAAAACCGCTGATCTGTAAGCTGACGCCAGAGTAAGTAACACTTTTGATTTATACTTTCTTAATGATTTCTTATATTTACGCGAACACTATACATTGATTAAAACTACTTTTAATTAATATTAAAAGTATATTTAATCAATAAATTGGGTATTAAAATTAAAGTAAGTAAAGTAAAGTAAAATATACTTTATTGTACACCAAGGAACATATTACATTATTTATATATTTAAAGGGACATTGGTACAACAGGCGGCCTTATCGCTAAAACAGCGATCTCTTCCAGGCAACCTTAGGGCAGAGGATACTATTTTAAAGATAGCGGAAGGGGTGTACAGAATATGATAAAGAAAGATAAATAGAAGAACATAAATGATTAAAGAAAGAGAAAAAAAAATGAATGACGACAGGTAGTAACTTAAGAGGAAAGGTAATAAAGTTTTAATTTATTTTTAAATATAGGAAGAGATTTAGATTTTTTAATATGTAAGGGGAGAGAATTCCATAGTCGTATGGCGGTAACCGTAAAAGAATTAGAATAGAAGGAAGAGGAATGTCTAGGGGAATTAATATAAATAAAACGCGATAAAATCCGTAAAAGTAGTTTTAATCAATTATACTTTCTTGGTTATTAATGCCTTTTTACAAATACAATTATTTCACTTCTCACAGAATACCAGCGTAAAATAGCAGCTTAATACTGCTGTGTTTCGTATGGTGAGTGTAGAGATCCGGAGATCCTTTTTTACTGGAAACGAGGCATTCCATCTTAGTCATCAGAGGTGACAACGCGTCTGCATTTTGATTCTTAATCGAGGATAAATATATATGTCTATGGGCCACAGCATCCACTTACCATCAGGTGGACTGTGTACTCGTTTGCCATCCTTATTCTATAAAAAATAACTTTGAATATGCGTCCTGTTTGCAGGCAAATACACTAATATCTATTACATTTTTAATTGTACCGTGGGTAAGCATTGCACCATTCATTGCCATCTACATACTTTATTATTAAAGTAACACTCATACAGTACGGGTTATGTACGTTTAACATTATTCCGACGTCGTAGCGGTACTTCTCAGTACATTAATTAGTAGGCAGGTAACAGCATAGACGGTCGTGGGTGGAACATCTAGAATAATAATCTAATATAAATGCAAAAATAATATAAATAAATGTATGCACACAGGCTGGTTACCTTGCGAGTTACACGTGACGACGCAATGAGAAAAATAAATTTGCAAATAAGATGTCTATTTAATATACAAAACTTAATGCCTCATAGTTTATCTCGTATGCGTTCTCCTATAAGTACGATTCATCTGATTACAATGAAACGTTGCTAAGTTTTGTTTGCGCCCGCGAAGGTCTCTTAAACATATTTTTTATTCGTTATCAAATTCCAATACGTTTATATTAAATTTAAATCTCTGTTAGCCTTACTGCGTGCTTCGTTAGATTTAGAAAAAAAAATCAATAGATGTAATAAAGTCTCCGTAAAAACGTAAAACTCGCGGAAATGGCAGACAAAAGAATTTTGCCTTCATAATGAGTGTCTCTCTGAGGAAAATGAAGTAGAAGACTCCCCGGCTCCTAAAACTAATTTCGTTGAAATCAAAGATATTTCATGAAAATTCTTTAAATAAACGTTGGAATGAGAATATTTAACTGGCGGCGCCGTCAGATAATATTAATCTGTAGAAGAAAAAGTGGGCAAACTGGGGATCTTTACGAGACTACTGACTAAATTAATTGGTTTCAAGTATAGGGATAAGAATTTCAAAGTTTTGATGTCCTTTATAATATATCTCATAAAATAAAGATGTTTTAGTAAGAATTAATATTTTTATTTCATATCGAAGCGCACTATACGTTTTATGTAATCTTCACGATGCCTCCAGGGAAATTTTTATGTGCATAAATTAATAAGAAAATTAAACACAGACAAATAAAAAGGTTTTTGTAATAAAAATAGAAGACCATGATGTCAACTGAAATTATACTTTTTTATGAGAAGTCAAAATGAAATTTTGTATAAGAGAACTGACTGATTCCCGCTGCCTTCGCTGAGCGCACGATGAACATTTTATTTCGGAACCCAGATCTAGAATATCAAGAAGAAAAAATTTGATGGATCTATCGTAAAATCCGTTCTAAGTGAGCGTCTTCATTGCGAAATGAGTAACCAATAACTAAATTTCAAGTCAATTAGGTGTATCTTAGTTAAAGAGATCTCGTGATGGGCGACGGGTGGATGTGTAGTCATAGTACTTAATAGTATATTTTGAAAAATCTTACTTAAGTTGAAACGGAATTCGACCTAGTTCCAAGACTACAAAATATAGCAAAAACGAATAGTACGATGTGATGATGATGACTACACGTTTCCGGAACGAATAACCGTGTATTAACAAAATATTGTGGCGCTGACGTCCCACCTTAAGGTTGCATTTTGTGGTATATATTTGTATGGAAGTGCTCTTTCATATGAATCATCACAATAAGCGAGCATTGGTAAAAACCAAGCGTATTATACTAAAATAATACCGGAAAATTGATAGACTATTAAGCCGGGACTTAATGAGTACGATAATTTAAGGGGAAATATAATGTCAAATGGCTTAGCAAGATCCTTCGTTATGCCGAAAATATTGCAGCATTAATTTTGAAATAAATATATGGTAAAGTTGAGGATTAATGTTAAGGATTATGTTAGACGAAAACACGATTTCGTAAAATTTTCTCGATAGAAAAAAATCCAAAGTTACCTCCAAAATAAACAATATACCGCTGTTATTCATAAAATACTTTAAATAAGATCATGAAACTTTGCATACTAACTGAACTAACTATAAAGCAGTGATTCCTGCGGCACGGTCACTTTGCCTCGGCCTTTGAACAGGGAGGTTGTGTCGCTTACGATCAGAATATACATTACGCAACAGTACGACGTAAAATGGGAAATACCGTGATAAAAATAAGAAGCGGCTGGCTTGGCGTTAAGAAACAGGCATAAATATGATAAACCTAATTAAATAAGTGTCTAACGACCTTTCTACTTACAGTATTAGTGATTACAAACATGTCGGTACATAGCATACGACGCGCGGGCAAGTGGGGACGAAATTAGAATTTGAGCTGACTTACTCTATCCTCTTAAGAGGTAACTGAAAAAAAAATACGTGATACAACCAGTCTAACTGGTGATGACTTCATTATGAGTTTGGCGAAGGCTATCCAAATTATGATGCAATCGGACTTCTTCTTCAGCCTGCTTGATATGTGTATAAAGTTACTACTATCACAAATAGTTGTAATGGATGTTGTTCCTATTTGTTGCTTTTGATCTATTTCCAATTTTTATGTTTTTTGTTGATATTGCAATTATAATACCATATTTCTGCTTTAGTGATTTTAAAGATACTGCATTATCTGTTAATTTTTTTTCAAGAATTCAACAGACTTGAATTTCTTAAAATAGTTACCCGCATAACGTTGTGCAGATTAGCGACCGTTCCACCAAATCTCTTGCACCTCGACGGTGCATCAGTCTTGGTATTTTACAACCTACATTTAAAATATAAGAAAATCGCCATCTATTGGATGTGAGTTCCGAGAAAGAAAAATACATAAGACGAGGTGGTTCTTCTGCTACCATCACAGAACGAACTTCAGTATAAATCCATTACAAGTATTATGTTCAAAGTTCTTTTAATTTAGATCTTTTATCGTTATCATTTAACATTATCCGTCTTGATTTCGATTAAATTCTTGCATTCATTTTACTATCAATATTTATATCTTACCATCAATAATGCGGATAGGGAGTTATACGTGATAACCTAAATTTTTAAACTATCACGAAGGTTAAAACTAATCGGGTTATTTTAACATTTACTTATTGCATTTACATATGATTTCAGCAACCGCTGTAAACATTCTGTTAAACAAAGGCCGTAAATATCGGATATGAATTACTACGCAATGTTGGCTCTTTAACGATCTTTAAACTTTATGTCGTATCTCGCTGTAAATATTGCGAGTTTCATGAGATTACCAGTGTAATAACGACTAAGTTTGACTCGCATCCGCCATTTTAAATTATTGGATCATCAACTGAATTTAACTCTAAAAACATTCTAAACAGTTATAAACTAGTGATTGGTTACTACTAGTAGTTGGTTTTTAAAACGTAGTTGATTGGGTATACTATCATTCCGGACATATACTTACGCTACAGCACTGAATACATAGCAGTACACTTACACTTATAATATGCCAACCACGTTCATCTCAAATTTCTTTTGTTTATTCTTTGAAAAAGTAATTCGTATAATGATTTCTTATATTTACGCGAACACTACACATTGAAATAATACTAGTTTTTACGGAATTTATCGCGTATATTTGACTTTAAATACCCGACGTTTCGAACGCTTTACAGCACTCATGGTCACGGGCGGGACTGAGATGTTCAACGTCCATATGTCATAGTTAACCGCGGTTACCATAGATTAAAATTTAACTTTTGTTCCGATCTATGCAGTATGAACTTATGGTATCTTGAAGTCTTGCAGTTGTATGCTTGGGTTGGGATTTAATTTTATTTATTATAGGATCCCATGCAGATGGTAGCACCCAGCCATCTTCTCTATTGAAATTAGGATGTTTTTTGATTTCAATAGCCTCGCGAATCATCCTTGGAAGGAATCGGTGTTCTTTAGCGAGGATCTGCGGTCTATCAAATCTGATGTAGTGACGGGGGCGATCCTGTACGTGTTCACAGACTGCAGACTTCCCGGAGCGTCGATTCTTCACATCAGCTATATGTTCTTTAACGCGGGTTTTTATTGATCTTTTAGTTTGTCCTATGTAGGAGAGACCACATTCACAATCAAGCTTGTACACTTCTGCATCTTGCAGAGGGACATTACACTTGACCGATGGTAAAAACTGACCAATCTTCTTCAGCGGCTTGAAGTATGTTTTGATGGAAGCGCGCTTCAAGATGTAGCCAATATTGTCAGTGACTCCTCTAACATATGGCAGTACAGCAGGTACACGCTCGACTGTGGCCGGCTTCACTCGTTCACTGTGACGTAGGCGCGGGACTCGAAGCTTGTTGTCATGCAAAACTTGCTTGACATGGTGGAGCTCTGCAGCCAGGTGTTTACTGTCACAGATCCCTCGTGCGCTCTGAAACAAAGATTTACCCACGGTAGCTAGCTGTGAAGGATGGTGGTGAGAATCACCGTTTAAATATCTATTTGTATGGGTCTTTTTTCTATACACAGTATGGCTCAAGGTGTTATCAGGATTCCGAATTACTAACACATCTAGAAAAGCTAAGGAATTGTTTGCCTCTAACTCCATTGTGAACTGAATTTTAGAATTTATAGAGTTAAGATGGTCTAAAAATGCAGTTACTTTATCTAAAGGTAGAATTGTGAAAGTGTCGTCTACGTACCGCTTGTAGAACCTTGGATTTATGGGAGAACTAAGCAGGGCTTTCTTCTCAAAGTCTTCCATGAATATGTCGGCGACAATGGGAGATACAGGTGAGCCCATCGCCACACCATCTACTTGCTTGTAGAACTCCTCCTTCCACAATAGGTAGCCAGATGTAAGGCAGTGTCTGAGTAATACTGCATATTCTACAGCATGTTGCTTTCTTCCAGCCTTCAAGTTACAATTGAGATGCAGTCTTCAACAGGTAAGCATGTAAACAATGACTGCACATCAAAACTGACCATAGTTTCATTGTCTGCCAGATGTAGGTCTTTAATCTCGCTGACAAAATGGTAGGAATCCTTTATGTGTGCTCTTATATGTCCCCTGAGTGGTGCGAGTATTTTCGCTAAGTGTTGAGCCAATCTGTAAGTTGGTGAATCGATTTGGCTCACTATGGGATGGGATGGGACTAATGGAGCATTGGGCTTGTTTATTTTTGGTAACCCATACAATTTTGGTGATTTGGAGCACGTAGGTATTATCCATTTTACGTCCAGATTTAATTTTTTTGGACGTTTATAACTATTACCTAACCAATTTTGTTTATAAAATATCACTGCTTCAGCTAATTGGCAATTCATACTGTGGCATTCTTTGGATGATAGAATGAACTGTATTGATGATGAAATCCTTATCCTTCTCCATTAATATCGTCGTCGTTTTTCAAAATACATATAACTGGCAGATATCTGAATTAAATTGGGTCAATTTACCGTAAGTGTCGAGATTTGAGTGCGGATTAACGATCGCAGCGTCGTAAGCTGTTCTCGTCATCGCTTCGATTATTTAATGTAGGGCAAATTCACCACAAGCCACTACATTTTAATGTCATTTATTCTTCAGTCAACTGTCTATATGACACTCAAGAGACAAGATTGACTGACGTTACTTTGCGTTCTTACAACTCTGCCGTCTTTAATGATTTTAGTTAAGCACTACTTGTCTCTTTTTATTAGAGAAATATGCACTTTTTTAAAACAACTTGCGTGTGTACTTAACTTACTATACGGGGCACAAATTAATCACGTGATAAACCGCCCTTTCGTAAAACTACTTTCAATTATTTTAAAATAAACTAATCGAGTTACTTCACGTGTCAACTGGAAGCGAAGCCAATTGATGTCGGCTCGAAAACTGCGTGCTTTCTCACGTTAATCCGATTTGATTTAGAACCAACGCAATGTGTCCTATTTATTTTTAATCCGATTCGCGTACAGTGCACGAAATCTATGACAGGTAGTACGTAATCTGTCTAGTCATAACATAACCAGTTGTGTAGTAACCGGTAGTGGCAGTATTTAAGATTTTTTTTTAAATAAACGTTACCCCTACACTAGGATTTATATTATTAGGATTAATTTAAACTTTTATGAAAGAAGCAAGAAAGAACTTTATTTGTAGGTGATGCTAGTTATATGCTAAGTAAAACGAAACAACATAGTTTAAATACGTTCCACAGCTGTTCATTAGCTCAATTTAATTTCTGAAGGGGTTTTAGGGCAAGGAATTGTCCACTGCGGTGTCCTAATGATATCTTCATGCATATAAATGTAATTCAAGTATTTGTAACATCACAATACCTGGCTTGTATTAAGCCTGGCATTAGCTTAGCTCGGTTTATCTGTATCTATCTATCTGTCGGTCTATCTATCCTTCTGACAACATTTTACAAGACAGGTGGTAAAATTAAAAATTTTGTACAACCGAAATCCATATGAGTGAGAACATCATCAATGGAGTCGAAGTCAATTAAATACGCAATGTTAAGGATAATTCAAAAATTTGATCAAATTTATAAGGGACCACATGAGGCACCAGCTTTGAAATAAAAGAAAAGAGTCATCAAAGTCGGTTCACTTAGAAGAAAGTTCTGTGGTAACCACACAAAAAATAAAGTCGAATTGAGAGGTTCTCAGTTCAAGAACCTCTCGATTCGATTCCTCCTTTTTTGAAGTCAGTTGATAACTAAGAATATTAAAGGATAAAGAAATGAGATCTTTTTTATTTAGTGTTTTTTTATGGGCAATTGTGTTTTTGGATATCGAGCGTATTGATATTTTGGCATTTAATCCGAGTTCTGAGAGGTGACAACGCATATGAAGCCTTCGTTCCTTGAAGTTGATTGTAATCAGGTGGACTGTAAATCCGTTTTGTCACTTCAGGTTTATTAAAAAATTGTCACTTGTGCTACGTATTATAGCCGCTCAGCATTTATGTCCTCAGGAGTGTCACTGTAACTGCATTTTGATTCTCAAAGGATAAATGTAATTGATTTTATCCTTTGATAATCAAAATAATAAATGAATTGAAATCAATAAAATCTATAGCACACAGTATTCACTTAGCATCAGGTAAAATGTGTGCTCGTTCGTCACCCTTCTATAGAAAAATCGGTGGTGCTTTTTGTAACATATCCAAAATATATTAATTTTTTTGAATGAGAATCGAATTCAATACCTGTTCCTATCACTAAAGGTAGAACTACACGGTTGTTGATATAAAAACAAAATAAACAAAACCAAGGATACAAAACTAACCAATAAATTGCATTTACCGTCTTACCTTCTCGACTGACTGCTCCCGGGTATTTATATCCCGAGTACAGTCGCTTGTTGATTATTAAATATCTCCTTGTACATTGTTTTATGTCAATCAAATGTGGGGATGTGAAGGTACAGGCCACTACTCACTGGTCACCACTGAAAACTAGCCATAATCCAATTAAAAAGGAGCCATAATTGTAACTGCACTATTAGTCTGTCGGCTAAAGCCCGGCAGCGCTCTTATAAAACAACCTTCGTCCGTCGTCGCTTAGACGTACATGTAACGCTTAGATTGGTCCCGTCCATGCATATTCATGTTGCACTGCGATGTAAAGCGCGCAGCATTTCAATCCCGAGGGGCTACCCGCGGATTATTTTCAAGTTCATTGCATTCGGTATCTTGTGTCGTGTGCTAGTTAAACTAGTTCTACGTCCGGTTTTATTTTATCCTTTATCGCTTATTAATTGAAACGTCAGAGATATCGGAATCGCGTGTCTGCGCGTGTGTGTTAAAGAAATTTGCTTCCTTAACGTAATTACTCATATGTTCATGTTTTTTTTTTCATTCGGTGTCAGTAGCGTAGCTAGAGCATGTTATTTTTTTGTAATTTATTTGTCATGTCAAATTACTAATACTTAATTTCATTCGTTATGACACGAATTACTGAATAGCCTGTTCGTTGTAGGATGAGTTTGGTGACACAAGATGAGAACACAAATAATGGACATTAAGGGAAAGTATTGAGGTTTTTTCTAATTACGCTAGAAGTTTTTTTAGTTTCGTTATTTGACTATACATGACCTAAAAATAAAAAGTACATTTATGTATTAAGACGTTGTTTAATGTTTTTTTAATAAAAGTAATATAAAGCAATAAAAGTAAGTAACTCACAAACGTAAGGTCATGAACCGTTATTACGATCTCTCAGTTATACAAAGTGCAAATATTCTACAGTCGACAGCAATCGATATCTCCAATGTAGCTATAAAACGTGATTCCGTCGTCATGCGGATATCAGAGACACCCTTTTTCATACCTACACGTGCGACACAACAACGGCTTATGCAAAAGATTGACGTGCATTTATTTTATATTTATTGTGAAAAATTCAATAGAGTGAACTGTTGGTATTTTCTGAAAAAGTTCCGCCAAGGGCCAATTGTGTTCGGGAGCGCTTCCCGTGACCTTGTCGATATGCGGCAGAAGTGGACACCATTTCAGTTGAGTCCTGGTTCCTGGTTCCTGGTTCCTGGTCCTATTTGAGATGGGTATGCATGTAGGCATGTGATATGAAAAGGAACGTACTCGTAAGCTAGTAACAACTTTACTTGAAATTATGTCACCATGCAAACCTTACTTTAAACAGTTACTATTCTTGATTTTGTGATTTCTAATTTATGTACTACTTTATACTTAATAACTATTTCATCAGCTCAAAATATTAGTGTTTGCAGTTTATCAGTTTGTTGACGGTTATATTTACTATCTATCGCATTAGTTTTTTTAATGGGATAAAGTTGACAAGCGAGCTCACAGTCCACCTGAAGTGAATGCTGTGGCCCATAGACATCTACGTCTATCCTCGCTTGCGAATCAAAATGCAGATGCGTTGTCAGCTGTGAAGACGAAGATAGAATGCCTCTTTTCCAGAAACACATCAGCATTAAGCTGCTATTTTATGTTGGTATTTTGTGAGAGCGTAGTCCTTCCCAAGCTGACCCACTCGTGCTACAACTAGTAATATAGCCGGAGCCCGGATCATGGCTCTATCACGTATAATTAAAGGCACAGTTACGGTATATATATATATATATATATATATATATATATATATATATATATATATATATATATATATATATATATATATATATATATATATATGAGTATGTTATTGAAATATAATTGCGATATATAATTAATTATCGCAATCAAGTTTCTTTCTCTATTTATTCTCCGGGTAGGAAAACTTTAAAACGGTAGTAGAATTAAGTATAAGACCTTAACATTTGACTAATATAACTTTAAGGGAATTAAAAAAGACCTAAATACCTTTTTTTAAATATAAAACAGGAGTGACAAGCAATTTCGTAGTCCACCTGACTGTAAATGGCCACTGCAGTCCTTGGACTTCTGCAGTTTATTCCAAAAAGGAAGGTTACAGATGCGCTGCTGCGTCTGAGAACCACGGAATGAATGCGTGACAGCGTATAGTTATACCAGCTCGCAATACCCTTCAGACTGGAACATAGCAGCGCACGCACTGATGTTTGGTACCCACCCGGATGAAATCCTAAGCAGAAAATAATAAATTTTGCCATAAATACTACTACAATTATAGTCAGCTTGCCTGTCGTATGTGCGTGATAAACTTAGAAAAAGGTGAGATAGGGTGACGAAATATATGATCAAAATATCTTATTAATGCAGGAGCTTGATGGATGCAGGTGGTTCAGGGCCGTGCTCCATGGCATTCATTGGGGGAGCCCTATGTTTAACAGTGAATTTATGAAGGGCTGATTGTGATGATAATGCCTTTCATAAATGGTCGTAACGAATGCGATGCGATCGTATCAGTTAGGTAGGTTGTCATACACAGACACTTTAGTCTTTAAAAACATGAATTATACGTTTTCGGATCCGGATACAATGTTACGTTGCTGTATCTCTAATTTAGGAAAAAAATGGCTGTAGCTGAGATTCTAAACCGGCACCCCAGTTTCTCTGGAATCGTCATGTGACCTTAAGATCAGGTGATGAAGACAGTCGACGTTTCTGCAACAATTTCATGAAATGAAATAGGTATTTAAATATATTTATTTCAAGAAATTTATATAGTAAACGTCATTTTTAGCAAGTATAATTTAGAAATGTAATTCCTGTGTGCAGAGAAGAAACGTCGAAAGAAACACCGCAGGTATGTATTTGTAATTGAACTCTAGATTTGAACAACAAGCTTGTGCTTCCTACTACCACTACGTTTATGTTTTCTTCTAATTATTTATATTTCTACGTAATGTCGGTACTATGTAAGCTTTAATGAAAATCAAAAATAACGGCAATTAACACATTTTCTACAAAACTGTTCGCCATTAGGAATTTCATTATTAATGACGCTTGAATATAATCTCTATCGCGTTCTTTCACGAGCCAAAATCAAATGTCTGTTAAAGTATACACAGTTGTTAGATCAAAACTTGCGGCGCAATGGTGCGGCCCGTTATTACAAACATAACGGAGGAAATGAACCACTAAAATTTGTATGATCGTTGAGGAACCCTTTTAGAATTAATTATACATTTTTTAGATTTTAACTATACTATACAAAGAATAGTTCGTCGTATAGTGGCGGCTTTACAAAATACAATATATCATTAGTTTTTATTTGATTGGATCACGGTATGAAAAGGTGTATTTCGTCTGACAATAATCGCAATACCAATACTCATCATTCCCCGCGACTCCACCTCGGCTGCGGCGGGCATGGGGAGACGACGCACCTCCCGCCACAGTGCACAATACGCCTCCGTAGTGGGCTCGGCGAGCTCACACGGAGACTCCCTCTCGATTCAGCCTAGTGGATTTCTTTTTATTCACATTATTAAATCTTAGCCCAATTGGGTTTCAAACTCGGGAACCACGGCAAAATTACTAGGTTCTCGCACCACTAGGCGACGCTGAATCGACATTAATTCCTATGTAAAGGAAAGACGAGAAATGTTATATTATACGTAGTATACATAAGGTTTTATGTCAAACAGGAGTCCACCGCACTCCTGTGAGTGGTTGGTTTGACTTCAAATGTCTCCGAAATATTTTATCTCAGACATGCAATATTGCTCGTGATGTTTTCTTTCGCCGCCGAATTAGTGGTAAATCAGCACTTATAGATGCAATTCCGAATTCACTAGTGCCGGTGGTAATTGCACTCAGCTCAACGGTTCTATATTGTTATATGTGTTTTTTTTAAATAGAATAAGGATCACAAACGAGTACACAGTCCACCCGATGGTAAGTAGAGGCTGTACTCCATAGACTCCACATTCATCCTCAATTAAAAATCAAAATACAGATATATTGTCACCACTGAGGACTAAGATGGAATGCCTCGTTTGCAGTAAAAAGGGTCTCCGGTTCTCTACACTCGCCATACGAAACACAGCAACATTATTCTACTATTTTACGCAAGTATTCTGTGAGAGCGTGGGCTTACCCCGGTCGAGACGACCCATTCGTGTTACAACCATAGTATAGCTGCAGCATGGCTCTACCAAGTTGTCGACCAAGTGGTTAATAGGGACTTCATAATGCCCGGGCAGTATGAATAATGACAAGTGAAATCGAGCTGTATAATTAATAATAATTTAAACTTCATTATTTGTCACGTTGACTGTTCATTATTATATATTTATATCAATCCTACGAAACTTTTGCACAATTTGATATAACCTTTTATAGGATAGGGTGCGAAAACGAGCACACAATCCACCTGATGGTAAGTGGTTGCTGTGGCCCACAGACATCTACATCTAACCTCGATAAATAATCAAAATGCAGGTGCGTTGTCACTCGTGAGGACTAAGATGGAATGCCTCGTATCCAGTAAAGAGGGTCTTCGGTTCTCTACACTCACCAATTTTGTGAGAGCGTGGTCTTTCCCGTACAATAAGTAAATACTGTACTAAATCTGAAATTAACAGGTATAAAAATGAAATGAAAGGGAAAAATCTGCAAAAAACTGAAGAAAAGCTTTATTGCCATTGTATATACATATGTTAAATACGTATCACTTGGGCAATAACATAATATGTCGCTATATATAAAATTCTATTTAAATTAAGCGGTCTGTTTCGCGTAACATTTCATGTTTTTTTTTGAAGTGATGAAATTGAGTGTAATAACACCGGCGCTGGTCTAATTACGTGATCCGGTATTCCAATTAACTTTAATTCCAATGAAATAATGTCGCTATCATATTGCACTTGATCGAGTTGAGACTTGGTCGAGTTCTGTTATTCAAATTAACGAATTATTATTATTATATATATATATATATATATATATATATATATATATATATATATATATATATAAATTTACGTAAATATGCCTAACACAAAATATTTCTATTACCGCTTACGACATTTTGACCTTTAGCTATATAAACATACTGGCCAAGAAGAAACTACAGCTAAACAAAATACATAAAAAAAATCAAAAGTAGAAAAAACAAAAACACAACGACTGATGTTATTAATTACGTGTACTATACTGTACTGTAATACCCACAACATTTTTGATAACGTTTTATCATTGAGCTATTATGTACTACGTACTAGAGGCGACACTGCATTCAGCTACTCTGTTCCACTCAACTGCGGTGCTTACACCGCACTTTAATCAGTCACTCGCTAGACGCTTGTAGAGTTGTCACGTGTTGTGTTGATTAAAAAAATCTCTTGATAATAATATGCCGTCGTGTGTACTTAGATATTGCACAAATAATTCAAGAGATGTCAGTAAAAACCAAGGAATTACTTTTCATCGGTTAATAAGATACTTAATCAATAAAAAAGTATTATAGATTAATACTAAAACAAATTATTTCTAAGACGCCATCTCGTGTCATGGAATATAGATTATAAAATTAATATGTTCAGATACGACATATCTGTGGGTACTTAAGAAGTATAGAACGAATATATTATTATACACAATTTTTTGTAGAAACATATATAAGTTATTATAATTAGGCTAAATTTTCATGTTTAAATCTGCTAATTATTCTTTTATTTTATTTTTAGGTTTCTACATCAAAGTCAAAGTGGAATAAATTCGTCCATTTTTAACTATCGCGTGCCCAGCATTTGTGAACGACTCTTATTCTAATTTAAATAAATTTATTTGTAATTTAAATGTTATGTTAATAAAGTTTGTTAAACATACATTCAGTATGTTTTTTATAATTGCCATAGATACCTTTTAAAATATTCAGATAAAAATATAATTAAAAAGTAATTGGGATATAATATTATATTAAATAAGCAAATAAAATATACAAAATAAATAACAAAATTTAAATATTGTTCTTGATATAATTTACCTATTTAACAATACAATCTGCTATTACCTACGGGTCATTCTACCTATGTTTATTCTATGATAAAAAAAAACAACCGCGCGAACACAGAGTAGCGCACATTTTTTGTTTGAGATAGCTGTTCTAGTACGAAAGTACATAATACTTCAATGCGTTTTATTAATAAAATAAATGCAATACTTAAATGTAATATTTTGTAAGTCAACGCTGTTTTTATTGATATTATATCATCATTATATTGAGTTTTAGTTTTATTGTAACATTTGGCGACGTACACCGAGAACTGCAATTTACGAAAAACAAGTTCGAATAATCAGAACGGCAAGCCATCAGCCGCCGGTCTATACATTGTGTCGCTCTCAACCAATCAACCCATTGCAGCCATCGCCGATCGTCGAGCAACCTTCAACGCCGTACCGCAGCCTAGACCAAAGCAGATAAATGCCTGAAACATATGAATCCTATCCTAAATTCCCTAAAATACTCTATAATATTTTATTTTTTAACATTGCTATATTTTCATACTGTGTTAATAATATGCGCGTAAATATAAATAGTCTTAATCATCAGGGGTGACAACGCATCTGCATTTTGATACTTAATTAAGTATAAATGTAGATGTCTATTGGCCACAGCATCCACTTACCATCTGGTGGACTGTGTGATCGTTTGTCACTCATATTCTATAAAACTTATAGTGGCGATGTTATAATATTAACTAACTACCCCATATCGTTCCTCTTTATCCCAGGTAATTTGATATAGCCTCTTTTGCTTGAGTTGATCGCAGATGTATTTAAGTCTGAGATGGCTATTCCAATAAAAAAACGTGTACTTACAACATATTCACGTCCTACCGCTAGGTTCAGCCCTCGTCTTAGTTCTGAAAGGGTTGTGACTTGTGAAACCGTTTGGCCGCCGCACTGCTCAAATTCGTGTAGGCGGATTTTAGATACACTCGCAATATTTTATTCCTTGGACGTGCCGGTTTCCTTGTGTTTTCTTTTTTTACAATATCTTTTTTTGCGATACAATTTTCTAGCAAATTGATTTTGTACAGCCGAACTGGTGTGCCAATATTTGTATACATCTTTGTCTGCTCTATATTAGATTAAAGTATTGCCGGTCGTTAGATAAGTGTGTTAACGATTAGGTCATAGCGGATTTAATAAGCTTAGCGAATTTCAGGGCAAACTTTACTTAACCTTGTGTTTACACCCACTATATATTCGTGTTTGGCGGGATTTATTACTTAAATATTAAGCTTAGCCTACCAACGCTTCGCGACATTGAATAATATATTCAAGTATGAATAGAGAACCTACTAACAATATAATTCGTGCGTGAATATTTTGTAAACAAGTAGTAAAATTAAAAACTTTGTTCAACCGACTTCAATATAAATAAAATGAGAACATCATGAATGTAGTCAGAGTCAAAGGACTCAAAAACTAATGGTCAGATCTTGATCGAATTTATATGGGACCACATGAGAAGCACCAGCTTTCAAATAAAAAAAGAACCATCAAAATCAGTTCACCTAGAAAAAGTTCTGAGGTAACACACAAAAAACACAGTCAAACTGTGAGCCTCTTCTAAAAATATTCTTGTTTCTTCGACGTAAGAAAATAAAATTTCTGAGAGATTAGACGCTGTGGCGTATAATCACCTACATCAATCATAGAGTCGAAATGCAAATGCCTTATCAACCCCGAGGACCAAGTTGGAATGCCTTGTTACTGTCAGTCGCCAGACGGTACAGAGTAGTAATATACGGGTACCATATGTGAGAGTGAATCGACTAATCTGTGACTCTACCACTCTAGGATTTTGATTTAAATGCTAAAAACGTTTAAACTTCCTAGAGTAAGAGAGGCCCATTTACAGCCATACGCATAGGGAGTCGTAGGCGGGATTTTACCATAGTTGCCATCGTCTGGAGGCGGCTTCACAACCGCAGATTTTTGTTATGTTCAGTTGTTATCAAAAAAATGCTAGTGCTAATTCAATTAACTTCTATTTCAGTTTCCCTCAATAGTATATACTATAAATAATATCTTAAAAATCTTGCAAATTAAAAATATCCAATAACTTATTTGGTTAAACATACTTATAAGGCCTTATTATAAAAAGTAGTTTGTAATAATAATTTAATTTAAGGTTTAAACTAGTTACTAATTGTGTAACTATACTCTAGTTTTTAAAAATTATGGAATTTGACAGCAAATGTCAGATAGTTTTTCATTTCAATTCATTAGCTATGCGCAGAATTTCTTTTTTGAGACAGACTAGTTTACCTAGTACAGAAACTATTTATGATAGTACTTTTGTAACTAAGTGAATACTTTCTTATTTGCTATTACTTAATACATAAAATTATATCTACTATTAAATTTTCAATAGAGTTAGTTGAACTGTAAAACAACAGTACTAATTAAGTCTACAGCGAGCTAAATGAGCTGCGAGTCTTAATTACGACATTCTCGTAAGTCCGCCGAATATTTATTACGTAAGCTCGCGCCACGGCTCCTGTCATATTGATCAACAACGACTGGTAAATCTCGTTCATTAGTCAAAAACCCCTTCTAAGGTTTGTTAATTTGTCAATAATAACAGGTCTGTTGTTCGAAAACCGGTAATAATCTTTTAGCACAGGCTTTGTTAGTCGGCCTTTTTATGATATAAAATAATATGTAATAAAAAACAATGTGAGCTACGTCTATTATTAATATAAAAAAGACCTTCGTATATTTGGAAATAATGCAGCGATTTAGAAATTTGTAGTTTTTTAACGTACAGCGCAATATGCTGAAACTCACGTAGAATTTGTTAAACTGCTTTATACTTATTGGGAAAATAGTGAAGTGTATGATATCCACAAAAGTTTATTTATTAGTTTCAATAAAAGAAGATTTACAATTCGGCTGTATATTTATTTGTATTTATGTTACGTGATATTTTCGTTAATTGTAAATCGATTAATGTTTATTAATTACATGAAGTGAACTTACTTCAGGAGTGATCTTGTATAAGGACAAGTAATTCCATCCAGTGGGTGGCAAGAAGGTATAGTAATATTAATTTAATCATTTAGACGACATTGAACTTCAACATGTGAAATTATTTCATTATTTTTAATTCTTTGAATTCGGATTGAATTGTTATTAAAAGCAACTTTTTTTTGTTTCTAGTCGTAGAACGTAAAAATGATAACGGTTGGTAAGAGCTTTGAATTCAACTAACTTTAACTTGTAATTTAATGTGATAAAATTTTTTTAACTTTTTTTCTAATAATCTCGTAGAAACAGGGTACCTGCATAAGGACCGATAAGAACTAATATTTACAAACACTCTTGACACGGTTTGTACTATCAGATACGAACTTAAGCTAAGATACGAATTTAAGAAAGAAAAAAGAAGAAAATAATTTAAGAAATAAAAGCTTTTTAAATATTAAATTATTAATGAAGCTCTGGCGACTGGCCGATGGTGGAACTACATCTAAATTCACAGAGCATATAATACACAGAACACAAATTCACAGTATACAAAATTCATAGAGCTTAAATTTTATACTATCGTGACGGTGAGCAGTATTCGATAGTATCGCCTTGTATTGCGCTTACCGACCTACCGACCTATCTTGTTGGGTATTGGCAAATCATCCAAGTTATTCATATCTGGCGCATTCCTGTATATATCCATATATCCATCCATTTATAGCTGTTAAAATATTGCGAATGTAAAAAAAAATATAAAAAAGTCTGAGAGAGAGAGAGTCTGAATATTCACGCAATAGTTGCGTACTTTTAATTGATTTTTATAAAATAGATTTACGTTTTAGATTTCTGCAAACACAAGAGGACCGACTTATAAGTTCCCTTTATCTGTCTGGCTTAACGTGTCACTGCATACTATTACTCTTAGAATCTTATAAGAAATAGATAAATATTATAAACTAGACTTATATTTAAAAAAAAGTTCTCGCTCCCTCTGAACATTGTCGAAAATACAAAAAAATTGTGCCATTTCTGTTTTTGCTTCTTTGTTTACCCAAATGCTATTAATGTATGTAAAAATTCCTCACCAATGCGAAAGAAAATCTTAGAGAGTGTAACGTTTTTACTGTAATGCGGGATTTTTTAAGAGTTTACACAAGTTGGCACAATGAAATTCTTCCTTGCCACTTTAATTGCAGAATTATCACATGCTCGACGTAAGAAAAATATCTACGAATATTTAAAAAATACTTGGAAAATAAGGTAAAGTCTTGCGACAAGTTAGGGTAGCAGAACGCCTATTCCTTTCCAAAAACCCTCTTAGAAATGAGAGTCTTTGCCCAGCTGAGGAACGTATGTGGGGTTACTATACGTTAACTTTTTTACCCTTAAAAAAGTTTTTAAGAATTGAAAAGTGATGAAATTCTTAACTAAATGTTACATATTATTATTATAAATCTATAAAACCGTTGCCCCAAATTCTACCCTAGTTACGTAACAGTGACTACATTCATTATAACGCACAGTGATAGGTGTTTTCTCCAGAATTGCAATAAAATCAGAATACGCCCAATGAGACTAACGAACAAAGACGTGAGGATCTCACCAATTATCGTAGATTGCCTAACATAAACCGTAACCGTACTCGTACACCGACAGCAAACGTTACGCGCCTACGTATATTACTTTTACGCCTACAAATAATTTCAGTTAATTCTCTGGAAGACTCCATAAGTAAGAATCAAAGAAAAACTTGATTTTTTTATCTCAGCGTTTGCTCTCTCAGGTAAACTCTCCATTCTTGATATCGGCCGATTGAATTACTCCACTTGCTGCGTCCATTGATAATATTTTCTATTATTCTACGGGGACCTGATTTAAAGTCGCCTGTGGGTACCGCTTACTTCAATGGGATTTTTTTTATAGAAGAGGGGGCAAACGAGCATGCGGCTCATCTGATGTTAAGTGACTACCGCCGCCCATGATCAACCGCAACACCAGGGGAATTGCAGGTGCGTTGCCGGCCCTTTAGAAAGGAGTAAGCTCTTTTCTTGAAGGTCCCCAGGTCGTATCGGTCCGGAAAAATTGCCGGTGGTAAACTATTCCACAGAGAGGTTGTACGCGGAAGAAAACTCCTTATGAAACGTACAGTGGTGGACCGCCAAGCATCCAGATGGTGTGGATGGTATCGGGACGTTTGCCGCGTAGTGCGTTCACGAAATTTGGCGGCTGGGATTAATCCGAACAATTCCTCAGAGCACTCTCCATGGTATATGCGAAAGAAAATGCAAAGAGATGCAACATCTCTTCGCAGCGCCAGTGAATCGAGCCGATCGGAAAGCACTCGGTCGTCGACGATCCGAGCCGCTTTACCTTCATATCCTTTTAAAAAAAGAAAGTGCTTTTGAAACCTTTTGATATTGTTAAAACCACTGACTCATTCTTGTAAAGACCCGCAGATTATCCATCGAGTGGGCATTGCCTTCAACCAGATTTGGGAAATTTTTAAATAATATCAAAAAAGTGCAATTATTGTGGTGTACCTTTATATAACAAGCATTTTTCATTATTAAGTTAATGACAAATAATCTAACAGTTTACGTAAGTGGTAAGGCTATATATATATATATATATATATATATATATATATATATATATATATATATATATATATATATATATATATATATATATACTGTGCAACCAACTTTAAACCTATAAACATTTGGTTTGCCGACGTCAAAGTTCAGCCAACTACACCAGCTATCTTACGCATTGCTTTTTCCATTTTTATTTTTTACTATATTTCTATTACCGACGACAGCTGAGCTCAGGGGCTAAGTGCTCACTCTAAATAACACAGTACGTAAGCAACCTGGGTTCGATCCCCGCCGGCACCAATGAAATTGTTAATTTAAATTTTAAGTGCTGATTTATCACGTACTCAGCGGCTAATAAAATATCATGAGAAAACCTACATCTCTGAAAAACTAAGAAATAGTGCGAAGACATGTGAAGTGTGCCATGGTGTGGCGCGCTGCCAGTGCGACTTTAATTCCTTGCCCTAAAACTTTCTCCGAAATGAGAGGAAGTCTCTATACTCAGCGGTGGGACATGTGTAGCCTGAACTTTACATTTCTTCACTACTCGTCGCATTCTCTGATATGATTATCGCATTCTTTGCCGGATGTTACAATATTTTTCGGTCATTTTCCTGAGTCGACTATTACGACACCCTTGATGGGATAAAAATAAATGAGATTGTGGGTTATTTACGCCAACACCACATAATAAACCTAAATTATATTTGCAAAAAGCTATAATTTATTTAAAAAATCCCTTTTTCCTTTTGTAATCTTTGTCAATTTGTGTTGATCCGTAAAAGTCTTCTAAGTTAGTAGAACTATTACACGCAGTAGTATAATAAGTCTATGATTATATGTAATTTATAATAACTTAGTTATGTTAAGCCTTACTTACAAAATATCTGCGATGTAACATTTAAAGACATATTCTTATGTAGGTTTGATCTATATTTAGCACAACTTAGGAAAGGTCTGTCATTACACACAAACGGTTAAATAACTGGAGTTCATTAGAGAACTAGCACGGCGACGAACAAATCAGTAACTTTTAATTGTTCAAGCAATAATCGAAGAAACAAACAGCAGTTAGTTAAACTTAACTAGGCTAACAAGGTTTAGTTTTAATGCAATCACATTTTAAAAAGGGAGCAACCGGAGTTTTACTCGTCAGCGATGTAAAACATCATAAGGAAATCTACGTGTCTGAAAAGTTTAAAACATTAATGTCATGTGAAGTTCGGTAACACGTATTAAGGTCTCTCGTTGGTCTGAGAGTATCATGTAGTGATAGTGTAAGAATATCAACTACCTCATATCGCACCGTGGGTGTCGTAAGAGGCGGCAGGGGGAAACCGATACAGAAGTTCTGCAGCAGCACCTTCTCTTCCTGATTGAAATTCAAAAAATGAAAATACTGCGGCTGTCAAACCGCCTGGCAAGCGTGGCTACTGTGTCAAAATTCCGCGTGTGAGGCAATAAATGGCAGGGTTATTTCATCAATTCAAACGTGGTCTGCTCGAGTTCGCAACTTATTTTGTTGTGTAATTTGATTATAGAACAAGCTTTGATTACCTATGGGTCGGTTCCTGTTTCCTGTCGCTTCAGTTTTGATTAAGACTATTTTATCTTTGGTTTTTAAAAAAAATGGCATAAAAGAGAACACTTTTCCCCCCACTGTTTTTTCTGACAGAGGAACCTTATTTTAAAACGGAAATAGATTAAGAGCATGGTGACGGTTGACAAACGAAATTTAAATTTTCAACGTCGTAAACTAAGTCATATTTCATTTTAATTTTAGTTAATTTCACCCAGACTTCAAGATAAAGTACCTATCTCTAGTACTACAATAGCGTATTCTAACTTGAAGCAGTTCTATTTAATCTCAGTAACTAACAATAGCGAGTCGTTAATGTTCTAAAGGCAATACAGAGGACCATTTTACTGGTAACTAAGGATTCCATCTTAGATCTCAATGATGAAAACGCATTTACATTTCCATATGTAAACGAATATAGGTAGAGGTTTTAATAGAGGCGTAGTATATAACACAGGTGGACTATTATGACTGTGTGTGTTTCGACTTGTCACCACTGAGTATTTAAAGAAATTATTTGTTCTCGTCACGCTGGTGTTCTATGCGAGTCTGGTCTTTTTCCGGTGGAGTTGATGATGATAGTACAGCCATAATAAGTCATAGAGTGGCTCTACCACGCAAAATCTAAAAAATCGATCTCTTTCGAGCGGAGTTAAGGTAACCTTTTCTTACAAATAACGTAGCGTCGACCGTCACAGATCGGTCGTATGAAGGTTGATAATAAATTATTACTTTATAACAATGCTGTTATGACGATAACGTTAACCTTATCCGTGCCTGTAAGATGTAAACTGTCATTTAAAGCTAATTTTCGTAGGTTGCTTAAAATAATTACTTAATTTTGTTAAGTATTCGGTTTATGTGAACGTCATGTTATGCGACTACGTGCGTGTAGGTACATAGGTACTGAAAACTAAGCAGCTAAATTTTTGTAATTTCTCTTTATTTATGTCAAAAGAGGTACAACCAACCCCAGAAAATTTCATAATAAATATACGCATTTTTCTAAACAAGTAAAGGTAAAAATCAATGAGAACACAGTCCATTTGACTCCCGATCAATAAACCTTAGTTCCCCTAAGAACTAAAGTGCTCTACACTCAGGACACGAAACCACAGCAGCTGGATATTCGATGAGAATGAAGGAGATTTAAAAAGCAAATTATTTATGAGGTTATGAGACATTGTCACTGTAAGTAAAAACAGCCTGCATAAGTCCCACAGCTGGTGTTGGTAGGAGAGTTCAAGATTTTTTTATTCTTAAACATTTCGAGTTTCGCGACGGTGCTTACTTTCTACGCTTAACATGCCAATTTGCACTTAAATATTGACTAAATATTTAGCTGCGTCGTGGTGCGCCACGCTACGCTGCGAGGCATCTCGAGGCGCAGCACGGCGTAGTGCGACGCCGCGGGGCATTTTAGAATTATCTCAATGAAATGTATATCTTTTTGTGTAGTAAATAAAGTTATATATTATCTTAAAATTGCGCGCAGCGTAGCGTCGCGTTACGTCTCGATGTGAGCTGACCCTTAGCTACGTTTTTGTCAAATCCATTTTACAAAAGAGATGGAAAGGATTTTAGCATGTTTGTACTTATGCGCTGTAGCTTTTTTTGTTAAATATGCTATACTTCAGGGATGTCCCATATAAATTTGGTGAAAAATGTCACTGCTAAAGGTGGCCAAATAGGGGTGAAGTTATTAATGGGATTACATAGACAACATTAGGATTGATATTTATTAGGTTAATTAAAAAGGGGAAAAATGAACTTAAAAAATATAAAACTCGACTTGTAGCAACTCGACGTGTAACAACTAAAAAGACGTCACACCTCAAATCAATATTTCACATTTACGCTATATTGTCGGTATATTATAGTTGTAGCACGAATGTGTCGGCATGACCGGGGAAGTACCACACGCCTTTACAGAATACTAGCGTAAATAGTAGCTTCTGCTGTTGTGTTTCGTATGGTAAGTGTAAAGACCGACTCTTTTACTGGAAACATAGTATTCCATCTTAGTCCATAGGGGTGACGAATAAACATTAAATTATGAGCTTTTAACCAATGTTCAGTTATACATTAAATATGAAGCTCTTTGCCTATCACGCCTTGTATATTCTAATGCACCAAGTGTAAACAATTTTTATTATCATTTTGTGGAGTCATACAATTTCAACTATTAAGGATTTGTAAGCTACATTCTAAATTATTTAAATTGTTATAACTGCTAGAGATTACCTCTATTGTCTCATTTTCTAATTTAAATTACTTGGAAAGGATTCTAAATTGCATGTCACATCATTATGCTGGTCAATAGAAGCAGGTGTCTGGGTAGCCAAGTCCTTGGCTGAGGTTATATATAAATAGTAAGACAGCACATTTGCTATCTGTCTTAAATTATATTTGGATAGATAATACCTATCTGTAGTCAAAAATTCCTAATTAAATTATTAATGTCTATTAAATTAATTCTACTAGTATAATTGTTACAATTAAATGTCGAATTTAAATATCTCTAATATTGATAATTTTTTAAATAATAATAAAAATTATAATATTTACAATTAAAACTAATTATACATAATATAAAAAAGAAACTATAATATAGAAACATTAACACTAAAAATTTAAATTGTCAAAAAGTCCTGCTCCCCGTGGTATAGTGCCAAGAACGCTGGCTGCGTTTCCTCGCTGAATAGCTATACTTAGCCTTTGAGCGAGGAAAGAATCAGCTTTCTAATCACCAGCAGCGACGACCAGCCGTGGATACAGTTCCTTTAGGAACTTCACTGCACGTGGACCCCACGGACCGATAGTCTCTACAGCAAATGGCACAAATATGTAGTCATTTCTCAAAAACTCATATTTGCGCCATTTACTTAATTCGGCTGCCTCTGATGCCGCCCCGACTCTAAAAGGGGTACCCTTGAGATGTGAGGCCGCCAAAGTGTCAACGCAAGTAGCAGCTCAAAATAGAAAAAAATTGAAATTATTATTACATGACAAATGATTCATTAGTAAATTTAAATCATATCTTATTTTATTTTCCTGTGGCCAACCCTGTATACCTGTATGTAAGGCAATGTAAACAAGATAATTTTATGTACATTTAAAGTATTGAGGTAATCAATATATTTTAATAATTGATTTTTGTTTACATTACCTTTCTCCCAACAAGAATTATTAATGTACTATTAGGACGAAACTTACTAGCTTTATTCATTATATGACTAAAGGATGCTCCAGGCGTACAATAATTACAAATCAGTTGTGCTTTTAAATCATCATGCCCAAATTTTTACCTATGTCATCACAATACGTTATAAATTTATGTTTATACGTCTTAGCAGTTACAGAATGTGAAGTTATGTTATTTTTTTAATTATTTAAATTCGGCTTTTATTTTTCATTAAAAGGTAATTTTAAACTTTATAACGCAAGTGTTTACATATACCATTTTGAATCACATTCTCGCGTAGCAGAATACTGTAACGCAAATCGTGTACATGGTGTGCAACGAGCTGGTAACTACACAGTCTTCAATCGTTTGCTATCCGATGTAGATAAAGACGATTATGTCAATTTGTGAGACGCACGCCGCTGTCGTGTCCACGTTGTTTGAGTACAGCCGCTGAAATTGGTACAACAGCCGGAATTTATTGTTTCGGTTTTATGAACGAACAAAGGGCGGAAAGCTTCGGACCATGCGCCAGCAGCCGTGGTTAATGGCGGTAAGCGAAAATAATTATGAAAGGAATTAAATATAAGTGGCGTTCGTGAAACCGTTACAAGTTTTTGTAGAAACTGCAATCAAACAGCTTTGGCGCAGTGGTAAAGCTTGGACTTTTTTACAAACAATCTTGTTTTTAATCAAATCAACTTTCAAAACTACTGTTGCGTACATAGTGACGTTAGGATAACAGAGGGCACTTATTACAATAATTTTTCTTTATTCTAGAACAATCTACCAGAAATAATAAAATTTAAAGATTATTTGGTAAATATACATTATTCTTAAGATAATAAACCGAAATCATGTTCATTTTTTGCTCCATACCGTGACTTACTATATATACCTTAATGCACAACCGGGCATATTTTCTTCAAAAATATTTTTTAAATTTATGAAACGAATGCATCTTGAACTTTCGGTGATGTCACTTAGACTAAATGACAAAGATCGGAGATATAGGTATCCTGTAGGATAAAAGTCACAGACGACAATTTTGTTGCTGATATCCGGTCTATTACTACATACTCAAATGTCTTTGACTACACTACACAATACTAAAATCGACTAAAATAATATTTACTATTGAATATCATACCATATCAATAATCAATAATATTTTTACCATAAACTTAATTTAGAATTGTGATATCGATTAATAAATGTCTTCATCATAGAAATATACAATTTTTTGGATTTATTTGGAGAATGTTGAGGTATGATGATGATGATATGATGAGGTGAATATTCTCTTTTAATTATCAGGTGATGCAACAGCGGTCCTTCCTTTGTACCCCTTACATAGGGCACACTGCAAGTTCTGCGCTTTTATCCGCTCATTATGTCTGAATTTCGAATGTTATATTTTTAAAACATAAGAAACTCATAATAATTATACTGATAAAATAATTTTTGTTTTATCACAATTTGAACTTAGTCGTCCGTACTAATAATAGAATAAACGCGAAAATATTTTAGGATTATGATTTATGTGATATTTAAAAGTCCACTCTCCTACTTGATGATGGTACACCCCCATTTGTTTGACCAGTATCTTTGAAAAAGTTACGAAAAATTCCCAGTTTCTTTGAAAAAGTAAAGAAAACGACCAAGAAGTCGCATCCTATTGCACCATGACAATGCTTCGACGCACACCGCGAATAAGACAAAAGTTATTTTGGCTTCTGAAAATGTGAAGCTCGTGACCCAACCAACACACAGCCGCAAAAAATGTCAGATTACCGAAAAATCCAAGATTTGATGAGAGGTTTGACATTTATGGAGCCAAAAGAAGTCCTAGTCTAATAGCTTTCAAGCAGCTCATGAAATCATGCCCTCACACCAATGGTCGTTTTGTTTTCAAAAATTATGGTTTGAACAAATGAAAAAGTGTTTAAAATGTAATGGAGAATACTTTGAAAAGCAGTAAATATATTAGTTTACGTTTAAAGTTAAAAAAAGTTAAAGTTACAGCCTATATACGTCCCACTGCTGGGCTCAGGCCTCCCCTCATTTCTGAGAGGGTTGAGGGCAAGGAAGTATCCGCCGCGCTGCCTAAATGCGTGTTGACGAACTTCACATGTCTTCGAAATATTTTTTTTTCTTATTTGTCAGACATGCAGGTTTCCTCACGATGTTTTCCTTCACCGCCGAGCACGTGGTAAATCAGCACATAAAATTGCAATTAACAATTTCATTGGTGCCGGGGGGGATCGAACCCGGGTTACTCGCGTTCTGTTATATTTCCAGTGAGCGTTAACCACTGAGCTCCCACGGCTCAAAAAAAAGTTTACGTTTATTATTTATAAATTATAAACAACAAATACAAAAAAATGCTAATGTTTCTAACTAACAATACGCCATAAAAACATACATAATTAAATTGCAACAAGTTCATCAGATATACATGGTGTTTTCCAAATAAGGGCAAGTAAAAACGAGGCCGCTTTTAACACAACATGAAGCTAAATGGCACAACTATTCGTAGGTACATAATTTAATAGCTCCTGTACATATGACCGCGGAGATGTCAGCGTGGCTCAAATAAAAAACCGGACATATGGTCTTGAAAAACGAAGTATATATATATATATATATATATATATATATATATATATATATATATATATATATATATATATATATATATATATTGAAAGGTAAATTTTACTACATAATATGATTGTTTCTTTAAATTAACTTTATAAATATTCTTGTTAGTCCCATCTTAGCGTTGCCATATTTTGATGTGAAGGTGAATGAATTTAACCTTTTCTAATACTAACTCGTAGTTGAAAATTTTCCATATTATACGGTCGTAAGAGCTAAAAGCTAGAGCCGTGGTAGCTCAGTGGTTAACGCTCGCTGTAAATATAATAGAACGCGAGTAACCCGGTTTCGATCCCCGCCGGCACCAATGAAATTGTTAATTGCAATTTTAAGTGCTGATTTACCACGTGCTCGGCGGTGAAGGAAAACATCGTGAGGAAACCTGCATGTCTAAGGAATATGAAAAAAAAATATTTCGAAGACATGTGAAGTTCGTCAACACGCATTTGGGCAGCGCGGCGGACACTTCCTTGCCCTAAACCCTCTCAGAAATGAGGGGAGGCCTGAGCCCAGCAGTAGGACGTATATAGGCTGTAACTTTACTTTACTTTACTTTTAAGAGGGAAGAGTAAGTCAGCTCAATTTCTAATTTCGCCCCCACTTCCCCGCGCGTCGTATGCTATGTACCGATATGTTTGTAATCACTAATACTGTAAGTAGAAAGGTCGTTATACACTTATTTCATTAGGTTTATCATATTTATGCCTGTTTCTTAACGCCAAGCCAGCCGCTTCTTATTTTTATCACGGTTATTTCCCATTTTAATGTTATGTCGTACTGTTGCGTAATGTATATTCTGATCGTAAGCGACACAACCTCCCCGTCGCCTAAGCGATACTAACGGAGCGACAGAATTCAAGCCCAAGACGCCGATAGTTTAGGTAATTTCTTTTTACAGTGAAAATAATGGTATTTTAAAAAAAGTAAATAACATAAGCACTGCTTTATAGTTAGTTCAGTTAGTATGCAAAGTTTCATGATCTTATTTAAAGTATTTTATGAATAACAGCGGTTTATTGTTTATTTTGGAGGTAACTTTGGATTTATTTTCTATCGAGAAAATTTTACGAAATCGTGTTTTCGTCTAACATAATCACTAACATTAATCCTCAACTTTACCATATATTTATTTCAAAATTAATGCTGCAATATTTTCGGCATAACGAAGGATATTGTTAAGCCATTTGACATTATATTTCCCCTAAGAGCTAAAACTGTAGATATTCTGTGGCTCAAACTACGGGTTCAATACAATGTTAAATGTAAATGTGTACTAGACTCCCGACAAAACGCAAAATCTCTAGACAAACAGCGCCTCATCTCATCACACCTGCCTTTGATTTAATACAAGCTCAGTTATAAATCAGACTGAACTTTGAAGTAAATTGTTTGAATTTTAAATCTTTTCTTAATACTAATTACTAAAAGATCTAAATTGGCGGACTCAGTAAAGTCCAATGGCAAATACATGTGGCAACCTAAAAATTAAGTGTATTTAAATTAGTTAGGTTTAAACATTGTTGTATTTTTGTAGCCTATTAATTTAAAAAAAAAAACGTTTTTTACATAATTTTTCCTTTTTAATAGTTTTTTTCTCCCGACAACAACCCCAAAATCCCGACATTTCAAAAGTTTGTCCAAATATTTTGGTTTTCCTATCGGGCATTCCTAGTGATGTCGTAATAAGAGAATCCATCACCCTATTCCATCCCATAGCTACAGTAAGAGGTGATTCCACTCAGGTTCCTAACAAGTCAGATGTAAATTGCCCAGACAAGCGGCATGACGCAGCGTCAGGTCAAGCGTGCTACATGTCTGCCATCTTGCGATCGCCAATACGCCTCTCTTCCTAATTATGGGATAAAGCCTTCGTCTAGCTGTGGTCTACGTACGAGCTGTTATATATATGCTCTGTATATAATATTTATGTGTATTGTATACCACAAACAATTTTTATATACTTTAAAACGTATACAAAACTTATAATAAATTAATATATCAGTCGCTAGTATCATATGTCATGGGTACGTCTTTGAAGGTGAAGTTTGATTTAAATGAGATTAGCGAGAGCTACTATAATTATAAAAAGTGAAATAACTATGTTCACGCTTTAGTTGGTTTAAAAAGTGGGCCTTGATTCGATAGCGAGCATTGAATTTAAGTTTTAATTTAAAGATTGCATCAGCTGCTCGTGGGAAACTTGAATGAAATGTGCTTATATTTTAATAGTTAACTGTACCAACCTCACAAATGTTACACAAGCTTCGTAAAATTTCTAAAAAGTTGAAGAGCAGGAAATAGTGCGCCTCGCTTGTTTTATACAGTAAAGGTGACGAATGAGCACACAGTCCACCTGATGGTAAGTGGATGCTGTGGCCCATAGACATATATATTTAACTAGCTTGCCAGGCAGACGTTGTTCTGCCCTTTTCGACGACCCTTTGTCATGTCCTATTAAAAATCTTTAAATACGCAAAAAAAATTGTGGGTCACTCATGGACAAAAAAACTATCCTATCTGTCAAGTTGGACCAAACTGCATACGGTGTGCAAATTTGATTAAAATCGGTTAAGTAGTTTAGGAGTCCATCGCGGACAAACAACGTGACACGTAATCTTAATTGATATATATTAAGATATCAATTACGAATCAAAATGCAGTAATGTTGTCAGCCCTGGGGACTAAAATGGAATGCTTCGTATCCAGTATTAAGAAATCTCCGGTTCTCTACACTCACCATACGAAACACGGCAACATTAAGCTGCTATTTTACACTTTTCGTCACATTTAACTTGAATTTTCCATAAGAAGGTTTTCTCACGATGATTATTGCAATCTTAAGTCGTCATGCCTTAAAAAATCAACTAGAGTAGAAAATAATGGTGTTATCGTGTTTAATTTACCTTTTTATTAAATATGTCAAAAACTTACTTGCTAAGATGTGGTCGTTTGTCACTCAGTAGTTACCAGCTATTAGTTGTGTAGTTGGAGGGTAGGCGGGCGTTTCGAAGCGGTTTATGTTAATTTTACAGCAAACGACTGTGTCGGGTGGTGAGTGGTCGCATGTTTTATCTCCTGACCTATTCGCCCGATACTGATGTGGGGAGGGGTTGCGTCGGAGAATTGAATTAATAGCAGCTTTTTTGTCTCGCTATCCACATAGTTTCTCTTCTTTTATTATTACTCCACTTCCACCAGTACCATTCAACATATGTGGTGATAATTTGACGTAAGTAGTGCAGCAATATAAAGACGTCTATGGGCCACAGTATTCACTTACCATCAGGTGGGTTGTGTGCTTGTTTGTGACTCTATAGAAAAGCAAAATAAATAAATATTAATAGTTCTAATTTTTCTTTCATATTATTTGGTATAGATTACAAATGCATTCCTTTACATGCATTCAGTGAATTTTACACGCTTCGAAAATATTCTTTTGACAACAATGTAAAACAATTTCTCATACAGTGCAAAGAGGTTGTTCAAGGTTGTCTTTCAGTTCTGTTTTCAGATGACGTTGCGAATGTTCGAGCTGTGTACGTTTTGGGAGTTTTGCATCAATAACATTGTCACTGTTCACGTTGGCATTTTTTCTTTATACGTTATAAACTCAATTGATTTAATATCAAAGTTCGAGAAAATAATTTTAATTCGTTACATTTGTCAAATATTCTCCGTGCGGTGAAAGTTAAGAAAATCGATATCCTCCTTTCGTTTTTGCTAGTCTATTTCTACGTCCTAGCAGCTACTCACTGTGAACAGAATAAGTATAATAACAAGGCTGTGCATTACATTTCAACTTATTCCTCAGACGTGACGACGCAGCTGTAATTTTCTTTGTTTAGAGTTGGTTGGAGGTGTGCATGGGCTGCAGAAACCACTCACCATCAGGTGGTCAGTAATTATTTTTGTAGAATGAGGGTGATAACCGAGCACTTAATCCACTCGATGGTAAGTAGATGGTAAATAGACATGACCGCATTGTCTCTATATCTATATCTACACTTATTATGGATCCTGGAGGACTAAGATAGAATACTTCAATTCCAGTAAAAATGTTCGCCGGTTATCTATACTCACCATATGAGACTCAGCAGCATCAAAAAGCTGTTTCATTTTACCAGCGGGTTATGTGCCACAAACATAATATAGCTGCAGCATGATTACTACTACGTAAAATGAGTTTGCTGCTTCAATGTTATTTACCAAAATAGTTGTAGTAAGAGACTGCATAGTCATTGCTAGAGATCTCATCGCGTATATGGCTTCAGTTACATGGCGGTTTAACCGTCAGTCTATACCACATGTACCTAAATACCTAAACCAGCAACCGGTTATCGCCTGCCAATCTTGACGAAATAACCATTTATTCAATGTGAGAAGCCTATAAAGAGCTGGCGACTTGAATTTCACTCATTTTTTTATTTATTGTGCAAAGTCGCATGTACCGTGTAGCGGCGGCGTAAGGATATCCAATAATCTAAGAAAAGACAAAGGGAAATGAAACGGTCTTCCTGATAACTCAAAATAAAAACGATCAAGCCTGTTAGTCCAGCGGCAGTCTATGGTAGAGACCTAGCAACTTACAAACTATCTAAGAGAGAACTTCAGGAGTGGAATTTTGATAAGGTGGAAAAAATTAGGTTTATAACGACATATTTAAAATCCATACCCACTATCTCGACTCTGTATGTGTATTGAATACCTGGTTTTATCACGTCTGTCGAAATGCGACTATTTAAATAGTTAAAGCGTTTTGTATGATGTAATCGTGTGTGTGTGTGTGTGTGTGTGTGTGTGTGTGTGTGTGTGTGAGTGTGTGTGTGTGCGTGTGCGCGTGTGCGCGTGTGCGTGTGCGTGTGCGTGTGCGTGTGCGTGTGCGTGTGCGTGTGCGTGTTCGTGTGCGTGTGTGCGCGTGTGCGCGTGTGCGCGTGTGCGTGTGTGCGTGTGTGCGTGTGTGCGTGTGTGTGTGTGTGTGTGTGTGTGTGTGTGTGTGTGTGTGTGTGTGTGTGTGTGTGTGTGTTCTTTTAATCTTACTTTTCTTCACAGAAACATACACTCATGATTTATAACAATACAGTACCTTTCGAATGATAATCATAATATAAGTTTCATTATAATCCTGTCATAATAAAAAAACCTGCAAACAAACGGTATTTCATGTTCTCCTAATAATATACTTACCTGATGAAAGAAATATTAGAAAAACTTTCAAACTTAATGACAAAGGGCACTTAAGATAAAAATTGCTTACAACTAATATCGCCATTCAAAAATTATCCTAATTTAGGCAGAGAAAGGTCCAAGAACCAGGGTGATTGCAAGTTCACCCTGGGATCACCCTCGTTCTTGGACCTTTCTCTGCCTTGGAATAACTCCTAAATAAACTGTTTTTTTGGACTGATAAAACTTGCTTTTTTTATTCAACAAGTAACATAATAGGTATAAATTTAATTTAAGCTCTTCAAAGTTTATCTTAACATCTCAGCCCGATGCTGAAATTTTCTAGAAAAGCTCTGCCTAAATTAAGAAGTATTTAAGAGTCAATAGTATTTATATTCAATATTATAATGTGTCGTCCCTTGAGTGTCGTGGGAGGCCATATAGAGAAACTGAACCAGGCAATAACACCTTGATAAATTTAAAAAAAAAACTGCGGTTGTCGACCCGCTCGTCACAAGTTGCAACTATAGTTGCAACTATAGCGAATATGTAATAGCCTCTATGACGCAATGTATGGGGGAGGCCTATAGGCAGCAATGTAATTTCGACAGACTATAATCTAGATATGCTAATGGTAACTTGTGATGTACGAGTTATCAGAATCTATAAATGTTATAACTTATAACAGAGTATTAAAATCCGCTTTTTTTCGAGGTGTCAAAAACACACAAATATCTTTAAGGATATCTAATTTACTACATTTTGTAAATATTTAAATAATTTCTTTAACCTGATTTATCCTATACCTTTAAACGAGCAATTCTTGTATATATATATATATATATCAATAAATAGATCTAGCTAGGATTTATTTTTAGAAAATGTCTTTTTATCCGTGTTTTTAGGCAATGAAAAACTGCTACAATATCGTTAGAATAAGAAGGTAAATTTTGACAGTTTATTAATAATTTCAAATAGCTTAATTGGTATATAGGGCGGTCACAAAATCGTAATACCATGGTTCGAGCCCAGACCGACCGGACCGACTTTTTTTAATTTTTTTTTTCAAGTTCCTTTCTTTTTTGAGAAAATCTATTTTTTCGTGCCTTTTTTGGTATTTTTTAAAAACACGAACATTTAAATTAAACTAATTGCACTCATGATTTATTATTCAAATAACCAGTTCAGTTTTTTCTATTATGTCGCTATGATTAAAAATATTATTCGTATTTCATCAGTATGTAATTTGTATCTAATTATAAAAACACACGAATTAAAAAAACCGAGCGAAAAATACCGAGCAAAGCTCGTTAAACCGGGTACTTTTTTATTAACTGACTTGGTATGTTTATTATATGTTGTATGTATTCATTGTACATACTTCAATACAACTGAACCCAACATAATATGATACCGAACTAAAAAGTTATGAGTACATTAAACTTAAACTATTCGGCGCGTGGCGTGGAGGATGCAGTACGAACATAAAAGGTAAATAAACTTTGTCATGATAATATTGGTGTAACCTAGATAAGGGTATCTGAAGCAATGGCTCCGGCAGGAAGACAGGCCGGGTCATTATCGTGATGTTACCGCCGTCAGCCCACCGCGAGTTCGCGACTCATGGCCGCGCGTTCTGTAAATCTGCTGCGTAGATCCCTACTAACTGATACTGAGAGATTTAATTCAAGTCATTCGCTGTCAAAGAACATTATAGTCAAACCGAGAAAATTTTTACTAAAGAGCGTAACAATTATAAGGATTTGTTTTGATTATCTATAAAAGTGACAAAATAAACTTAATAAATTAAATAAAACTAACTATAAAGCAGTGCAAGTACAGCTATTCAGCGACAGAAATAGGTAAGAAGTGAATTTCTAAGCAGAAAAGAAGTGAGCCTTATAGCAAAAATATGGATTTTGGACATAACATAAGAATCTGATATAAAGAAGCAACATATTTTATTCTAATGACGTTTGAGTTTAATTCAATTTTTCAACAAAATTTTATACAAGTAAAAATATTTCTATGTTTTAGCACCTTTGCTTACGGGGGAAAGAGTTGAAAGAGTTAAATGTTACAGTTACAGCGCGTTACGAAAAGGGCTATATTATGTATCCGCAGTAAAATCATAGTTACCGATGTAGCCCAACGGATTAGTAAGCTGAAGTGGTAATGGGCCGGTCATATAGTTCAAAGAACCGACAAACGATGGGGAAGAAAGGCCTCGTACAGGCGTAGTAAGTGAAGGGTGGCCCTCCACTAGATAGAGTGACGACATATGTGATCAAAATATGTTACCAATGCAGGTACTTGATGCATGCAGGTGGTTCAGGGCCGTGCTTTGTGGTATTCTTTTGGGGGAGACCTATGTTTAGCAGTGGATATGTGAAGGCTGTAATTTATGACATTATAATTTCATAGGTAACCCGATCTTTCACTTGACTCTTTCACTTTCACTTGAAACGTCTCGAATTAAAAATTAGTTTAAATTATGTAAACGTTAAAAATCGTTATTTTATTTTATTTCTATTTTATATTTACGTTGTATGTCATCACTATTCCTATAAATTATTTATATTTTTAAATTAAGCAACAATTAAAAGTCATATTTTATCTTCCCGTCAAATATTTACGAAGAGCGCAAAAAGCACGCGTATATAATGCATACAGGACGAAGCAAATGAAGTCAGTTTGGTCCTAAAACTACATATCTATGAGTAATTGTATAAAATGCAAGACGATAATAAATATAACGATTGTTATTTCTGTTTCGTTGACAGATTTCGGTCCAACTGGCTCTATGATCGAAGTTCATTTCCTGTTCACTATTTTAAAGTATCTCTTTTATTAATACCCATACATATATCGTCCATGTTTGCTGCAGCAAAAATCCACTGTAAAACATGGGCCTCCTCCATAGATTGGTTCATAAGGAGAATATTTGCCATAGTTGGCACGCTTGGCAGGCAGTTTGGCAATTCCGCCTCGTTTTTTATTATTTTATTTCAAAAAAAATCTCGTTAAAACCTTATTTGAAATCAAATACAGAATTTAAAAAAAGATTTACAGAAAACGTGACGTTTATAATTATCCTGGAGCAGTGAAGGAAATATTTTTAAATGACGAGATTTTACCAAGTCTAAAATTGTGTTTTATAAACTTTGAATTCTTTTTGCACAAAAACTAGATTTGGATATTAATCAGTTGTACCTTGTTAGACTTTCGAGCGCGAAGTTGATGAAATATCCACTTGGTTCAGAACTAAGTAACAAAGTTTTTAAAAAACACAAGAAATTTTAAGTTTACATTTTTTGGTTTAAATAATTATTTTTAACTTTTGCAAATTTAATGAAGACATTTTGATTAAAATTAAAATTGATACGTTCACGATTACATATCCTGAAATAATCTGATATAGTTTTTATAATATGTATGTTATTCGTTCAAAATCTCCGTTTTTTTATATAAAAAATATTTTAAAGGAAATGTTCTTGTCCAAATTTCAATTTTGTGAACAAAGACATTCAGTGAAAGGGGAAGTTAAAAATTATTTCGTGCGAGCTCGAACCCGCGATCCGCATCGCCGCAGCAAAGTTTAATTCCTTGCCCTAAAGCCGTCTCAGAAGTGAGGGGAGGCCTGTGCCCAGCTGTGGGACATGTATATGTTGTAACTTTACTTTACTACTTTTACATTATGATATACGGAAAAAAATCAACAACCACACAATCCGTAGTGCACTTCCCAAAATGACAGATAAGTACCTATACTTCCATAGAGAATGTGGGCCCGCCTATAAAAGTACTCGAGTAAACATACCCTTGCCTAACATCTCCATGCCTTAAGGCGCGCAATCTCGAGATTGCGCTCAGGCAAATTGCGAGTTATTTTCAAACATCGAGTTGAAATATCAATGAGACATTACCGCACACGTCAACGTATGGTGAGCAACAATGGCGTGCCAGCACGTGCAAATTACGCAATGCTCGTGTCCATGATTCAGAACGACACCTGGCCACCTACTTTTAAGTAAGCTTTTCAGAAAAATTACCGATTACGAAAACTGATTTATTTTTGTTACTTCGGTAACTTTTCAGTTGAGGCTGTTTATAATTAGTGTTTAACATAATATCAGCCTTGTAAAGTTTTGATTGATTTTACGTAGTTTTTTTTTTTAATTGACTAATTAAAACTGATTGCCTATTGAAGGTGTAATGAAGTACAAGTAATGAATGAAAAGAGCCTCCAGTATTATATATTATATATAATATTCCCAAAAATCTCATCACCGGGAAACAGCTTCTGAGCTATTATTAATCTTCTTGTGCGTCACCAATTCATCAAAACTTGAATGAGATCTTTATTCATCAGCTCATTTAAATGGTGGCAGAATGAGGCTCTTGTCGAAGTGAAATCTATCACTGTCCGATAAACTGTCATTTTGACTCTAGATATTCATTACTCTATGTTTGTAGAAGTAAAATCTTTCACGTCTCGAAATTTTGTTTTATTGTAATTTTTAATATTGCTTTGTGGCAATTCTTGGGGTTTGTGTTTGTCAACTTTGAACTTGTGAATTGTGATGTTGATAATTACAATAATAGAAAAAACTGATAGCCGTTATATATTACGAAATATACTGTCCCAATTTTTTTTTAATTCGTCTAATATATTGCAATAAAAACGTCATGTAACGTAACCTACATTTTGGAAGAATGCATGTAGGTAAGTGGTCCCACAGTCACACGGCCAACTCTCACGGCATGAAGACATTAGCGTTTATTACTCACGGATCTTTATGTAAGTTATCTAAAGATATTTGTCTCAAGTGCCGCTGTTGTCTTATGTAATGCGACTCGATCGAGGTTTAATTTTAATATTGCGTTTAAAAACTATTATGCTTATATGGTTTCAAATATCAACTTAAAATTACGAAGATATAGGAATTTTTTCTGCCTATGAATCAAAGATGTTGATATTGATTCACTAAGATCCACGTTATAAAAGAAATTATGTGTCTTACGTAGTTTAAGGAGCACCGCCCGCCCTCCCTCATTTGCTTGCACTATTTCCGTCACGACTAATCCCAGCACCACTACTACCACCACACCACGCACCACAACACTGCTACACTAGGCATCCTCTGCGAGGCATCCTCAGGCAAAATAGACAACGACGGTTGACCTCTAACTTCACTAAGACACATTTTATTTGATTACGCGGATATTACTCAATTAACTTTTACCATATTTAATGTAATAGATTTCCGCAAAGTAAACTCTGATTTTTTATAGAACAAGGGTGACAAACGAGCACAGAGTCCATCTGATAGTAAGTGGATGATGTGGCCCATAGACATCTACATTTATCCTCAATTAAGAATCAAAACGCAGATGCGTTGTCATCCCCCGAGAACTAAGATGGAATGCCTCGTTTCAAATAAAAGAGGGTCTCCGGATCTCTATACTCACCATACGAAACATAACAGTATTAAGCTGCTATTTTTCGCTGGTATTCTGTGAGAGCGTAGTCCTTCCCCGGTCGAGCCGACCCATTAGTGCTACAACCATAATATAACTGCAGCGTGACTCTACCACGATTTATTTTGATTCTATTATTTTTCAGCTTAATAGTCCGACTGGGTTGTTACAACTCTCTGACCTATTTCTTAAAGTAGCAGTGCTGTGTTTCGGTTTGAATGAAGATATAGATGCAGCATCCCATCTTAGTCGTCAGAAGTGATAACACATCTGAAGCCTTCTTTGTTTGAAGTTAGTTGCAGGTGTCCATGCACCCAGTAGCAATTACCATCAGGTGGACTGTAAGTTTGTTTGTCACTTCAATTTATATTTAAATAAAAATAGAATTCCTCGTTACCTGTAAAAAGGATCTTCGTTCTAATCCCTTACAGTTCGCGAAGTACGGCAGGATAAAGCTTATCTTTTTCTCTGGTATTTATTAAGAAAGTTGTCCATTTTCAGTCTAGCAGCGTGGCTCTACCACGTTAAAAGTTAGTTATATGCAATGGTTATAATGTGATATAACTAGAGTTGGGCCTCATTTAACATGAGAACATTTTAACAAGTTTCTGGAGTTTTGTTCTTTTACCATTATTTTAATTAATGCTATCTTAATTAAATTTATTTCAACAGTAATAAGATGAAATTTGAGTTAGCTTTAAAGAGGTCGAAGCAAACGAAAGTCTTAAATTACTAAGTTACAATTTGATTAAGTATTCAAAGGGCTCAGATTGTTAACATTTAACTAAGAAATTTATAATTAATATTTAACCCATATTAAGCCTTGGTTAGCCCTTTGATGGTATTTTATTCCTGATTGATCATAACTGACCTGATCTGATTATGATCTGAGACTGATCATTAGGTCCCAAAGTCAGTTATTGTAGCCCGGAGTCAGGAACTTGCCAGAGTTTCACTCTCGTGCCAGTAGTTCTGCGCCTGATCTCCCTCCGTTCGTGTCGGATGCTGTTCCATCGGACTATGAGAGTGAGTGAATAGATATAAAGCGTGCAGCCGGGCCGCCACACACACTCATGCACGATAATGGCCGCCGTGCCCGAAATTCATTCTGGAAGGACATTATTATTAGTCGCAAACGCAATAACAGAAACCAATTATATTGAATAAAACTAAATTTACGGATTCTATCGCGTTTATTTAACTGATTTTACTTATTTTTAATTCCCGACGTTTCGGGTGCTTTACAGCAACCATGGTCACGGGGGGGACTGAGATGTTTGACGTCCCAATGTCATTGTTAGCCCGGTTACCTTCAGTTTTTTGAATATTAATTTTTGGTCCGATTTACGCAAAACGAACTTACAGTATCTTGAAGCCTTGCAGTGGAATGCTTGGGTTTGGGTTTAATTTTGTTAATTATAGGATCCCAAGCAGATGGCAGCACCCAACCATCTTCTCTATTGAAATTTAAATGTTTTTTTAATTTCAATAGCCTCGCGTATCATCCTTGGTAGGAATCGGTGTTCTTTTGCGAGGATTTGTGGTTTATTAAATCTGATGTAATGGTGGGGACGATCTTGAACATGTTCACAGACTGCAGACTTCCCGGAGCGTCGGTCCTTCACACTTCAACATATTATAGCTGACTAAGATGGTTGGGTGCTGCCATCTGCTTGGGATCCTATAATTAACAAAACTAAACCCAAACCCAAGGATACTACTGCAAGACTTCAAGATACTGTAAGTTCGTTTTGCGTAAATCGGACCAAAAATTAATATTCAAAAAACTGAGGTAGCCGGGCTAATAATGACATTGGGACGTCAAACATCTCAGTCCCCCCCGTGACCATGGTTGCTGTAAAGCACCCGAAACGTCGGGAATTAAAAATAAGTAAAATCAGTTAAATAAACGCGATAGAATCCGTAAATTTAGTTTTATTCAATGTGTAGTGTTCGCGTAAATTTAAGAAATCATTAACCAATTATATTATTTACGATACAGGCTTATACCATGTTACATTTTTTTTAATCTTATATAAAAATCAAGGAAGTTTTAACAATAGTACATATTACTCTATTAATGTTTAATTCCTTATTTTTTATACTAAAATAAGAAACAAAACGCAATTTTAAAAATTACGGAATTCGTCACGGTCTGTAGTAATTGTAATATTATACGTAGAAAAAATTAACATATGAGATCTATGAGTACGTCTTCCGGCTCGTGTTGCAGACGAGAAAAGCGATTTAATTGAGCATGCAATATAATTCGAACTCATGTACAACGTACATAATGTATGACTAGTCATGAGGCATGATAATTATACAAAAATTGGTCTCACATAATTATTGTGTATGAAGCTCTTCACCTTGCCACAATGGCGACGAGCGGAAACATCGCATCTGTTGTTGCTTACGTAAATTGCAACGACCTTGTTGGTAACAAAGAATGCACTCATTTGTAACTTCTTATGTCACATCGCGTAAGCTATATTTTTTGTGGTAAGACGTAGAATATACGATATCTAATCTACGTCGTGGATATTATTCTTGTATTCACGTTAAGTAACGTTTACAAATAAACATAAAGCTTGAGCTGAAAGCCATCGTGGTCCTCTTCTGAGACCAGGGCTAGTGTTGGCGCGAATGATTCCGATAATAAGACAATAATCTGTAAGTAAACTAAAGCAACTGCCCAAGAGACTACTGTCGATTGTTATATAGTAGCGGATTCGGATTGACAGCCTCGTCGGTCTAGTGATAGTAGTAGTGCGACTGCTGATAATAAGGCCCTGGATTCGAATCCCGAGTTGGGCCAAGAAATCAATTATTGAGTTTTTCTGTCAAGAAATTCTCAGTAGCTGCCCGGAGTCAGGAAGTTGGCGGTGTCTCACCTCCGTGCCTCGGAAAGCACGTAAAGCCGTTGGTCCTGCGTTTGATCTCTCTCCCGGTCGTGTCGGTTTACCGTCCCATCGGATTACGAGAGTGAGGGAATAGAGAGTGCACCTGTGCTTGCGCATACACTTGGGCACTATAATCCCGTCCTGCGCCGATGGCTAGCCTCCGTTGAGGCAGGCCGCCGTAGCCGAAATTCGGTCAGGAGGACATTACTATTGTTATTATTATTAGAAGCGAATTCAAACTTAGGACCCTCCGCCAATTAAGGCTTCTGTCGGTTCTGTATCAGTTCTTCTTTTGTTTAACGATTATTTCAAATATTTAATTTTTTTTTAAACTATACGAATTGATGTGTCCGCGACATTGCTTTAAATATATAAGTACTAGCAATCAATTTTTGTGCACTATGATAAATGCAATCAGGGCGATGTACAAAAATTAATCAAAATATACAAAAAGTAATTAAAGGTATATTAAAATAAGACTCAAGAAATTAAAAATCTTAAACAACATCTCATTTGATGATTTCTTAAATTTACGCGAACACTACACATTGAATAAAACTATTATTTACGGATTTTATCGCGTTCAACATCTCATTTGACTTGTGTGGTGTACGTGAGAAATTAAATGTATTTCGTGTGGTGTAAATATTAATTTACTGTTTAAGATTTGGAAATATTTAGATAATGACCGTTCTTTATTATATATTCTTTATTATAATTTTACATCGAAAAGCAACCTTGACACGGTGGCTCTTTTAGCAGCATGTTTCTTCATTCAGCGCGTGATGTATTAATGTTATTAAAAGATTTTGCATTTGTAATACCTACCAATGTTACCAATACGAAAGCGCGTTTTTTGGATAGTCTCACATTCACGCAGCAACCGGGCAAATGCTGATTCTCGCTCGAAATTAGATTTAGCATAAAGATAGTTTATCGCCCGGAGAGTGACATAGGTTATCTTTCATCCCGGAAAAACGCACGATTCTTAAGGAATAGATCGCTCTAGGTCTACCCCACAGGCACCGTGCGTATTCTGTAATTATCTTTCTGTGTTATATATATGTGATGTTTTGGGATAACACGTTGGATGTGATTTTTCTTAATGATGTCTTCTGACAATTATTATACGTATAAAACAAATATAATTCTATTGAAACAGTTTATAATTAGATGTATCTCTATACTCGTATATTTACGATTATAGTTACAAGTTAACGGTCAAATCATGAGTGCCCAATTCTGCGATAGAACTACGATACTCTTGTATACAGGTACTTGCAATTATTTATAGGTCAGGTAAATATTGGTTTAAGAAGTTATTAATCATTAAAGAATTCAAAAGACTTTTACTTAAAAGTTTTAAGAAAAGTGTTTATTGGTTATAATTATTTTTATAAAATATTTTTATAAAGTATTTTTTATAAAGTATTTTTATAAAGAATTTTTATAAAGTATTTTTATAAAGTATTTTTATAAAGTATTTTTATAACATGAGTCGCGATTGAGATCAATCGAAAGCAGGAAAAAAGCCGCACCGCTAATTAAATTTCTGTAGTAACTTGCTGTGATCAATCGACTTTGCAAACGTTTTGTGGCAATTTGATTACGCACTAAGTACGAGCATGTGCAACACATGTGAAATACTAGTGGGCAGCTAAACTAAGTCCAGAGTTTTAAATGTCTCGACATATAAACGTTAAACGCGGAGTTTAAAGCCTACCGGCTTGCAAACTTGGTAGTTTTAGTTAGAATTTTCCGATATTAAATAAATTTTTAAATGCGATCTTTATAAAGAATATAAAGCATACTCGTGTTTTTTGTGTTTGCGTTACTATGAAGTGCTTTTTATTTGACGTCTCAGTAGCGCTGTGGATAAGACTTCAGCGCTCCAGGTCCAGGAGTTCAAATCCCCCACAATTAATTGTCCATACGCAATTTAAGCATGTTAAACGCCCCCAAGATATCATGTGAATATAGAAAGAAAAACGAAGCGCTGCGCAAATTTCAAGTAACGCTTATCTTATTGTAAAACACACTCACGTAGACTTTTGCATCTAAAATTATTGGCAAATAATGACATGGTTTTAACCGTAGTTTTAGGTGTGTGCGTCCAGCAATTATCTTTTACGGGAAAGAAAGAAAAAAGATGTGTCTCATGCACACATACTCGTAGTTCTTGTTCAAATAACAAGAAGTGTACGTGTTAAGAAGTTAAACATGAGTCTATTGTAGTGTACGCGGCACTTCGTCTATTTTGCTCTGTTGATCTGAGTGTCGGGTAAGATTTTTTATAAAAGTCTAAAAAGATTTAAAGAACTTATTTAGATTCTGCAAAACAAAATTACACACCTTTGAATTTTCTTTATTGCCTTACGAACATCTTCACCCACACCACGAACACTTTATTTAAGAATTGGAGTGCCAAACGGGCTTGCAGTGTTTCTGGTGATTAATGACCATTTAGTCCATGGACATTGGAGCTCTAAATGAGAAATTCTGCTGTTGCGTTGTCATCCACGAGGAATGTAATAAATAAACATTGATTTAAAATACAAATAATTAGAAGTATTCGATTTCTTAATGTATGAGTGCATATTTCACTATTATTGGGAGACTCCGAGCATAGATATCTCTTTTAACGTTTACAAGTTTCGTTAACGTTTACATTTTTGGAACTTTGTATTTCCTAAAAATGTAATCGTAAATGATTGCAAGACAAGAATTCCTTGTCTGTTGTCATGATTTGCAGACATCAGAGTTCGTCGTAAATTATGTCGTGCCCAAAACCCGACAACAATCAGTAGGATTCACCACAGGCCCCTCAGTGAGCCGGTCGAGTGGCCCTCACGCCTGAAGTATGGGGGTTCTAACAACCATCGCAAGCTTTTCACTACGTCACGTCTCCTTGTCTTAAACATCACTTTAAAATGCATTTTGAACGTGTGTGCGTAAGGACGTATGTCGCATTATTATTGTTAGCTGAGTCACTACTTAATGAACAATTGTTAATTGTATCTGGAAATTGCAGAATTGTAAGTGTTTCAAACTTTTTCGTTACGAAATATGCGTCAGTAACCGATGGATCTATACACCAGTCGGGGACCGTTTGGGTAGATAATATCCTTTCACCAATTTCTATCTCAACGCAATGCTTGCAACGCTATTTTGGTCTGAAGGCTATAAGAAATCTGATATAATTAGAGGCTATGAGCATGCTATGAGGCATTCCATCTTAGTCCTCAGAAGTGACAATGGACTACAGTAGCCACCTCACCAACAGGTCACTGTGAGTTCTATTGACACTTAGTTCTATAGAAATAAATAAAGTTATTTAGATATTTATGGGCCAAAGTGACCACTTACCATCAGGTAGATTGTGTCATTTGTCGCTCTTACTCATATACAAAAATCAAGTTTCTGACATGTTGGTATATCGGAGTAGTTGACAAGCCTGTATCTATTTCTTAATTGAAATTGATATCGAATATTTTATTAAACAGAAAATTTCAAATTACTTAGCGAAGTTTTTCGTCTAGATATAACTTATCAGTATATAACCGGTGCAGTTACGAGTGGATACTGAGTGCCTAGGCCCTAATTGTCCATTTCCGCGGTGTAGTCGCAAATTCAATGCGAATTACTAATTTGTTATGCATTTCCACACCAACATCGATTTTCAGACTGTGTTCATAGATAATCTATAATCTGATGATCTATAACCATCGCTATACATCATATTCTGTTAATAATGTACCTATGCTGACTGGCATATTCTTGGAAAGGTCAAGTGTAGAATTTGAAAACGTTAAAAAGGAATAAACATGTTGTGAAATCACACTCTTCTTCTCTTTCTTTAACAGCCGGCAAAAGCCAATATAAATATTTACGTAGTAGAGCCACGTTGCAGCTATATTATGGTTGTAGCACCAATGGGTCGGCTCGACCGGGGTAAGCCCACGCTCTCACAGAATACCACCGTAAAATAGCAGCTTCACGCTGCTGTTTTGTATGGTGGGTGTAGAGAACTGGAGACCCTTTTTTACTGGATACGAGGCATTTCATCTTCTTCTTCAGGGGTGACAACGCGATAAATATAAATGTTTATGGGCCACAGCATACACTTACCGTCAGGTAAACTGTGTTCGCTTGTCACCCTTATTCTATTTAAAAAAAGTCCACCGCTGTCCACTGCTGTCCACTGCTCCATTTTATATAAGTTAACCGTATTTATGCGTAATGAGATAAATCAAAGCGAACCCACATCCACGACACAAGCCTTATTGCTTGTAATTGGACGCAAGTCCAAGTTTGGAAGTACTGCGGTTCAACTGACCTTCATAGCCTAAACCTATGTAAATTGGTGCTCTTTCAAATTTGCCGCTGTATTAAAATTTATTAATATTCTTGTATCAATCAATATTAAACTTTATCACATTCTGATACGGTGCTACCATTTTCCTTTGTTATAGTTTCCGTGTAGTAGTTGATGTTAGTCCTACTTAGCATTGACGTAGGTAAATGGAGTGCGATGTTATTTTGATTTGTATAACTGAGATCTGCCTCCGGCTGTAATTATGACGGACTTATGTAGGATGGTAGTATCAAAAGTTAGAATTAGGGACAAAATATAAATATCCTTACTTTAACGTATTATATGATTGATTTGAGCTGTAAAGAAAATGTTATTTTATCACCGTATAACCAGACTTGGATTAAGTCGAGAGGGAATAAAAATCGATTTAAAAAGACTCAACTTGTACCTCACTATTTGGATATTGGGAAGCACATATCTGCAGAACTTACTTACTTATACTCATAAAACCTAGGATTATGTATGTATATATATATTAGCATATTATGAAATTGATCTATGAATAAATACTGCTATTGGGATTATAAATATTAATACGTATTATTTTAATTTCGATAGTTTTTGATTGTGTTGCTTATAAAGTTCAAAAGTTTTGTTGTTATATGTTAGTACCTAATGTTTATTTTAAATTAGTAGTATTTAGTAATAGATCAATTTCATAATATGTTAATGTAAAATATCAGTGCCATAGGCTTCTATCCTGTTCCTATTACCCCCTTTTTCCCAGACGGTAAAAAATCACCTCGTATATATATATATATATATATATATATATATATATATATATATATATATATATATATATATATATATATATATATATATATATATATATATATATATATATATATTAATTTGATATCAATTAAGGAGTCTTTAACAATATATCATCTCCTCTCATCATTTGTTTCTTTCTAGTTGAGAACAATATAACAACTCATAAAATCGAAATCCTTTCTACATTTATTTGCTTTCTTCAATTACAACAATCAAGAATGTTTTACTCACCAGATATCTAGCACAAAGGAAACAAACAGCCTCCCAAATTCACACGTGGGTACTTTGACCTTTAAACCTTATTTTTTTACATATTATTAGCCAGTGTTTGGCTGCAGTCCCACCCAGTCTTAAGTGATGATCCTAGATGGCAAATTTATGTGTCTTAGTGCTTTTTTTTTACAAGTAAAATGACCACTGCTATAATTTAACAGTACTTCTAAATAATGTACGTTTTAACGTGTTAGAGCCCCGCTAAACTTCGACTAGGAAAGGACCACGTTAGCACAGAATACCAGTCTATGATAACAGCTTAACTCTGCTGTTTCGCACTGCGCATCTAAGGGACCTCCTAGTCCTCGGTGGTGACAACAACACACAAGTCTACTGCTGAACATAAGTCTCCCCCAAATAATGCTACAAAGCATGGTCCTGCGCCACCTACATCCGTCGGCCGCTATGTACGTCGGTTACGCTGGTCTTACTGCGGATATCCTCATTACAAAATATATCACGCAGTGAAACTCCAAGCATAGTGCTTCCCACAGCAAGCTGAGCGACAAGGTAACAAGGATTCCTCATACGGCTGCGGTAAAGGACTACATCTCAAAACGTAATTATTTTTATATAGTACGTGAGGGTAATATGGTCACTTTCTCACTACGCAAAAATTACAGACAGCAAAAAAAAACTCAAACTACTTTCGTCATAAACGGCTGTGTGATACGATAGCTCTTCATCAGATAATCAAATAAGAAAGGGACAAAAGAAGGCTGCTTTATCGACGTTATTTTGACAGATAACATTATAGTAAATATTTTAGTCGACTTTAGTATTGTGTAGTGTGGCTAGTTTTTTTATTGATTTTTCGGAACATTCCTAATTATTGCTAAAGCTTATTTGCTATTTTTTTCTTATATTTTATTTATTTTTTTCTTAATATATTAGTTATAGTATACGACTTTGTGTTTTTGTCTCTATCATCCTAGTTTTCGTTCTATAGGGCGGCAAAGCTTAAGGTGACCGACCATATTACCCCTCATGTACCTTAATATTATTGATTATTGTGTAACAGATTATTTTAAAAGCAGTGTAACACAACAAAATACCGTTCCTCTCATCATTTTTTTTATACGTGGTAGAACCATGCTACAGTTGTATTAGTAGTATAGTTGTAGCACGAATGGGTCGACTCGACCGGGGAAGGACCACACTCTCACAGAACACCTGCGTAAAATGGTAGCTTAATGCTGCTGTGTTTCGTATGTTGAGTGTAGAGAACCGGAGACCCTTTTTACTGGAAAAGTGGCATTCCATCTTAGTCCTCACAGGTGACAGTGCATCTGCATTTTGATTCGTAATCGGGGAAAGATGTAGATGTCTATGGGCTACAGCAACCACTTACCATCAGGTGGACTGTGTGCTCTTTTGTCACCCTATTCTATAAAAAAAAAAAACTTCGAGTCATGTTCATTATACTACGAGTATGTGTAATATTTAATTGAATTTTTTCAAGAGGTTTTAAACTAATACAAAAAAATTTGCTTGTCACGGTTTAAATACTTTAGCCATACCTCGCGTGAATCAAATTATGTATGTATTACGTCCTTTTTAATATATAAAAAGTTTATTTACCCTCATTGGTGTTAAAAAAAGAAGTGCGTAACAAGTTTTTAAATTATAAAATATCAAATGCACGGATTTAGGTTAGATTTCTGTGATCAAAGGTATTAAAAGATGTTTCAAGGATTATAACTTAAACATAGTTTGCTGTTAATCCTCTATAACTTCCACCTCATATTCAACAGAATACGAAAATCGGTCTTACTAGTCAGCCAAGCTATTATGGTTAGATCAATGCACTCAGCGGTTTTGTGTCTTGTTTTCATCGCCCATTTGTGGCAAGTGTAATAAAAAAGAAAGGATTACGTAAGAAATTTCATATCACATTTCGTTCCGTGGGTGACTTAAGCGATGACTTTAAAAAAGGGCACTAAACCTGTTGAAACTTCCAAGTCGCGGTATAACCAATCCGTTGAAGCTAGACGTAAATTACCAGAGACCAACAATGGGGAGCAATGAAAAAGGTGCGAGTCATCTGGTACTGGGATATTCGAAATCCTATCGCTTATTCTTATTATAAAAACATTAACTTATTAGGAAAATAATAAAATGTAAACGTAAGTTGTATAACGTTAATTTATTCGTAAAGTAAATTATAATTAAAATAAAACGTATTCTAAAACATTTCAAATGAAAAGAATGTTTTTATGGACGTCAATTAATCCATACAAAAAATATTTTAAAAAAACAGTGGTTTACACTATTTTTAACATATTGAAATTTTAGTATATATTATTAGTTTATTCAGAAAAAGCTTTCATAAAATATTGCAAAAACTGAAAAAGAGGACGTAAGAAATAAAAAGTACAAATTGTAAAGTTTCCATTTCCCGAGCTCACGTCTGATCCTAATGAGAATGTAGTTGAATAGCAGCCAAATTCCGTGCCGCGCTAATGGACCCCGATCCCGGCGGGCCCCTAAACATGCTTTTATGCTCTTCTTTATTTTCTTAGAACAGTTGCCGTTTCTCCGATTTAAACTTAATAATATGTTGTCGGAAGATTGGATACAACAGATTAATATTGTACGTGGTAGAGCCATGCTGCAGTTATATTAGTAGAATAGTCGTAGCACGAATGGGTCGGCTCGACCGGGGAGGGACCACGCCCTTACATAATACCAGCGTAAAATAGTAGCTTAATGCTGCTGTGTTTCGTATGGTGAGTGTAGAGAACCGGATACCATTTTTACTGGAAACGAGGTATTTCATCTTAGTCCTCACTGGCGGCAACGCATTTGCAATTTGATTCGTAATTCAGGATAGATGTTGATATCTATAGGCCACAGCAACCACTTACCATCAGGTGGACTGTGTGCTCGTTTGTCACACAATCATATAAAAAAAGTCACTTAGCATTACGAAACTCTTGAACCAAATCTTGTTTTTTGGTAAATACGGCAATTCAATAAACTTTTCATATAGGTATAATATATTAACTAAAATTAAATTTAAATTACGTTGGAACGTTCCGCGAGCAAGAGGCAACCTGTGGAAACAAACAAGAAGATGAGCAGCGGCGTCTTACTAATGGCAACTAAAAAATAAACTGCGGTTTTCAACCTGCCTGCCAAACGCGGCTGCTAACTACCCCCACCCCCTCCCCTTTTGAGGCATTATCTAGATAAGTTCATTAAATTAAATTTTAATTCAAATGTTTTATATTCAAAATAACATCCTTTTACTAAATGCATATGAAAGTATATACAGTACATATAACAAAAAAACAATTTTAATTTTTTTTTATTACTGTCAATTTGTTCCAGCTAATCTCCGAAATGGTTGGACTGAGTTTAACGGGAACTTCACTGGCTATATTTGATAAAAACAAATAAGGGTCCGCGCAAAAAAAAATCGTCGAATCGAAGTCATGAGGAACAGCTAGTATTATATAAATCCTATTCTGAACATTTCCCCTACGTTTAGCTGTGGTCTTTTGACGGAGTGTAATAAAATTACATGAACTGGCGTGGAATTTGATAAACTGTTATGAATCATGAATAAAACATAATATTGGAATTTACATTTCTTTAGAACAAATAAATTGCAAACTGAAATTGAAATACGATGAAAAGGAGCACCCACAGGTCACTGAGAGGCCGAGGTGTTCAACGTTCTGATCTTATTTAAATATCTAAGTTTAAGTTAAGCTAAGTTTCCAAGGTACGCAAAAACAATTGCTATTTTTTTTGTGTACACATACTTTAATTGCTTTCCTGCCTAAGAGTTCGCCTGCGCTACTCAGCATTGGATGGCAATTTGCATTGGATGAGTTTGACTTTGACCCAGAGGTTATTGTCCGAATTATTAGAAATATTTTACAAACATAAATTGCACAAGGATAAACATCTAGACTCGGAACATTTGTTTGTACAAATACTTGTTCCGTGTAGGATTCGAACCTGCCGCCCTCAGCACCGTGACTCAATACAAAGCCTAGAGCCAAGGAGTCATCAACATGTCCCCCGTCAGCCATCCTTACTAACTGTCTTGTCATCATCATATTTATTTAAAATACCTATATTGCTCATTTTGACTGCATATTTTAAGTAAAAATATAATACTTATTTCCGCCTTTAGTCAGGTTTGGTCATTATAAGGAAAATTTAACAGGGAACGAATATAAAATATCAAACTATTTTTCGATATTTTTTTTTTCATTTAAAAACAGTTATCGCGTAATTTGACTGAAATCCCCGATAAAAACTAATGGCGGCGTGTGTCTATCCGAGCGCCGCCCGCCTGTCACGAAATCGTGCCTTCGCTAACGGCATTATCATTTCGATGATACTTCGTTGGTGTAACTGTGAGGTTTTCAGATATAAGTGCCTTTTGGCGACCGGTATCCAATCTTTTCGCAGTCAACTTGCCTCCCTGGTATCGTATTTAGGTTGGGTGCTTTACATAATGATTTGTTATATTTACGCGAATACTACACATTGATTAAAACTACTTTTACGGATTTTATCGCGTTTAATTTGCAAGATTTTTAATTCCCGATGTTTCGGGTGCTTTCCAGCACAAATGGTCGCGAAGTATTGAGGTCACTGACGTACCGATGTCAGTGTTAACCTGGAGTACCTTCAGCTTTTCAATTATTATTTATGGTACGATTTACGTAGAATGAACTTGTGTGTCTTGAAGTTTGCAGATACCACTGCAAACTTCAAGACACACAAGTTGCTTGCTGAGATTTAGTTTTAATTTTATTAATTACAGGATCTACCACCATACCATCTGCTTGGGATCCTAGATTCTACTAAGCTGTACTCCGTATTAACACTAACATCGGGACGTCAGTCACCTCGAACCCCGTGACCGTGGGTGCTGGAAAGCACGTCAGGCATTAAAAATCATGTAAATTGAACACGAAAAATCCGTAAAAGTAGTTTTAATTATTAGGTGCTTTTTTACTTTTATACCTATTTACTTGGGAGAACCGTGACATCATATTAGATATGCGCTCGCATTAAAACTTCTTTTAATTTTTTAAGAAACCTTACCCTTCCGCACTAGTATTTTCTCCTGTACCTTGATGGATTCCATTTAAGGGGAAATATAATCTTAAATGACTTAGCAAGATCCTTCGTTATACCGAAAATATTGTAGCATTAATTTTGAAATAAATATATGGTAAAGTTGAGGATTAATGTTAAGGATTATGTTAGACGAAAACACGATTTCGTAAAATTTTCTCGATAGAAAAAAAATCCAAAGTTACCTCCAAAATAAACAATAAAGCGCTGTTATTCATAAAATACTTTAAATAAGATCATGAAACTTTGCATACTAACTGAACTAACTATAAAGCAGTGCTTATGTTATTTACTTTTTTTTTAAATACCATTATTTTCACTGTAAAAAGAAATTACCTAAACTATCGGCCTGTGTTGATTGTGTTGTTGGTGATTCCTGTCGCCCGGTCACTTCGCTTCGGCCTTTCAAGGAGGAGGTTGTGTCGCTTACGATCAGCATATTAAAATAGGAAATAACCGTAATAAAAATAAGAAGCGACTGGCTTGGCATTAAGAAACAGGCATAAATATGATAAACCTAATAAAATAAGTATCTAACGACCTATCTACTTACAGTATTAGTGATTACAAACACGTCGGTACATAGCATACGACGTGCGGGCAAGTGGGGACGAAATTAGAATTTGAGCTGACTTACTATATCCCCTTAAGCAAATATATAGAAAATAATGTTTGTTTGTTCTTATATTATGCGCTGCCATACCGTTCATCAGATTGCGCTAAAACTTTGTCAACTTATTGCTTGCACATGCGCAAAAGTTACAGGCATAGCACAATTAGCTTACGTAGTTGAATTGTGTATCGTATCGAGAAATTTATTTTAAACATTCATTCAGTTTCAATTAATGTATAATCATTAATAAGCGATGAAATCCGTAGAAATAGATTTATTCAAGGTATTATCATTCCTAATTAAAAATATAACCAAAATTTTAATACGTGGTAGAGCCATGCTGCAGTTATATTAGAAGTATAGTTGTAGCACGAATGGGTCGGCTCGACCGGGGAAGGACCACGCTCTCACAGAATACCAGCGTGAAATAGTAGCTTAATGCTGCTGTATTTCGTATGGTGAGTGTAGAGAACCGGAGACCCTTTTTACTGGAAATGAGGCATTCCATCTTAGTCCTCACGGGTGGCAGTGCATCTGCATTTTGATTCGTAATCGAGGATAGATGTGGATGTTTATGGGCCACAGCAACCACTTACCATCAGGTGGACTGTGTGCTCGTTTGTCGCCCTATCCTATATAAAAAAAATTGAAACGATATTTCTACAATGATTTCATAGCAGCAACTCGCCGAGACCAGCTAGTCACATAATAATAAATTGCTCAAGGACCAAGATCCAGACCCGGAACAATTATTTGCAGATCTTTCAAATACTTGATACATGCGGAATTCGGATCAACGGCCCACAACGCCTCAGCTCAACGCTAGGCCAATAGACCAGAAGCTGTCATAATTTTATAGCACATTAGAGAACTGAATTCCACCAACTCAGGTACCGACTTCTTAATTCCATTTTAGAGTGTTGATTTAACAAGTGAAGCCCGCCAACATTTGGACAGTGCGGTAGAGTTCTAATATCCTTATAGAAAAAAAGAGAAGACTTACCAGCAATGGAATGTATAAAAACTTTAATTTGTCCATGTAATGGGAAAATAAATATAGTCTCGTAAATGTTAAAGCCGCGGATCGAGAGAACATTGATGTGGTACAAAACTTAAGGTACAACATGTTTGTACTACCAAACCACTCGCAAATGCCTCTCATTTTTGGATTATGGGGAAGTTGTCTGCCTCTACTAAAGTGCGTGCTTGAGTTTTATTTAAAAAAAAACTACTTAAAATTTTCCCTTTTTCTATCCCAGATCACAAAGTCTGATTTAGTAGCATCGTGCTTCCATCGATTGTCATAAAGCGATCTCACGAAAAAATCCCAAGCTTTTGGAACGGAAAATTGAACGTTCATAACACAGCAACGTCGTTACCGGACTCAGTCAAGCGCGACTTTCCATGCTCGTTTGTAGTACCGTAGATCGCTTTTATTTATTTTATTTTTGTAACATTAACAGTATTTCTTACATCGTTAGAATTTTCAACTTTTTCGGAACACGTGAATAATTTAGAAGTTCTAATATGTACGTGCCTCGACATTTATACGCGCAGATAATTCAAAAAAAAAATACAAATCGAAACTGTAATTTTAGATGCGCTTAGGGTCAAGAGATCGATTTACTAAATAGACATTCTGGTGATGGTGGGGCTTTACGGTATATTATTCATTGAGCAGAGGAATAAAAAATCTATAACGTAATACAACTACTTTAACTTGTAGCCTCTTTTTGGGGAAACATTTAACGGAAATTCAATGATAATTTCATACGTTTAGATAATACTATTTAAAACTAACCGATATTTAACATAATAAGAAATTTTAACATTTTTAAATACAATAAAAATTGATATCAACAATCTATAAAATAAGCAAGCCATATGGGCTTGCTTAGGTTATAGATTGTTGATATTATTCAGTTATTAAACACGTTTGAATCGAGCACGCAACACTAAAACCTACTTACGAGCAGAAAGGTGAAAGTGGTTACAGGCTCGATGATACAACTGGCGTAATAGGTCGTCGAGATTAAACCCTAGATATAAGATGAGAGCTGGATTTTCCCAGGTATTCATAATCGCGAGAATGGTTACTCCACTTACTGCCATAAGTGTCGTTAGCACTGTCGTCTACATTTATTTTAAAAATTGATAACGTAATTATTACGTTCCTCTCAGGAATAGTAAGGTAAATTTCATTTGCTAATGCTAAATGCTTTTAAATATTATTTTAGAGGCGTTTTTCAGTAGAAGTAGCCGTTATGCAGTAAAATGATCTCTAAACCGACATATTATTTGTACATCTGTTCTATCGATTGATTCATTGATTAAGATAATGGTATATATTAAAAATTAAATTTTGTAAAATATATACTAGATATATAATAATATTTAATTACACAATAAGATATAAAAGAAAATCAAATGAGTGGTGTGGTCTTGCCGCCAACAGCGATATGACCTTAATATTGTATTGCCTTAGTATGAATAAATTAATATGATTAGTATTACATTGTACCTTTTTTTTCTAGGCAAACTTTTAATGCATCTATCCATAGTTCCGAATCCGAAAAAAATCGAAAAGACTCGAAATTTTTATAATATATTATGTGGATAAATTTATCTATTTAATTGTGAAACAAACCGGACTGCACAACTATTTTATACAGCAAGCATAACAGTTGCGTCCATCAGGAAACTCCTCTACACATAAAGGTGGCAAATACATAAATCGTGGTTACACTATGAGATCGTATCGAGAACGATAAGACGAGTATGGTAATGACGAATTTACATAAGCCATTGTTAACAGAAAATGGCGGGCGAAAGTCAGGGCTGTTGCAGCGTTCTCTCACTTTATCTTACTCTCTTAATCCTATTGCTGCTATTAGTAGGTGAGAGAGAACAAACGGGTGTTAGGGTGTGCTTTCCTTATCAAATGCAAAGCATAAGTGACGGAGTATACGAAAGGCCTCGTTTGCACTTTGTAAGAAAACCTAGTGCACTGTACGTGAGATATAAACCTAAATAGTAGCGACAAGTGCTGCATATTTATTTAACTATTTTAAGCCAGTCTTTGACTAGTATCCCACTTATGGTAAGTGGTGAAGCAGACAAAGTTCGTAGAGGCCACTGACAAAAGCGAGTTCACAGTTGCCTTGAAGACACCCACTTTGTAATCGGACGGAAAGACTGATGCTTGCAAATTATACCTTTGCTTGGTGGTGTGATGATGGAACGTAGAGGGAGGAATTAAATCATGCAATTCCTACACACACTTGAATCTTTCCTATGAAACACTGAAAGGCTGACTACTTTGTGCCTGTGCTCGAGACTGGTGTCACTAATATGCCTTTAACAACAACCTTTTCATTGAATCCAAAGCCGCTAAGTAGCATTTTGCAGCATCAGCCCATATGTGTTAGCAATACTCCATAGACGACCGGGCTTGCACTATGTAAGCAAATGACTCGACGTAAAGTATCGCCACACTATTGAAAACTCAACTTCTTTGCAGCTGCTTTGAGTCTTAGACTCAATGACCCGTCCAAATATCCGTTTTGATGAAATCTCAACCCCCAATAACTGAAGGTGGTTGGTGAATCTATGTATAATGCATATAAAATAACGGAAGAGCGAGTGTTTATCACGCATACCGTAAGCCTTAACTTGCTGCAAGTAAGTAACTCAATTTCTACACTATATAGATTTTGGATTGAAATTTTTGTTATAGTTTTAGATTAAAAAATCGAAATCTTGTATTTAAATCGGAATAAAAGCGGATATTTATAAATTCTAAGTTGCTACACTTCTCAACACACGCCGTTGCAATATTAAAAACAATTTACACCCATTTTAAATCGACTTATCATGCATTTATGACAATGTTGATACGATTCATTCATTCCGATGCTGGTATCTTTGTACCGATACATGCAGGTATCGTATTTGTATGTACTGACCCATAATATCGTATCGTTATGTATCGATACTGTAAAGTATCGTATTGAATCGTACATACAATAAATACACTAAAGAACTGAGTAGACTGACGTTGAGTGTTCAGTGGCTGTATGACAAATACGCTCTCGTACATAATTGTTGAGCAACGCGTTAAGCGAGTTGCGTTCTCGTAGGCAATATTTGTTATTCGAGCTGAACCCTTAATCACATGTGACCTCGTGTAAAAACAGAAAACAATCTGTGGCTATTACCAAAGAATGGATTACATTTCCTTCCGTAAAAAAACGCTATATTATTTTTATAAAAGTAATAAAAAATAGTATTAGTAAAGGGTAACAAAGGCGCAAATTAAAAAAAAACAATAAAAAAGCACACACTTTACCTAATTGTAAGCGATACCGTGGCCCAGATAAACCTACGTCTGTCTTCGACTAAGAAGCAAAATGTATATGCGTTGTTATACCCCTTAGGACTAAAAATGCCTCGTTACTCGTTAACAACAAAGAAGACTTAAAGAAAGAAGAGTCGCTGGTTATCGTCACTCACCATACGAAGCACAAACAACATTATGCTACCTTTTTGCGCTGCTATTCTGAGAGAGCTCATTCTTTCACGGTCGGGCCCACCCATTCTTACTGCTACCACAGCCCGGCTCCATGTTTTATTTTTGACCGATTCCACTATCCTTTTAAGTTCATATTGGGAACGCAATGTAAGTTTGTAGAAACTAGTTTTATTTAAGGAGTTTGCGTTTATTACTTTATATATGATAATATGATATTTATAAAAAATTACCGCCAGCTAACATATAAGTAATTCTTATTGAAATAGCAAAGATCATGTTAATAATCAAAACACAATTTCTGTAGTATAATTTCACCGTCCCAAGCTTTGCTTACAAGTAGATAAAATTATCGTTAAGTCATGCAACATTGACAGATAAGAAAGCAGCACACCGATACATTACCGTGTCAATTCATCACCTTGCAAACCGATACCATATCTAGAGCTCACTGTAAAGCGGATAAACAATTGATTTGCGGGCGAGCCGCCAAAAGAAACCATATTTCAGAGTAATTGAAATTAATTTTCCGTGGTTCCGGTCAGTGTCGAATATTAATTCACTGCTGTGAATTTAGCACCTAATCTTTGAATGACGGCAATTTTAATGTGAAACCTTAGGAAACCTTAATTACGAGTGTAGTTTTAGTGTTTCGAGCCGTGGTAGCTAAGTGGTTAACGCTCTCTGTAAATATAACAGAACGCGAGTAACCCGGGTTCGATCCCCGCCGGCACCAAAGAAATTGTTAATTGCAATTTTAAGTGCTGATTTACCACGTGCTCGGCGGTAAAGGAAAACATCGTGAGGAAACCTGCATGTCTGAGGAATAAGAAAAAAAAATATTTCGAAGACATGTGAAGTTCGTTAACACGCATTTGGGCAGCGCGGCAACACTTCCTTGCCCTAAACCCTCTCAGAAATGAGGGGAGGCCTGAGCCCAGCAGTGGGACGTATATAGGCTGTAACTTTACTTTACTTTTACTTTTTTAGTGTTTCTAGGATATATATTTCGCAGAACATTTAAAATTGCACCCATGTTTATATTCGCAGCTACGTTCCTTATAATTTTTTTGTTGAATTTTTATTTTAAAATATAGAATATATTGTCAGACTTCTTACCAAAGATGGCGCTTTTGTTTTTCAATTTTTGATAGAAACTGCATATTAAGCAAAATTTACCTTTCATTCATTCTTTTAGCCGTTCATTATAGCCGGTCAAAGTTCACTGCCGAACATAGGCCTCCCCTGAGATTGCTACATAGGAGTGACTTTACCACAGTCGCCACGCTTGGCTGGCGGGTCCGCAACCGCAGTTGTTACTATTTTCAATTGTTATCAGCAAGATACTGCCATCCATCTTTATTTCAGTTTCCCTCTGTCATCTCCTACGACACCAGGGGTTTATGTGAGGTGGTGGATTCTCTGACGCCACCACAAACACAGAGAAAACGAATTTTCTCAGAAGTGAGACTCAGCTAGATCGATTTTTCTCCCGTAAACCCCTCTATCGTAAATTTATTCGAAAGAGTTCAAGCAGTTTTCGAGAACGTAATTACAATTAAACATACATACAGGTATAGCTTGTATAATAGTATAAGATTTATGAGAGCGGCGTTCCTCAAATTTAGTCCAGAGAGTTAAAAGTCGAGTTTATAATTTTTGTTTAATTTTAATTGACTTATAAATTTTCACAATTCATTCAAAGTATCTGACTTGTCAGAGGACAGGAAATGGTTTTTCATTGGCTACCGTGTGTCACTCGGCCTTACAAAAATTCTCAGGCATGAGACACTTACTAAAAAAATTTACAGTATATCTAAGACAAAAAGATATATGTATAAAATTAGACTTAGGCGTAGTCAAGTTTTACGTTTCGGCCTTTTTATAAAGTTTACAAATACAGGTCGTATGATATAGGTATATCATCATAACGATCCATCTTCGCCCGAATGTTATCAAATAATGGGCCTAGACAATCGCGTACCCCAGCGATCGGATGAGATCGCACGGGGCCGAATTCATCACCGCATCCTTCCGCTGGGGCGCGACGCCGCGGGGTTCATTTGTCACGCGAACATTTGTCGCTGTTATAATACGGAACGTTTTGTGTTCTGTTCATTTTTTAAGATTGTTTCTACGTTGATTGATTTGAGATTCTTTGTATGCCTTTTCTGATAACTATACGTGGTAGAGCCATGTCGCGGTTATATTAGTAGTAGATATAGTTGTAGCATGAATGGGTCGGCTCGACCGGGGAAGGACCACGATCTCACAGAATACCAGCGTAAAGTAGTCGCATAATGCTGCTGTGTTTCGTATGGTGAGTGTAGAGAACCGGAGACCCTTTTTACTGGAAACGAGGCATTCCGTCTTAGTCCTCACGGGTGACAACGCATCTGCATTCTGATTGTAATCGAGAATAGATGTAAATGTCCATGGGCCTCAGCAACCACTTACCATCAGGTGGACTGTGTGCTTGTTTGTCACCCTGTTCTATAAAAATAAAAATAAACAAATTGTTTTATGAGGCACATATTACATTATACCCTAATGTTAATTTTAATTTGATAAATGACTATCCATTACAAGCTCATTGCTATACGTAGGCCCGTCCTTGCTACCTGCATCCACCGACTACTTGGGTGTTTAATAAGGTCGTCACTCCATTTAGTGGGAGCTCACACAACACTACGCATGCCTGTACGAGACTGAAACCTAACCTAAGAACCTTTCATTCCCATCGGTTATCGGTTAAGTTATATAGCCAGCCCATTATTATTACTTCAGGTTACTGATCCGCGATACTTAATATAGGTGTGACATACGTAGGCAATTTTTAACACGAAACAAAAAAATGGTTTTGGTCTGGATCGCTTATATTGCAAAAAAGCTCTAAACACGTCCTACTGTTTAATTTAACCTCATGGCAACACTGAATGTTATCAACTGAAATTATATTTCTGTCTATGCTGAGAATGACTCCTAAATGAATCGGTTCAGTCGGTAAAAGACCACAACCTTTACAAATTCTTCGATATCTTGTGTTAGAAATTTCTTTCAAAATTATAAGGAAAGAATATGTATCGGTAATGCCCCTCCGACACAAAACACTCACAGAACACAGTAAGAAGAATAACTTACAATATAACGAGAAAATAGATGTAGTATGCAAACCTACAGCAAAGAGCAGCATCTACAAACTCCACACTCAATTTACAGAATCACGACACCGACAAATACTCGTAAAGTGACTGCTACAATCTGATTCCCTGCACAGTACTTTATACTGCTCGAAAGAGTAGGTTTCTAGATCTTCCCTCACTACTGTTCATCTCTTTATGTTCTATCCTCACATTTCTTTCATCTTTAACATATAACTATTTTCTGCTCCCACCCATAACATTTAATTTATTGTTGGGGATCATGGTCATGGATGATCAATGTCAATACGGGACTAAGAATAGGCTATTATTGCAAGAGTGAGAACCAAAGTTTTTAGAAAACAAGCCCTTCAATGTTATAAAATAAAACGTACGCATGTGACTATCGCAAAAACCTATAATAAAAGGTCGGGGAAAAGTTGTTTCGTATTTTTATATATTTCAAGATATTTTTTTCTAAAATTTAATTACATTTAATTAAAATATATATGTGCAATTTTGTTCGATAACGTATTGCCATCTTGTAGGTAGGTACATATGAAATGAAATGAAGATTTGCTTAGGAAATTCCGTTGCTGCAAAAATCTTGGGATTTTCGATGAAAAAATTGCGACAAGTAATTTTGTAAGTCCTCTCTTAATGTTAACCTAACATTACCCAGAGAATTCTGAAGAGACCGAAACAAGTGAAAATCTGAGGGTGCAAGGTCAGGGCTATATGGTAAACCTTAAAACTTAAAGCTTATTGCGGCACAAAACTGTAATTTAAATAACACACGTAGTGAACAACTGAACCAGGTTGAGTGCCTCTCAGTATTCCCGGCATATCCTGAAAAACTTACATTTAAAAAAACTGCATTTAATTGCAATAACTGTGCCGCAGGTAATGAGTTCGCGCTAAAATTAATTATCGAAAGCGTTGGAAATTCAAAATTAAATTATGTGGTTCATCGAATCGTCTGGGTGTAACAGAAGTTAACTTTACGAATAAATAATGATTATAATGATTATCTTATATTACACTAGTCATTCATCATCATCATTACAGCCCTTCATAACTCCACTGCTGAACATAGGCCTCCCACCAGAAATGCCACAAAGCACGATCCTGAGCCACCTGCATCCATCGACTTCCTGCATGTCTTACCATGTCACTACACTGTCACTCCATCTAGTGGCGGGTCGCCCTACACTACGCCTATTGGTACGAGGCTGCCACTCGAGAGCCTTTTTTCCCATCGGTTGTCGGTTCTTCGAACTATATGGCCGGCCCATTGCCACTTCAGTTTACTAATCCGTTGGGCTATGTCGGTCACTCTGGTTCTACTGCGGATATCCTCATTTCTAAGTTTATCACGCAAAGAAACCCCGAGCATAGAGCCCTTTCCATAGCTCGCTGAGCGACCTTTAGCGTCTTCATTACTCTAGTACTACTTAATTAATAAAATCAACTTAAAAACGGACTTAACGGACTTACTTATGCTATTGAAATTAAACCATATTATATGGAATGCTAATTATAAAAAAATATCGAAACGACGTAGAGTCGGGAACGAAGAATATTTTTAATGGTAACGAGACTTTTCATTTCAATATCTAGAAATCAAATTTCATTTTAATTCGTAAACATAGATGTAAAATATAAATCGTCATTATATTTATATAAATTAAAAGTTTATTATTACGGTAGTACACCACAACAACCACTCACGATCAGGTGATGTGTATTCTTTTATGTCACCCCTGAAAAAGGTCTGAAGTCGGTATTCAGAAACACTCTCGAGCTTAAATTTAAACTTTACATTGTCAATTTTGTTTTTTACATAATTATATAGTCTAGACTCATGTGAGACAGTGTAAGGTTTGAGTTTAAATTTGAGGTTTTCTCAAAATACATGCCTTAATGGTCTTAAAATGACTCTATCGTAACCATATTGCACTTATGCGATAATATTAATAGACGTATATAAAGAAAACAATCACAACAATTAATCAAACTTATATTTTCTAAAGAATCATTTTATATTGTTCCTTTGAAAAACAAAACGTTAAGTTTACGTACGCTGTTTTTCAATGTTTTTGTGTTTTTTTAATGGAGACCAGGTTTTTTTTACTAGCTTCAGAATTGCATCATCTGGTTGCCTATTTCATATCAATAGCCTTGCACGCATAGTTTGTTAATAAAATGATTTTTTTATATGAACCTTCTACCTAATAATTTCCATTTGATTTTTTTAGCCCTTGATAGACAAAGGACAAATGTACCACACAGCCTATGTCGATTTTATACTTTGTGTAAACGATTTATTTTGGTTATTTTTTTATCAATATTAAATGAAACGCTTTTGAGTCGTGCACGTTTGGATTCTCACAATTTAATGTATATTTTTTATTATATTTTGCCTAAGTAGTAGCACAAAATAAATAATACGGTTGTAATAGCCGGAATTAGTTGATTTGATTCCCCCCCATCCATTCCACTATCAGACAACTAGACGCTCGGCTGGTCTCCAATCCTTTGTTCGGATTAATCCCAGCCGCCAAATTTCATAAACTCATATCGCGTCAATATTCAAGATACCATCCTCACCATCTGTATACTTGGCGGTCCACCACTGTGCGTTTTACTTGAAATTTTCTTCCTCGTATAACTTCTCTGTGGAATTGTTTACCACCGGCGAATTTTCCGGACTGATACGACTTAGGGACGTTCAAAAAAAGAGCTTACTCCTTTTGGCCGACAATACATCTGCAATTCCACTGGTGTTACGGTTGTTCAAGGGCGGTGATAGTCACTTACCATCAGGTGAGCCCCATGCTCGTTTGCTCGTTTTTCTTCTATAAAAAAACTATGCATTGGAACCAAACGGTTTGCTCCGTCGTTTATAACGCGTTTAGCAAAGCAGTAGAATAATTTACTTACATCATACATACAGTAGAATAATTTAATTACAATAATGTTTGTGTATTAGAGACAAGAGTGAACAAGTGACAAGGCTTTTGTTAAGCTAAGTCAGTGCGCTTTTTATTTTCAGCTGCGTCACCACTTACCATAAGGTGGAACAGTAGTCAGGCAGTGACTTACTCGTATAAGTTATAATAGTAAAAAATAATAATTAAACTATCAAAAACTCAAGATTCCGAAAACCGTTTCAAATAATCTTCAAACTTGGGAAGGGTCAATGGAATACAAATGAACAGTATTTATATTTGATATTGTTACCAGTTCTTAGTTGCCAGCTACCAACACTCTATTTCAACCAGCACAATGTACGAATATGTTGAAGCGGCGGGCATTTGTGTTCGCATTAGGGTCAAAATTCAAAAAAGTTTCGTTATAACAAGTAGCCGCACGAATGAACGTTACAATGAACACGTCCTAAGTGTATCTAGAAATCTAGGTCATCAATAATCAGAAAAACGATCTTCGTGACGCAAATAATACTTTAGGTCCTTAGCCTTTTAATTTATTGCAATATATATGTGCGTGTGTCTATGATTTTTTTTATTCTGATGTTTCTTGTAGAACTGAATATTTCTCATCAGTTATATGTAAATTTTCAAATCATTGGTTTTGAAACGGGAATAGAGCTTTGATTAATATGGATTTTCATGCTTAATCCATCGTTTTCTTTATCAGCCTCTCTATATGCACTGAGCTCAACTTTCGAGATGTACTAACTGGAATGCGACCTTGAGACTTACTCATACTCATCACACTCGGCAGGCATCATGGTGAGCGAAGATCCGATAACTTCGCACTGGTATTACTGCTACCAATTATCTGTTCGGTTAAAGATCGCTAAAAATAGCGCTATATAAGAGTATAATAGCCTCATAAAAATATATGCACAGCATAGCAATAGAGATAGCCTGCTCATCTATATCTCAGAGAACCAATTACTTTTGATATACAACATGGAGACGAATAAAGATATTCTACAGGCTCAATATTTATTGCTTGAAGGCGGTAAATACATAAATCTTTACATTGACACCTCCATTACTAGAACGAATGAATGAAGAAATCAAATGGTCCTTGAATTCGCCGCTGTGCATAACGCCTCTAAGAATAATAATATACTAAGTATAAGTAGTAATTCTACGGTTGCATAATTGGAAATTGCAGTAACAGAACATTATAATTCATTAAACTCATAAGAATTAATTACATAATAGCATTTGATAAATGAGATAGAGCCGTGGTAGCTCAGATGGTTATAACAGAACTCTCGCTGTAAATATAAGAGAACGCGAGTTACCCGGGTTCGATCCCCACCGGCACCAATGAAATTGTTAATTACAGATTTTTACATAGTACAGTCTAGACTTTATACACTTACACTTTAGACTTAATAATTGTAATAAGTTGCTATTAGAGTTTGAAAGCCGTAAAAATGTTAATTGGGTTTACTTTATACTTTTTTTTCTGAAATACTTAACGAAAGTGTTTAAAACTGAGAGGTATGGAAAGAATGGAAGTCCGGTTGATTTATTTTCTCGACGTAAATGAGTGGCGGTAGCGGATTACACAAATAAAAATATTAATTTATAAATATTATTTTATAAATTAATATTTTTTTTAAATATTATTTTTGAATAATATAATATTTTAGTACTCAAATCAAATAACACAGTTCTAGCAGGCTTAAGCGCTCTTAATCTTTTAGAGATAAGCTAATGTAAAGTTCTTTCTCGTATTAGAGAAAAGTAATGTAACGTTCAACTTAGGAATTGCAATCTAATACTGTTTTCAATCCAGCTAGATTTTTACTGAATTAACCAGCGCAGATCCTACATTTTACAAAAAAAAAATAAGAATTTAAACTGTTTCTTTTAACTAAACCCACTTGATATGGAAGTATAGATAAGTACTTACTCTTACTAATTAGTAATGGCGGTTAAGATCGTATTATTTTGATGTAAGCTCGACCTATCTGTGAGACCCAGCAATTGGCGCTGGAGCCAGCAAGACAGATTTTGTGCTGAACTGCTGGATGCTGGATCCAGCAATTGCAGTCCCTGGTACATATGTTATTATAATCGATGATACGGCTGTTAGCGATCGTGTAACTTCTGAACGACTTGACTGATTGAGGTCATATTTCACACATTATATTTTTATTTTATTGAGTCGAGAATTTGGTATAAAATAAAAACAAACCTGGCTATTACAAAAATTCTAATAACTTTTGATAAATAACTAGACGATATCATGCTTTAAGTATCAATAGGTAATAATTATATATAAATTACCTATTCTTGGAGCTGGCTTTAATTAAAGCAGCAAGCATACGGGATTTCTTTCACTATTCTTCTGTCAGAGTGGTTCCGAGGAACCTGATTTTGAAACTAAAAAAACACGTTTGACCACTCGACGAAGTAAAGACATTTTATTTCATAGGGTTAAAAACTAAACGATGGTCAATGTCAAATGGCTAGGAATGGAATACGTGAACTAGTGCCATCCATCTATCATAAACATTTTAGACTTAATTGGATTAAGAAACGTGATGTCTATTAATGTTCATAGCATTGTTGGTAAACTTTTAAGCAATGTAGAAAATAAGGAGGCTACGTTAATTCTGCTCTATGAATACCTGCTATAAAAAGATACCGCTACTGATATAGTATATAAAAATAAAAAACATAACAAAACAGTACTAGTTATAATTTATTGTATCGTCGTTGGTTCTTAATACTTCTACAAAAAATTCAATTTATTCCGACGTCTGGAAGTGGGTGAAAACTGTATTACGAGTACAAAATTCCTTTACATTCGTATACTGTATTAAATACATACGCGTCAAACAAACGTAAGGTCTGTAATAAATAGAAGCGTCGGGTCTATTACATGTATGATCGGGCAGCTCTAGCATTACTTATCTTCAATCAAACATTTTATTTTTACATTCGCTAACTGTGTAATGTATTCAAATGGTATATTATATATATTCAAATACACATCTTTCTCATTTATATTTTTTCAAATATTTTCAAATTGAATGAATGTGTATGTACATCGCAACCCTTAACTAATCTTTAACCGTCATCTTTTTCTTAAGGTGCTACACAGGAAAACATTTTTTTTGTTAAGTTGACACTTCTTAAACCCACGATTTTGATATCATTACAATGATTTTCACAATGCACATTAATATTGGAGCCGCGTCGTTATCAATCATTAGATTCTTGCTTGGAAAATTATATTCTTCATTGGCATAGCTAAAAAGTCACCGAGTGGTGGTATCACAAAAGCACTTATCGCCTTAAAAATCAAGAAAAAACCACCAGACTTACCTAAATACTTATTAGCCAAGGAGAGGAGGATTTCGATGAATCCTAGTTAAAAAGAGGCCTACGTTCGGCAGTCACATATAACCAACCAAAATATAAAAATATTTATTATATAATTAATGAATGTTATTTGAACGACAAGACGGTAGAATTTTACAGACTGCTAAAATATTGAACACAATATACAAAAATGCCACGTTTTAACTAAAAGCCTACACGGTCTTTCGATCATCGTTTTCAAAGTTTATCTATTTACCATTTTTTCCTCGATTCTTTAACTTGCACCACAAAACAAAATCGGCTTCTAAAATATGCGGCAATAGACAAATCCGCTTTTACATTTCTCATTCCAATCTTAGTGGCATCGAACTCACATCGCGATGTATCATTTGGCGACTCTCCAAGACCAAGACGTCGCAATACGAATACGCAGTTTGTCTTGCGTAAAACAACTCCAATTTGTTACGTTTATTAATTCTAGTGCCAAATAAAGAGAGGTTCTTACAAGTAAGCGCTATATTTGACCAAATATTTAAGTATTGTACTATGACGATATATTTAAAAATGATCAACGTTTTACTTAAAAAATTGTGAATTACTTTGCGACAGTGGTACTGAAAACTAAGGTCCACCATAATAATAAACTAAATCACGCTAAATGATCTTAACATTTATTATAAGTAACTAATTGAACCCGTTCAGTTACTTAATATATACACAATTACTTTGGAAAAACACTAAAATCTCCACATAAAACACACGTTAAATAAATGAATTGTCAATTATCCTAATAAAATAACAAACGTTAACCTGTCGCAAAGAAAGAAGATACACTATTAAATAATAGTGGTGCGAGCTATATGGCCTATGTCAGTCACTCTGTTTCAAATCATCCTTTTATGTGAAGTAATTTATATCTTTATTTTCATGAAAGGAATATTAATAAAATAATAATTAACGACCTCATTCGCTCTCAAAATCATTTGTGATATAATTATACAACATCTAGACATCCACAAGATCAAAGGTCATCGCCCCTCTTTCAAATATTATGCCCTGACATTCGCACAAAGTCGAAAGAATAGCTTTATTATTTCCCAGGAACAATAAACGTAGAACTCTCTCGAAATTGCCCAGTTATTGGACTCTCCGCGAATATTTCTTATCGAAACATTAATAACTTGAGCTGACTTTTTGTTTGCTGGAACCTTATGTATAATTCAGGAATGTTGTTTGAGCCTACTCACAGTTTTTATCAGTGATAAAAAGTGGCGAGTAAAAGACAAACTAGGAAAAACATTATGTTGTAAAATTTAGTCATATTAAAGTAAAAAAGATATCACTATTTATTTTGAATAAAATATGTTCTTAATTATTTATTAATATATTATTTCAAATATTTACGGAGTTTAAAATCTTTAGTTCTCTAATTATATATATATATATATATATATATATATATATATATATATATATATATATATATATATATATATATATATATACTGTTACGAGCTTGAGGTTCGTGACAATATTAGTGACAATTTACTTTACACAAATTAAAACTTAAAACACTAATAATTAAACACACTAATTCACTTTATTCCGCTCCGAAGCTTCGCTTGTTTCGCCAAATCCAATAATACCGCGATCGCATTTTGCAGCGCCTATTTATTTAAATTAGCAAAGAAGCATCCGGAATATTCAAGTAAATGCGCGCAAAGGGACGAGTGTGCGAGTGTAGATTTTCTAGAAACTTAGTTCTTCGGATGGCGCTGTCGCTTGAGAGATTTGTGATGTCATTTTCTGAAAAGCTCCCCTCGCTCTCGTTCCTGACACTAGATTGCGCTAGTTGACTTATTCACGCAACACTGCCCCCTCCTAAGACATGCTCGTCCCGAGCATTATCGGCCCCATAATAACGCGCCAAGCGATCCACATGGACGATCTAAGGCGCAAAGGGGACTCTTTGCGCCTTTCTGTAACGGCTCCGCAATGTCAAGGGATGTCCTATCCCGTGGTGCACCAACATTGTACGATTTCGATGCTCCTCTACTCCGTGTCTGAGGTCCCCTCACAGCCGCACAACTTGTACATGTACGACACCAATCCTCGACATCGTCACGATAATGGACCCAGTAAAACTGTTCTCGGACCTTCAGTAGAGTTCGTTTAACTCCCAGATGGACTCTTGAATGACCATTATGGCACAGCTGTAGAATATTCGGCACTTTAGCTTTAGGGACAACCATTTGCAAACGACAGCTGTCTCCTCGACCATTGTCCCTTTTACGGCACAGGACTCCATCCTGAAGCAGCAAGCTGTCCCATTGGGCCCAATAGCTTTTCGTGGTTGAACTCATCGCTGAGACGTCCCTCCACTTAGGCTTGGCAGCACGGGCCTTCATCCATCCCAGAATCGGCTTGATGTCCGGATCTTCCTGCTGTGCATGTTGTAGGCTGTCCTTCCACCCGTTGCTGAGGTGGTCTGTCCTGAGCATCCTCACGGATACCACTTCCTTACTCTCTTGCATACTACAATGATTGCAATCTTCAGGACGAGGTCTTCTTGACAATGCATCTGCGTTGCCGTGAGATTTCCCGCTGCAGTGTCTGATAGTAAAGTCGTATTCCTGCTGCTGCTCGGCGGTGCTGTTAGCCGCACTTCCTTTCTGAGACCGTTCACCTTCCCTTCCTAGGGTGTGCTTAGGGCAGCTGGACCGAAGATGGCCCCTTTCCCCACAGCCATAGCACCTAGGACTGTATCTTTTATTGTGGTCGCGAACCGTAACTGCTGTAACCTCCCTAGCGTGAGGTGAACGATGATCCTGTCGCCGCCAGGCAGTGCCGTTAGCTGCACTACCCTCTCGAGATCGATCAACTCTCCTTTCCACGGTTCGCTTAGGGCAGCTGGATCGAAGATGGCCCTTTTCCCCACAGCCATAGCACCTAGGGCTGTATCCTCTGTTGCGGTCGCGAACTGTAGCTGCTGCAACCTCCCTGATGCGATGGGAACGATGATCCTGCCGCACGGCTTCCACCTCCAGTGCATGGGCCAAGGCGTTCTTAAGCGTCTCGTGATGCCCGAGCCTCACAGCAGCTCTGACTTCCAGGTCGCGGACGCCGTCGGTGAATGTCTGCACCAGGTTCCCTTCAATGAGCGCAGGTACAGACCGGTATGCTTTCCGCACCACTTCTGCAGGATCCGCTTCTCCACCTCTAGAGCCCACTGCTGCAGGTTTTCGTTGACACGTTGCACGCGATCTTTAAGCTGCGCACGAAAAACATGTTCCAGGTGAGCGTCGCCATATCTCGCCTCCAATGCTTCAAGGAGTTGCTCATAAGTCACTTCCTCCCCGAGAGCTTCCAGAACTGTTAAGGCCTGGTCGCGCAGGCCTAGTGTGAGAGCAGTCATGGCCTGACTTTTATTCCAGCCGTTCGCCTTCATAACAGCCTCGAACTGGATTTTATAGGCTGACCAGGAAGAAGTCCCGTCGAACGGTGGCACCTTGAACCCACGTAGCGAAGGTGCTGTAGCTACTACGGGAGCTGTAGTTCCATCCCCAAGTTTGAGGTCGTTCAGCGTTTTCTTCACGTCAGCCATCACGTTGTCAACCCGATTGTTCACATGGTTGATTCGGGTCTCATGTTCTTCGATTCGGGTTTCAGCTTCCGACAGGCGGTTGTCATGTTGAGCAACCCTATCCTTCACCTCCCTTATCTCTTTCCCAAAGGTAGCGTGAAGGCCTTCATGAGGAGCATCTGCTCTTCCAACCGACGAGCCTGTTCCGCCTGCTGATCTTCCAACCGACGGGCCTGTTCCTCCTGTCGGCGGGCCTGTTCCTCCTGTCGGCGGGCCTGTTCCTCCTCTCGGCGGGCCTGTTCCTCCTGTCGGCGGACCTGTTCCTCTTGTCCGCTCTGCAGCTGTTCTTTTAACTGACGGACCTGTTCCTCCTGTCGGCGAGCCTGCTCCTGCAGCATCACCATCAGAGCACCTAAGTCGGGTGCTGCAGATGTAGGAGCTACTGACGGGCCTGCAGCCGCCGACTGGCCCTCCGACGTCTGCGGCGTTGCACCACCAAATCTTCTTTGGTCCGTCTCCTGCTGGCGTTGACTTCGGGTACGGACACCCTCCGTTTCCTCCTTAGGTAAAATCGGCATAATTTTATCTCACTTCTGACACCAATTGTTACGAGCTTGAGGTTCGTGACAATAAAAATTGCCGATAAAATTACCTAAATTAACACTTTAATTTACTTTACACAAATTAAAACTTAAAACACTAATAATTAAACACACTAATACACTTTATTCCGCTCCGAAGCTTCGCTTGTTGCGCCAAATCCAATACTACCTCGATCGCATCTTGCAGCGCCTATTTATTTAAATTAGCAAAGAAGCATCCGGAATACTCAAGTAAATGCGCGCAAAGGGACGAGTGTGCGAGTGTAGATTTTCTAGAAACTTAGTTCTTCGGATGGCGCTGTCGGTTGAGAGATTTTTGATGTCATTTTCTGCAAAGCTCCCCTCGCTCTCGTTCCTGACACTATATGGCGCTAGTTGACTTATTCACGTAACAATACTATATAACTCTTTATTGCACACCAAAACAACAGGAATGAAAGAAGAAAAAAAATATTGTCGCAATAGGCGGTCTTATCACTAAAAGCGATTTCTTCCAGACAACCTTTGGGTGGACAGGATCGCAAAAAGCAAAAAATTGTGCGGTTTGTTGACATAGAAACAGAATATTAATAAATTTATGCATATAAAATATATAAATAAAGAACAGATAAATACACGAAAATACGAATGTATACACATATAAATGGCACGAACTCAAAGATAAAGACAGTGATTGTGTAATTTTTCATTCATTGATTGCTTCTGAAAAACAGATAAATTCCATAAACGGACTGCTTGGATAGTAAACGACCTGTCAAAATTTGGTATTATGGATAATTTATAAATATTTATAATTTATAATTATTAATAAGTTAAGTACGTGAGGGTAATGTTGTGGTCACCTTAAGCTTTGCCGCCCTATAAAACCAAATTACCCTCGTAGTGTCTGAGATAAAACAACACAAGGTCGTATACTATAACTTAATATAAGAAAAAAAAACACAAGATTTGGCAATAATTAGGAACACTTTGAAAAATCTATTTAAAAAATGTCAACTGTCAAAATGGTATTGATAAAGTAGCGCTCTTTTAACCTTTTGTTATTTGATTGACCGATGAAGAAAGCTATCGTATCACAAAGCCATCTATGTAAACAAGACTGTAGTTTTTGAGTTTTAAGAAAGTTACCGTATTAACCGGATGACCATATTACCCTTACGTACTATATTTATATATATATATATATATATATATATATATATATATATATATATATATATATATATATATATATATATATATATATATATAAATATATAAATTAGTTTACGTACTATATTGAGCCGTGGTAGCTCAGATGGTTAGCGCTCGCTGTAAATTTCATTTACAGCGAGAGCTAACCACTTGCCCTAAAACCCGCTCAGAAATGAGAGGAGGCCTGTGCCCAGCAGTGGGACGTATATAGGCTGTAACTTTACTTTTTTTACCATATTTATAAATGCTCTCAATAAATATTAATATATTGCATTATTATTGTCACTGTAGTTTCCTTTGTTTTCAAGCATGGTCGAATCAATGGAATGGAACGGCAAAATAAATTTATGTCAGTACATGCTGATAGGTATTTTATGTTCGTCGTCAGGGGTTACGCGCATTTGTTGAGTTCTTTGTTTGAAATTAATTGCCGATTGCAGATAGGCCATAATGAATAGCAAATGTATTGAAACGGAAATATAATTGTCGATCTAAAATGTTGATTATACCAAATGGAAACATAATGACGAAACAAAACCGGCTCTTTTACTCATCGTTCCAAAACTGAACTTTAAAAGTACTTCAGAACTCGCACTTCTTATATATCACCATAATGGTCTCAATCCATTGTCCTCTTATTTGTATTGCCTATCAAGAGTAATAAAACTCGGATCACGTTAATGGAAATTGATGGAATAATTGTAGAAGTCAACTGCTCAAAACATCTGACGAAATGTTTCCTTTGTGCTCTTGGGTACCACCCAACATCCAATATTAATCGACCTATACAATACTATTTGGTGATAAAAATTCTTTACCTTACCAAATAGTATTATAAAAAGGTCCTAGTTAAAGCAGAAACCGTATTTATTAGTAATCGTTAATATTACAGCATTTACTCTTAAATAAAAGTATAATCACCACACCACACACCACCACATTGTACGGGGTGAGCTGCCAAGCGTTCCGCAAGTTTGCCGAGCTAAATGCTTGGGGCAGGACTGGGCAGGCTCTGGCAGGAACTTCCTTTTAGCTCGATCCTGAAGCACATCTCTTGCTTCTTTCACATCCATACATCTACGCATGCATTCACGTAGACTAAGCGTACTTTTAATTAGGCCTATCTTTAACATATCGCCAATTTGGGCAATAAACATTCCAGGGTCCAGTCGAGTCTGCCTCTCATTTAAAAACTCTTTAAAAATATCTCCTTGTTTTTCTTGCTGGTTCTCTGGGCGAGGGATTTTTCAAACCAATGCAGTGATAAAATTTACTTTAACAGTAAATAAAACTAAACTGTGACAAAGTGTAATTTTATACAAAACACATACGAGTACATTACTTGGAGAAGATCTTTTTGATTTTTTTTCTTGTGAGGGGGTGTAAGGATAATGGTAATGGATGGTGGTGGAAAGATGATGATAGTTTAATATTTTTTATATTCTATGTTAAAAAAAATATTTTCAATAAAACAATTCAAAGGATATAATTTCTACAATATACAGAATTACTGAACAATCCACGACATGCCCCGTTACAATAGAATGCTTTTAAATATACTGGTCATCTAAATCAATGTAAGATTAGAATATTCTAAGACGATCGGCTCGATCCAGTGCTCCAACGATCAAGATAACTTTGTTGAGACGGGAAGCAATATCGTAGTTTACCTTGGTCCTACTTTTTAGTCCAACAGCGAAGCATCGTCCGAGAGTGCAGCCTCTAGACACAAATCAAGCTAATCTCTGTGCATATCGGATCCCCTACTGAGAGGATCTTGCCATGAACTCGAAAGGTTTTCGTCACTCGAGCACTGCATTTCACAGAGAAAAGTAGTTTTCCATTTCAGTTCATAAATCCTTGACTCCGGGCAACACCATCGATTTGAACTATCTCGAACAAGCCATCAATGCGAGTTTGCAATGGTAACGAGTTTGATGTATCCGGCTGCCTGAGTGACCGCTCGCGATGCGCCGGGCGCAGCAGTTAGCTAAATTATCCTTTTGTCGCGTTCACACTTCCTAGACCCGGAACTGATATGTTTGTTTTACTGTCGTCAAATTCTGCATAAATGAGATTGATATATATTTAAGTTATTTCTATATACGACCGATAAATGGCGCCGTAGTCAAGTACCAAAAATATACGACGATATTTCTGGTACTTGATTACGGCGCCATTTAACGGGTCCAAATATGGATCTAAACCATCTAGGGAGGATTATTATACTATTTCTACGTGGTAGAGCCATGCTGCAGTTATATTAGTAGTATAGTCGTAGCACGAATGAGTCGGCTCGACCGGGGAAGGACCACGCTCTCATAGAATACCAGCGTGAAATAGTAGCTTAATGCTACTGTGTTTCGTATGGTGAGTGTAGAGAACCGGAGACCCTTTTTGCTGGAAACGAGGCATTCCATCTTAGTCCTCACGTGTGACAACGCATCTGCATTTTGAATCGCATACGCGGATACATGTAGATGTCTATGGGCCACAGCTACCACTTACCATCGGATGGACTGTGTGCTCGTTTGTTACCCTATCCTATAAAAAAAAAGATTTTAAGACATCCAAAAAGTTTCTTCAAAAGTGACCGAGCCGTTTTTCAATTTTAGCGAAACTAACGGATATTAATAGATTTTATGTATAGATATTATAAACAGTTGATAACAATAAAATGTATATGCATATTTACAACACTGATTTACTAAATACGTATTATTTCAAGAACAGACCTTTAAGCGCACTTATCTATCATATCATATTTACAATCATAATGTGGCATAACCTTTTAGGACCTGAATATGGACCCATTTTACAATAAATACTAAAATAAAGTAAGTATTATGAGATTTTTGAGATACATTAGTTCCTTGTTTTTCGTTAACGCTTAAATAAGAACCATTATAATTCCGAGAGTTACTCTTAATTCTGGAATACATGATAAATCTTGAATAAATTTATCCTTTACAATATCGCGGTCATAGGTTTAACAGCGACTAAATTCAAAATGCTAGGCTTAAATTAGTCGATTAATTACGAGTATCTAGCTGTGTCGATGTATCTTACACGGGCCTTATACGGCAACTTGGTGATAAGGCACGATTTAAGATACTGGTAATGGTCATATAGTGTGGTGGAGGTGCACTCGCTGCAACGGTCCGCTTATAGTGCACATCCTTACCTCAAAATGTAAAGAAACTGCTATGCTAAATTCATAATAGGTCATAATTTGAACATTTGGCACTTTAATCAATTAAAATACTTTTGCTGAGCGTTCATCATTTTCAGATCACGTACAATTTTTCGTTTCGTTTCAACAAGAAAACGTTTCTTTACAAATTGTATGTGAATATAGTTTGTAGTTTACATTACTAGTAGTAAGTTGTAACAGATAGTATAATAGTAGTAACTATTTTCTTTTTATATACCTATTTCCTCCAACCTCAATAAAAAACTCCACCAAATACGAGTTATTCCTGTAAACTTCCCGAAACAATCGAATACGTTACAACAAAAGCCCAGTCATAATAAAATATAACTAATATAACAATTTATAACAAGTAATAATCAATATTTGTGTCCATCGTTGTGGCACAAATGATGAGCGAAAGCGCGTCGGATAGTCGATATACTCGTAATAAGAAGCAAGTGTCAATTTTCATTCACTCTACTGACCTCTCACGGCTCACTTAGGATCCAATTTCATCTGCCTATGCCGTTTAAGGTCGGTCGGAGTGTTAACTTATATGTGTACACATATTATTTACCTAGTTTACTTCGGAGCATTAGGTTACTACCAAGAGACGGAACTCATTGGATTGGCATCGAAGTAATACTGAGTAAAGTTTAAAACGAAATAAATAAAATAAATTAATTAGGTTATAGCACACTATAAAGCCCAGAGTAGGTTTTTATTTTTCGCTCTTTTCTTTGAAAGACTCTTCTTCAAACAATCTTCTGTGACTGACTTCAATGGCTGCCTCCTTGGCCTAGTGGTCGAGAGCACGACTGGCCCATCATGGAGTCGAACCCCGTGTGGGCCAAAAATCAGATATTGGGTTCCTCTGCCAATATCCTTTTTACTGGAAACGAGGCATTTCGTCTTAGTCCTCGGGGGTGATAACGCATTTGCATTTTGATTCTTAATAGAGAATACATGTAAATGTCTATGGGCCACAGCATCCACTTACCATCAGGTGGACTGTGTGCGCGTTTGTCACCCTTATTCTATAAAAAAAGCATATAGACAGCTAAACATTTCAATCGTAAATACAGATTAAATTTGTAATGATGAGGGGTTTCTTTCTGAGTTGAGTTATATTTAGATACTTCACACGTAGTTATAATTCATTACGTCCATATATAGCAGCCCCGAGTTGTGAATTGGCGGTGTTACGCTCCCGTGCCACGGAAAGCACGTAAAGCCTGTCCTGCGCCTGATCTCTCTCCGATCTTGGCAGATTTCCGTCTTTAAGACGGAAATCTGCCAAGATAGCTATGCTATGCTACTCCTTCACTCTCATAGTCCGATAATATCTCTCATAGTCCGATAATATCGGACTATGAGAGTGAAGGAGTAGTGAGTGCACTTACACTTGCGCACACACTCGTGCACTATAATCTCGTCCTGCGCAGATGGCCGGTCTCCGTCAAGACTGACCGCCATGACCGAATTTCGGCTTGAAGGGCATTAAATGTTCTTTTAGGTGTACTTGTTATACAATGTACTTACCAGTCATATTATGACTATGTCGGTGATATTTTGACGGCACGCTCGTTTAGTGGCTTAGCTTTGAGTTCCTGTGCTGGGGCCTGCGGTTTCCAATCCACCATAACACAAATTTTTGTATAGTAAGGGTGTAAGTGTGAGGGTTACGTTTTTCTCTTTTTTTTTTTTAAAGAAATCTGTTTTCAACTATGAACAGTTTATGTACTTAAAAACTTACAACAGCAACTAAATAAACCACGCATAATCAACTCCACACTTTTGACAGTAATCGACAGATGACATTTTAAGTCACTCGTGGCAGTAAAAACAATAAGATCTATTGGTCTTTCGCAACATGGCAAGGTTTTTATTTTTCTGGACTAGCTACTGAGTAAAATAAAAATCGTGTTAGAAATTTTTCTCTAAAGTATGAGCGTTTATTATTACAAGAATGTACTTTTTTGCTAAAGGATAGAGATGAGGAGGTAAGTATTTTATATTCGCGATTGTTGTCAATTTGTGAAACTTTAGCTTCATTTTTGTGATTTGGGTACTTGTTTCAATATAATTTAGGGTACGTACCCAAAGCCGTGAGACAAAACTGGTCGGTATTTATAGTTAGTAGGTCAATAATTTTTTAAATAAATATCGTGAAACAAGTACAAGTGTGTCATTTGGATACTCAAATCACGAGGAGGTAACCTTTTACAAAACTATTATCATTCACAATCTTCGGAGAATCCGAATGGAGATCCCTTAGTCTGAATGATTTGCCATAATTGGTACAATTGACAGACAGATTTAGGATCGTAGCACGAGACTCGCTGCATTTAGAGTGTCGCTCAAGATTTGACAGATACTAAATCACAGACTAAAAAGCTTTAACGACGTTACAACGACACTCCAGCAAATACATATAAAAATGATCATTCATTATTTCTTTATATCATTTTAAAACTGAAGTGTCTAATGAATTCTCAGGTCACCAGCGGAAGTGGCCATCGCAGTCCACCTGCACCTGCAACTAACTCTTGTAGTGGTTGTAGTAGTGCAACTGCTAATCATGAGGCCATGGGTTCGAATCCCGTGTCGGGCCAAAGAATCAATTATTGAGTTTTTCTGTTAAGAAATTCTCAGTTGATGCCCGGAGTCATGGTAAGCTATATATAATGTAGACTATAAATTACATATATATATATATATATATATATATATATATATATATATATATATATATATATATATATATAAACCTGTCCTGCGCCGATGGCTAGGCTTGCCTCTGTTGAGGCAGGCCGCCGTGGCCGATACTCGGTCTGTAGGACATTATATATATTATATATACACATATATATATGTGTCCGCTGCTGCGCGAAGGTTTAGTAGTCGTGGAAGAAAAAAAAAAGTTCTACCCGGAGAGCAGCCAATGCTCGTGTGTTATTTCGGAGCTGTTCTACATAATAGCGCGGTAGCTTCGGAACTTTGATAGCGCGATTTTAGGCTTCGGTGCGTTTCGTATTCCCATAGATTGCTTTATAGGAAAATATTTTCCGTAGTTGACACCGGGTGGAAAACATAATTTGATTTGAGTATTGAAAATGAAAATTTATGGAAGTATATTTTTAAAATATTCTATTATTCATTTTCAAATAAAGGCAACATTGTTGTCAAGCGGGCATATTGCACAATAAGGAGTTGTAACAATGGACCGAGCCCATGAAAACTTGTGGCTGCACTGCACACCGGCTTTTGTCCTGCTAATTTTCATGCTTTTACATTTTGCTCGGTTTTAAAGTTAAAGCATAAGTTTTATTTATTATTTAAATTTGTTACATGTTTTTAGAGAAACCGTGCCATATAAAAATATACTTTTGACCCTGCAACTTCCCGTTAATTTCAAATGAAAACACTTCAAATTTCATCGGTTACGACGTTTTTGAGCTTTTCGAGCTTTTTGATTTTGATGTGACTTACGACAATCGACGTAGTATTTTGAGCTTAAAACATTTATTACAAATAATGATTTGACGAAAATTTTTCAAGTAATTTCGATAAAACACTTTTTCGAGATTTCTTTCGACAAGGATATCTCTCGAATGACGACATTTCACGGCACACTACATGGTTTTTTGAGTAGAAGAGCTGATTAGATTATATAGGTAGAATTGATCAAAGCGAAGGTATTAAGTAATTTAAAAAAATACACACATACACATTTAACAAATAATACATTAAAAAATTAATGATTCGATTATTTGAATAACGATTCGCATAACAACGAATTTTAATCAGCCAAAAACTACAGTAAATTGTATCATTGAAACGACGGTAAGTAAAAAAGTTGATAGTAGGTATTTTTTTAATATTTTGGTTTGTTAGAAAGATTCGATTTAAATTAATGATAAAAAACTATACACGTTGTAATGAAATATATATAACTTCATAATTCTTTCGCGGTAGCTCAGATGGGTAACGCTCGCTGTAACTATAACAGAACGCGAGTAACCCGGGTTCGATCCCCACCGGCACCAATGAAATTGTTAATTGTAATTTTAAGTGCTGATTTACCACGTGCTCGACGGTGAAGGAAAACATCGTGAGGAGACCTGCATGTCTGAAGAATAAGAAAAAAAATATTTCGAAGACATGTGAAGTTCGCCAACACGCATTGGGGCAGCGCGGCGGACACTTCCTTGCCCTAAAACTCTCTCAGAAATGGGGGGAGGCCTGTGCCCAGTAGTGGGACGTATATAGGCTGTAACTTTTACTTTTTTACTTTCATAATGCTTCGGATTTACGGAAAAGGTTATTTTAAATAGTGTGAGTACGCTTGTGCAAAGTTATTGCGGAATGATTAATGTGAAACGTCAAAAAGTATTTCTTAGATTTGGTTGACTATAGTTAGTGTCCATGAGACATTCATTAGGTTCTTAGTTCTTAGAAATTACAATGTAATTGTGAAGCCTTCTTGCTTGAAGTTAGTTGTAGGCAGCCTTGAGCTGCTGTAGCAGCTAACTATCGGGTGGAATATAAGGTAAACTCGTTACTAATAAAAAGGGTTAATATTACTTACAACAAATAGATGTTGGTAATATCATGACATAGATGAAAAAATTCAGACTGGGAAAGCAACGAAATTCGTGCGATCCATCTTGTGCTGCGATAGTCTAACCGCCTGCCTTTGTTAGCTGGAAGCTGTTGAGGCACGTGTCGAGCAGTGGACTTTATTCGGCTGATGAAAAAGTATATACGAAAGAAGCATACAAAAATGCTAATGACAATATTTTTTTATTTTAAGGAGACATAGACTCATATCTTAGTAAAATTACAAAATGCTATTAAGAGGTGAAGCTGAAATTTGCATACAAAAAGCGATAACTTTTTTCCGTAATGATTAATTTTCATAATTTTTGAAAATGTTGTAGTTAGAATGAAAAACTAGGTCCATACATTTTTATTTAAAAAATATTGCGTACGATATAAGTTATGCATCTAAATATTTACTTTTGACGAGAAAACTTCCTCGAGCGTTTTTTTTTAAATTAAACTAAACTGAATTACAAAAAATAAAAAACGCATAGACCTAGATTTATTACCGTAGTTGTTAAATTAAATCTAATGAGACTAAAATAGTCTCATTTCGTAAAGGTTTAGGGCGGTTAAAACGTTACCGCTCGAAACAATATTTCAAAAAGGAAATGTGCAATTGCTTCCAAGACGCAACTTTCTCTATCGCACAATACGGCGATACGAAGTCAGCGGTATGCAACAGATAGCATTTTTGAAAATACCTACTTGAAGCCGCGTACGGGCACTTCACAATCCTCTTAAGAATTACTAATTACAGACCTCCACATATTACTTCACTTGAATCATACCTACATATTTATACGTGAAGGGAATACTTTGCATCCCTTTTTAAGCATATGGAGTTGCTTGGAGAGTTTAAGTTATATGAAGAAGAAGTGTAGAAAGCTTATATTTATGTATAGTATGTTCACAAATACTTACATTAAATAAAATCAAAATAAAACATACGTTGTTTCCGTTCATACTGCTAATGTCAAACACTTAATAATCCGTGGTCAAAGAATCGAAGTCGAACAGAGTAAAGACTGCCCGCAAATAATTTTAAAATGCTGCCAACAGAAAATTACTGATTTTGCGTTACTTTAAATGTTACTTTTTCAGTAGTGAACGGAGTGTATGATAATGCAAAAATTTATAAAGTTTAATTAATATAGTACATACTCAATAAAAAAAGAATTAAGATTGAATTTCGACCACAAGGCTACCGCTAGTGACTATAAATTAATCAATATTATTACCTTATACATTTTAGCTGATAACCCTAGCGCTGCAACGGGACTGGGACCATCAGTGCGTCCCCGGGGTCTGATTATCGTTCATTACTGAAGCACGGCCGTACATCATGCCAATTACCGTGTCCTCTGTGATCTTGCCTTGAGCTAGCCTTTTACGTTCATTATGAATACTTTTATTACGTGAATTTAGTCATTCTGAACGTCGCGTCGCTGCATAGATCAATTTCTGTCACGCGATGCATTTCCTACATGCAATGTACTATAAGTGAATTGAACTTGAGTAATATTTTTATATAAATAAGTATATTATGTCCATTTGGCGACGTAATCGATTTTTGTTCCGAATTTTCATAGGTCCAGTCGTTCAACATTGGAAACACTCTTACTTTCCTACTCTAATCAAATTGCAATGTCTGCATCACGAAATCTAAAATTTCACTTTTTCTCATATATTTAACTAACATGATACACTAAACATATATAACTAACATTACTAATGTTATCGCATTCAGTTAACTTTTTTATTCCCGACGGTTTAAGTGCATTGCAGCTCCCATTGTCAATTCAATACCAAGCTTACAACATGAACACTCACGCCTGTCACCCAGAGGGGTAGGCAGAGACTACAGACTTCCATTTGGCACAATCCTGACACACGTCCTGCCTCCTTAACATCCATATGCCTAGTGGCCTACGCATACATCTCAATATAACGCCAATTTGGTGGATAAACTTTCGTATAGACTCTTGAGCAACATAAACTTTCCTCATTACTATTTTTTTTTACTTTCTTCATGATTAAACCACCGCAGTATTCCTTTTGTAATCCTGGTCACAAAATCAAATCACAATACCATGCTTATTCAGACTAACATTTTTAAATTAGAATACATTTTGAATTAAATATTTTATATAATTTAAATAAAGAAGATGTTTATGAAATTGTTTAACTTAAAATCTATTTGATTGATCACCATGACAATTGGTATATGTGTATTTTTCGATGGAGAAGCTTTACATTTATAAGCTAAAAAAATCTTGAAAAAACTGAATTAAACAAAATTTAAAATTTTATTTGCTTTTTTCTCAATCAAGCGCGGCAATTAATAAATTAAATTACATACGCTGAAATAAAAATAAAACGTCGTCGAACACAACCTATGATATTAACTAGCAGGACGACGTCTGCAGGGTTCAGCAAATATAATATAAATTATTAATAAATCTAGTCATACATAATGTTGTTCTTCTAATTGTATCAATTTTTTTCTACTCAATGATTTTCTACATCTTATGTTACAATAAATAACTATGATCAGGTCCACTTCCGACTTTATAATTTACTACTTTCAACAGTAATAGGTTAATCAGGTTAATAAGGTAATAAGGTTCAACAGTAATAAAATAAAAATAAGTTTAGCTCGGACATTCATATGAATAGCACAAACTATTATTTTCATATATTTTCCTAATTTTTTTTTAACAGCATTAACAATTCATCGGTCAATATTAGAATTCCATTCTTAAAAATGAAAACTTGATGAGGAGACGTTTAGGTCGAGTTGATGTTGAGACATAAAAAAAAGTAGTCAAGTCCGCAGTAAAAGAGAAATACAAGCGATTCTTATAAAACATCCAGGATCTTATTCGTAAGGGGCGGGCATTTTTTTTTATAGTATGGGGTGACAAACGAGCACACAGTCCACCTGATGGTAAGTGGTTGCTGTGGCCCATAGACATCTACATCTATCCTTGATCAAGAATCAAAATTCAGATGCGTTGTCACCCGTGAGGACTAAGATGGAATGCCTCGTTTCCCGTAAAAAGGGTCTCCGGTTCTCTACACTCACCATACGAAACACAGCAGCATTAAGGTACTATTTTACGCTGGTATTCTGTGAGAGCGTGGTCCTTCCCCGGTCGAGCCGACCCATTCGTGCTACAACTATACTACTAATATAACTGCAGCATGACTCTACCACATCAAAAATTTGCTTTATATTTTATAGTATGCGCGCAAGCTAAGCTGCTGTTACTGTAATTACTAATTATTATTACAGTTTTAAGTTCTAACTATCCACGTGCTCAACGATGAAGTCTCACTCACATAATTTATCCAAAGAATTTTGCACACGTATTTTCGCATAATTTGCATAAAAATGCGGTATTTTGTTATTTATATTCCGATAAGTTTACAGTTTAACAGCCTCTTCCGCTTGAAAGATTGATGATCGCGAAACGATGCGCACATTTGACGTTGCTTCCCGTCTCGTCGTCGATCTGGATATGGTTTTGCACACGAGATGACTACATCGCCATCTATCGGAAGGCACAGTCATTTCCAATAGTTGGGATGTAAATTGAAGATATTAATTCTCCTACGTCACTATCATTCGGCAATATAATATGTAAATGGTGCGGCACTTAACTGGCGCCTATATGAAACTTTTTTCGTAGGAATTGTGAACCTTTGTATTCCGTAACTTTTAAATTTTTTTTGTTTACTTATGGCTGATTAGAGTAATTTTATGTTTTTCAACCTGGTACCCTCCCCAACAATATCCAAAATTTTGTTATGTAAAGATTTAGTGAGAATTTGGTGAGAATTATTGACTAAAGACAAAAAAATAGTGATTTAATACTTTAGGAGATATGGGCTATATTTCCGAAAGTGTTAAATCCGTAGACAGAGAAACCTATAGACAAATTGACGCCTTCTTTCGCATTCGTACAGGAAAAAGATAGAGTTATCCATACGTCTTACATAGAAATGAGACAGAGCGGTATGATTGTTTGTCCCTTTCTCCGTGCCGGTTTTTTTGTTTAGTAAACTACACTTTGCTAAATAACTTTGACAGTTCGTAGCGATCTAAGGAGTTTACAAGTTGATTTACGTAAGAAAAAAAATATTTTGTGAGCTTAAGATTGGTTAATCTTGTTCAGTTCAGTTCTTAGAACAATTAAAATTTTTATCTAAATATGTTTAAAAGTCATAAAGTTTATTGTATAAACCTAAAACTACGTTATCGTCCTTTCTCACTCTAGGCCACGCTAATCATTAGTCTATAGGTTTCTCTGTCTACGGTTAAATCACTAATTTTAATAATAACACTAATATTAAATCACTAAATTCACTAATTTTTTCCGTATTTCCGTTTACCGAAACGCGTGTCGGTCTATCCATCCCAGATTATCGGAATTCGTATATATTATTCTCTTCCAACTTTCCCCAATTAGACTACTTTGGTTTGGGTTTGGTCTAACAGCCATGAGATTAAGAGTGTGATCGGATATACACATAATATTGTACTCGTTATTTTATATTTTTGTGTCCAATAAAGAATAAATAAATAAATACAGTTTTAATTAGTTTGTGACCCCAATGGCATAAGTCATGATTAAAACTTTTGCTTTTAATTTTTGTGCGTCGAATAACAACTATCATTTATTGCAAACATTCAATATCCATGCTAGTTTGTTATAAAACGTTGACCTGGTCATGGAACCCGAATAAAGACTATTATGAAACGGTTAGTAACGTGATTTCACGAAGCTTTCTAAATAGAGGTCAAGATATCTCGTACTATTATAACATTAGCATTTTGCTATCTGCGTATAAATTTAAGGTAGGTACTTTTCACGTACTTTTAAATAAAAAAAAATTAAACGTTGTCGACCGCATCTGCTAAAGTTCCACGATTGCTAAGTTTTACGTGTATGTTTAGAAAAGTTAATTTTATATTTATTTACTTATTATATTAATATTGGTTGTGTACATAATACCTTACCGAAAAAATTCTCTGTCTGTTGGTCTGACCAGAACACTATCTACTAACATGTTTTAGAATATTGTATCTTCCTACTTATTTCTATAATTTACGAAAACTTACTATTATTACAATAACTAAATTATTTCATCATTCTTTTGAAAGCCATAGTATGATTTCTGTGGAATTTATACGTGATAGAGCCACGTTGCAGTTTTATTATGGTTGTAGCACTAATGGGTCGGCTCCACCGGGGAAGGACCACGCTCTCACAGCGTAAAATAGCAGTTTATCACTGCTGTGTTTCATATGGTGAGTGTAGAGATCCGGAGACCCTTTTTACTAGAGACGAGATTTCATCTTAGTCCTCAGGGGTCTGCGTTTTGATTTTTAATCGAGGTTAAATGTAGATGTCTATAGGCCGCGGCATCCACTTACCCTCACGTGGACTGTGTGCTCGTTTGTCACCCATATTATATATAAAAAAAATCTATAGATGCCTCCTAACACACTCACGAAACGTAATAGGGTGATGAAATAATTCAACTCACACTTCACAAAATCAAAATTTGTGTAACATAATGTTGCGCGGCTAAGTTGACATCTGGCACTAGCGCCATCTAGTGTCGGGAAACAGAGCGAAGAGAGAGCTTTCCAGAAAATTACATCACTAATCTTTCAACCGACAGCGCCATCTAGTATCGAATTGAAGAACTAAGCTTTCTGGAAGCCCCAAACTCGAACTTTCTGCGCTTGGTCGGTTGGCGCGTGTATTTACTCGAATATTCTGGATCTTTTCGTGGAAGAGCCCTATATAAAGGCGCTGCAATACGCGATAGGGGAAGTATTGAATTTGGCGAGACAAGCGAAGCTTCGGAACGAAATGAAGTGAATTAGTGTGATGATTTCTTAAATTTACGCGAACACTACACATTGAATAAAACTATTATTTACGGATTTTATCGCGTTTAATTACTTTTAATTTATTTTTATTATTATCCCGACGTTTCGGGTGCTTTACAGCGCCCATGGTCACGGGGGGGACTGAGATGTTTGACGTCCCAATGTCATAGTTAGTCCGGCTACCTTCAGTTTTTTAATATTAATTTTTGGTCCGATTTACGCAAAACGAGCTTATAGTATCATGAAGTCTTGCAGTGGTATGCTTGGGTTTGGGTTTAATTTTGTTAATTATAGGATCCCAAGCAGATGGTAGCACCCAACCATCTTCTCTATTGAAATTTGGATGTTTTTTAATTTCAATAGCCTCGCGTATCATCCTTGGTAGGAATCGGTGTTCTTTTGCGAGAATTTGTGGTTTATCAAATCTAATGTAATGGTGGGGACGATCTTGAACATGTTCGCAGACTGCAGACTTCCCAGAGCGTCGGTGCTTCACATCAGCTATATGTTCCTTCACGCGGGTTTTTATAGATCTCTTTGTTTGACCTATGTAAGAGAGACCACATTCACAATCTAGCTTATACACACCTGCATCTTGTAGAGGAATATTACATTTGATGGATGGTAAAAATTGACTAATCTTCTTCAGCGGCTTGTAGTATGTCTTAATGGACGCTCGCTTCAAGATGTAGCCAATCTTGTCCGTGACTCCTCTAACATATGGTAGTAGAGCAGGCGCGCGCTCGACTGTGGCCGGCTTCACTCGTTCACTGTGACGTAGGCGCGGGACCCGAAGCTTGTTGTCTTGCAATACTTGCTTGACGTGCTGAAGCTCCGCAGCCAGATGTTTTCTGTCACAGATCCCTCGTGCTCTCTGAAACAAAGATTTACCCACGGTAGCTAACTGTGAAGGATGATGGTGAGATTCACCATTTAGATATCGGTTGGTATGGGTCTTTTTCCTATACACAGTGTGACCAATAGTGTTATCAGGATTTCGGATGACTAAAACATCTAGGAAAGCTAAAGAATTATTTGCCTCTAACTCCATTGTGAATTGTATTTTAGAGTTTATGGAGTTAAGGTGGTCTAAAAATGCAGTTACTTTGTCAGATGGTAAAATTGTGAAGGTGTCGTCTACGTACCGCTTGTAGAACCTTGGATTTACAGGAGCAGTAAGAAGGGCTTTCTCCTCAAAGTCCTCCATGAATATGTCGGCGACTATGGGAGACACAGGTGAGCCCATCGCCACCCATACAACCTCGGTGCCGGTGCCGGTTACCGAAGATACACAAACCAAACGCTCCACTACGTCCCATAGTGAGCCAGATCGATTCACCAACTTATAAACTGGCACAATACTTAGCAAAAATACTATCACCACTAAGAGGACATACCAGAGCACACACAAAGGATTCATACCATTTTGTGAGTGAGATAAAAGACCTACATCTCGCTAACAATGAAACTATGGTCAGTTTTGATGTTCAGTCACTATTTACATGCCTACCTATTGTGGACTGCATCTCAATTGTAACTAGGAAGCTAGAAGAAAATAACATGCCTCAAGAATATGCAATACTACTTGAACATTGCCTCACATCTGGCTATCTATTGTGGAAGGAGGAGTTCTACAAGCAAGTAGATGGTGTGGCGATGGGCTCACCTGTGTCTCCCATAGTCGCCGACATATTCATGGAGGACTTTGAGGAGAAAGCCCTTCTTACTGCTCCTGTAAATCCAAGGTTCTACAAGCGGTACGTAGACGACACCTTCACAATTTTACCATCTGACAAAGTAACTGCATTTTTAGACCACCTTAACTCCATAAACTCTAAAATACAATTCACAATGGAGTTAGAGGCAAATAATTCTTTAGCTTTCCTAGATGTTTTAGTCATCCGAAATCCTGATAACACTATTGGTCACACTGTGTATAGGAAAAAGACCCATACCAACCGATATCTAAATGGTGAATCTCACCATCATCCTTCACAGTTAGCTACCGTGGGTAAATCTTTGTTTCAGAGAGCACGAGGGATCTGTGACAGAAAACATCTGGCCGCGGAGCTTCAGCACGTCGAGCAAGTATTGCAAGACAACAAGCTTCGGGTCCCGCGCCTACGTCACAGTGAACGAGTGAAGCCGGCCACAGTCGAGCGCGCGCCTGCTCTACTACCATATGTTAGAGGAGTCACGGACAAGATTGGCTACATCTTGAAGCGAGCGTCCATTAAGACATACTACAAGCCGCTGAAGAAGATTAGTCAATTTTTACCATCCATCAAATGTAATATTCCTCTACAAGATGCAGGTGTGTATAAGCTAGATTGTGAATGTGGTCTCTCTTACATAGGTCAAACAAAGAGATCTATAAAAACCCGCGTGAAGGAACATATAGCTGATGTGAAGCACCGACGCTCTGGGAAGTCTGCAGTCTGCGAACATGTTCAAGATCGTCCCCACCATTACATTAGATTTGATAAACCACAAATTCTCGCAAAAGAACACCGATTCCTACCAAGGATGATACGCGAGGCTATTGAAATTAAAAAACATCCAAATTTCAATAGAGAAGATGGTTGGGTGCTACCATCTGCTTGGGATCCTATAATTAACAAAATTAAACCCAAACCCAAGCATACCACTGCAAGACTTCATGATACTATAAGCTCGTTTTGCGTAAATCGGACCAAAAATTAATATTAAAAAACTGAAGGTAGCCGGACTAACTATGACATTGGGACGTCAAACATCTCAGTCCCCCCCCGTGACCATGGGCGCTGTAAAGCACCCGAAACGTCGGGATAATAATAAAAATAAATTAAAAGTAATTAAACGCGATAAAATCCGTAAATAATAGTTTTATTCAATGAATTAGTGTGCTTAATTATTAGTGTTTTAAACTTTAATTTGTGTAAAGAAAATTAAAGTGTTAATTTAGGCAATTCTATCGGAAATTTTTATTGTCACGAACCTCAAGCTCGTAACAATAATATGGCCTAGACCTCGGAATTACACAACTAAAGCTAGACTCAACGTTACTAAATTTTGACAATTTAAAGTTTGAGTTTAAACTGTAGGCGCTCTCTGAATATCCAATTTAGTTCTTAGAAGTCACAAAGCATCTCCATTTTGGTTTAAGAACAGGTGTGGATGGGCTACAGCAACCACTATTATTGCGCTCGTATATGACACATACTTATATGATGACAAAATGTACTCTAGTAGAATTTTATTATATGGCCAGACAAACCGCCTTCACTTAACACGACCCCTATAGAGTTATACAAGTCGTTAAAACTTTGTGAAACGAGTCAGTAACTTTTCTCATTGTTTCGGCACAGGCACTGCGGTTCCCTGGACCGTTTATCTTTTTATGGGAAGATTGTTTTTGTAATTTTACAGCTACCGCGGTTTGGAATTGAAATACAGTTTGTAATGACTGCGTAAGAAAATCCGTCTCGATCGATCGATCTTTGCCAGAAAAATCTAATTGTTTATCATAGATGCTGGTATACCCATAGACTTGAAATAAAGGCGTAACCTATGTACCATTTTAATTATGTGTTAGACATCCTGACGTCATAGTTAATGCGTTCTAATTCTAAATAAATTTTAATATAATTTTAAACTTTTAATTACGTAAATAGATTTTGAATAAATAAACATCTAATCAATCTATGCATAAATCAAATGAATGTATATTTTTATTTATTTAAAGAACAAAAGCAATTTAAGTTAGATCCCCGCCGGAACCGAGAGAAAATTGTTAATTAAATTTGAAATGCTAATTTAATACACGCTTAATGATGATGGAAACCGTCGTGAGGAAATCGCAATGTCTGAGAAAGAAAATAATTTGACGAATTGAAACTGCAAAATTAGAGGTACGGTAAACTAGTAGGTATATGATTTTTATCAAATAGTTTCCGCGCCAGCAAAATAACCAAATAATATAAGGACAAAATACTAAATGCGGTAACAAATATCGGTTGTATAGGTAAGAATAAAAAAAATATTAGTTTACGGATATGAAATCACATTTCGGCAAAGTGATCATTAGTAAAACTGACACTAATGGTATAGGCTAAAACTAATATATATCCCAAAATTATATTTTAAATTTTATTTTTGTGGGTCCTAAAATGGCATCAATTTGGTAAACAGCCTAAACGGTATTTCGAGGGTCTTATACTTTCAGTAGCTGTACATTGGTTTTTAATCAGTTGTATAATGTAATAGTTTTAATACTTACGCTGTATAGCAGTTTTTTTTTCAACATATTATTTAATTATAAAGATGGAAATTCATGTCTTGGGAACAGTGTTGGATAATATTTATTAGGTTTAACATGATCTTCCAATTGCACTAAATCTTTTTCTTTTTTTCCACATATTGACAACAAATTAAATTTGTTCACTACTCGTACCACACTATATGTGTTTATGTTTATGCAAAACACGCAAAAAGGTAATAACTTATACAGATTTAAATTGTACTTTCGCTGTTGTTTATTTTTTTTAGCTTTATGGCATCCTCATGGAAGTCATAAAACTATTGTTCATAAAAGTTTTCAATTACGGCATAAAATAAATTTTAGAAGGTAGTTTGCATACACCATTGTTCAGAAATAAATTTTGATTGATACTATAATAACATTTAGAGCTAAGCAAGTGACAGTATGCGATAAACAACTTCTATGCAGCTTTAAAGATAAAATCAGATTCAGTGTTACAAAATAATTGTAGTTGTATACTCCTCGGTTCAAATCAAATATTATATCTATTTAAAATTTTATATAAATTTACCGTGAGAAAAAATAGCGTGTAATAGGTGAATGATAGAGAAGTCTAGAAAAAGATTAGAAGAGGTCTTACTAGTGTCGACACAGTCAGATTAGTCTATTTCAGTTATTTCCACAGCATCTTACGGGCTTTTGCTATGGAGAAATGTAACTGATATAGAAACTATTTCTGTTTAGCAGAAAAGGATCATAAAAGCTATTTACGACCTAAAATCTAGATAGCCTCTTAGAGGAAAAACTTGAATAAATAAATATATTAACTTTTGCCTCTCAGTATATTTACGAAATTTTAATATATGTTCACAGTAATAAAGGTAGTTTTAGTAAAAAATGTGATATACACTCTGTAAACACTAGGAACAAACACAAGCTATACTTAGCGGCACAATTAACCGCCCACCCTTTTAAAGTGGCAAATTTTGATGTTATCGCAGTTGTAAGTTATTGGGCATAAATAAGTCAAGTGTGAAAGAAATGTAGTGACGAAAAAATTACAAGCTACCCACTTAACTTTGTTTTTTGACGCATAAGTTGTGAATAGGACAAATATCGAACTTCGTCTCATTATCGTTATCGTTGCCATACTGCTTACATTGCTTCAGTGGCATTAAAAGTAAACAATTTGAGTTTGTTTTGGTTTTGTAACTTAAAGCTAGTGTTTGGACATCACAAACATGCCATTTGATGCTAATTCAGTGGCGAGAGCCGTCGCTCTTATCGACGAAGGGTTTAGTCAGCGTTACGTGGCGCGGAAGCTTGGTGTCGCACGTACCACCTTAAGGGATGCAGTAAAACGGTTTCGGGAAACTGGCTCTTATGAGCGACCAGGACAGGGCCGAAAAAGATGCACCTCCGCTCGTGACGACCGATTTCTTGTGACCAATGTTCTAAGAAATCGGTTCACTACAGCTGTTGAGGCACGAAACCAACTTCTTGAGGTTCGCAATATTCAAATGAGTGAAAAAACAGTGAGAAGAAGTGAAGGAGAGAATGTCCTTGGAGCTTTTCGACCATCTCGAGTGCCACAATTGCTCGTAGGCCACCGGAGAGAAAGACTTCGTTTTTCCCGAGAGCACGCCGAATGGAATATGGAACAATGGAAGAATGTTATGTTTACTGACGAGACAAGAATATGCTTGCACGGTCCTGACGGTCGCCAGCGTGTATACAGACGCAAGAATGAAAGGTTTGCACCATGTACTGTTGTGGAAACAGTTGGTTACCAAGGTGGCTCTATCATGATATGGGGCGGCATTACTTACGAAGCACGCACCGACTTGGTTATCTTCGAAAGAGGTGGAATAAATGCTCAGAGGTATGTAACAGAACCTCATGTAATGCCATTTGCTCCATTTATTGGCGAAGATTTTTTATTAATGCAGGACAACGCTCGCCCCCACGTTGCTAGAGTTGTTACCGCGTACCTGGATACCGTCGGCATTCGAAAATTAACATGGCCATCCCGAAGCCCAGATTTAAATCCTATTAAACACATATGGGACAATTTAAAAAGACGTGTTCGAAGCCGCATACCAGCTCCAACCACCATAGATGAATTAAAACAATCCGTGATTGAGGAGTGGCAGAACATTCCACAACAACAGATCAAAGATGTCATCGGCAGCATGCCAAACCGTTTGATGGAAGTCATGAGGGCTAGAGGTGGAAATACGCACTATTAGAATTCATTTATTCAGCAGATTTTTTATTTTTAAGCCATTTCATCACGTTTGTTAATTTACGGTCAAAGTGTTTTTCAGACTTTTTTATAAATAAACGTAATAATTAAAAACAATATTATCTTTCATTTTACTTCAATATACCTACGTTATAAAATAACATTCACAAGTAAGGCCACAATTTTTTTTACCAAAATCGTAAAAAATCAAGGTGGGCGGTTAATTGTGCCGCTGAGTATAGTTATACCGGTTTCTCGACCCCACAGAGTCAGTTATTCATTCTTGAGGCAATGTCTCAGAAAATATCTTGTATATTAGGTAATTTAAAATAACCAAGTATAAATATTTTAACAAAACATATATAAAAAGGGTTGTGTTTTGTTTATGCGTTTGTGGTCGCTTCCAAGCTATTATTAAAGTAAATTTCGTAAATAGTTTGTACAAAATCTGTGTCATGGGAACATCAAGCAAGCAACCCAGCAGAATTTTATTTTATAAAGTAAACTATACAATTAGAAAGGTTTAATTGAATAATTTATTTTAAAAAATTAAGTCTTACTGGGCTGCTTGCTGGATCTTCCCTGGACGGAGGTTTTTTTTCCGAACTAGTGGTAAAATAAAAAATGACTTTCAATGTGAATCACATGTGATCTATATTGAATAAAAAATTATTCTATTCTATAATAAGCAAATTGAAAGATTACAATCCGCATTAACGTCATTAGTCTGATATGCACACAACCATATCATTTACTTTGTAATCCACTAACTTTCGAGGATATCAATCATCTCTGTGTATATTTCGGAAACTATTTCGCCTGCCAGAAAATAGCACCAGCTTATGTAAACATGTTTCATAATATAATACATAGCTAATTAAAAGTTTCCGGTTGCGCCGTGCCGGGCGCACGGCGCATACAGAGTTAATTATCCAATCTCCTAGCTCTTGGGGACAAAATGTTGGAGACTAACTAATACGGAGCACGAATTTAAATATAGATGATCACTATTTTTGGTTATTTATTTTAGAAATAAGTAAACATTTAATAAAATTATTTTTACAATTTTTATAGCGTTTACTTAACCGACTTCTAGATCTATGTTATATATTCGACGCGTATTTTTTATGCATGTTCACAGATTTTTCGGAAACGACTGAACGGATTAAAATGACTCTTTTTTTTTTAAATAAGCTATATACCTTAAAAGTGCCCTATACAAATTTGAGGAAAAAGATTTCCCCTAAGGGTGAAAAAATACGGAAAGAGGTATTTGTTAAAACTATTAAGACTTTTTTACTGGCCGTAAAAGAATAAAACTTAGAAAAAAACCCGTCGTCAAAAACAAAAAGGAGTAATTACCACATTATAGCTTCCGAAGTTGGGGGGAGGGGGTTCTTCGATAGAATATGTCTTAGCACAATCTGCAGAAGCTATTAAATGGAAGTTATTGTATTATTTTTAGATTTGAAGGTTTTCGGTGACTGCACTAATCCATAAATAAGTCTACATTAAAACAACATTAAAACGAAACAATATTTTTTAAATTTTATTAATTTTTTGCAATAGCAATTATTATAAAAACTGGTCCAGTAAAGATTTTATCTTATTTCAATTTACGGAGACGTTTTGAGTGCTTTGCCAGCATCCATATTCACGGGGGAGCTTAAGGTTTATCCGAGATTTTTTGATTCTATAGCTTGCACCAAAAGAAGCAAATAGTGTAACTAACGCTAGTCGATAGTCATTGGTAGCGCTATAATGGTAAGGTGAAATAAAATGAATAAATAATATTTACTAATTTCTCATTCTGTGGTTTGTAGTGTAAAATTAGTACACAACAGTTCATTATGTACAGTAGTACTTGATCAGTTATCCTTGTAGTTGTACATTTATTCTTTCTATAAAATAGATAAACAAATTACGCTTGTAATGTGGATATAAATTTAAAATAAAATATTTAGCTTAGAGATAAATTATATATACACATCAAACAAAATTGTTCAAATATTCCACGTTTAAATTGATTGCTGCAAACAAGAAACGATTAAGAATTTTGAGTGTTAAAACCTCCTTTCGTATTAAAATGTAAGAGAAATTTTTACTGTAGAATTATGTACGAGAATAATTTTCAGCATCAACCTACAGAGAGCCCCACACGGCTCACACCTAATCTTCACCCTAATCTGGACTTGCCCTGATCGCTACACTTGCAAAGCTCGAATATACAAGCGTACAAACGCTTGGCGAAGGTGCAAATTTATAAGAATGTTATAAAGCAAACAGGTAAAGCACAATAGAAGCTTTACCTGTTTGCTTTATAACATTCTTATAAATTTGCACCTTCGCCAAGCGTTTGTACGCGCCGGATTACCAGCCGCTTCAGTCGAAGTAACTTAGCAAAAATAAGAATGCGTTTCTGCATAGTACAAATACTATACTACATAATATATACATATTATGTAGTATAGTATTTGTACTAGTTATAGTTGTTTTATAGAGTTTCTTGCTCCACTGCACGTGCCATTGATTTTGCTGTTGCAGATCTAATGAGGAAAAGGTTAGTTTTTTTTATAAAGAGTTTCAGGTTTTGTATCTATATAAATTTAAAATATATTTATATAAATGACGGCTCCCTGGCGCTGTGGCTTAGCAATAAGTTGCTGCGCTGGGGACCGCGGGTTCAAGTTTTTGTATGGCCTATAAAAAATAATCGTTCCGGGTCTGGATATTTGTCCTTGTGCAATTTACGTTTGTAAACTGCCTACACGATCCGAGTGTGGGGGTAGTTTTCATAAAAAAAATCATTACAATATCTAGTTCGTGCCAAATTGATTGAGAAAAACCGACGATGACCTCAGATATGAACCGAGTGTCAAAAGGTGTAACTTACAAAATCGCAATTTAGATGTGATAACAATATTTAAATATTGATATTATTCGCACTTCTAGGTTAGCACATATGTTTTTTTTGTTTCTTAAATAATATTGTTTGTGGTTCCTATAAACATCGTAAAATCTTAAGGTACATCGCAAAAAATGTTTTATATTTTATATTTCAATTTATGGTAAGTAACGCAGCAATTCATTTAATAATAGTTTCATATAAAAAAAATATTTGAAGCAATATAATCACCATATTGAGCTTTTGCAAATTCATCCCTTTAAAATCAACAAAACGCGCGTTACGTCAGTTCGTTCTAAAAGAAACGTAACAATGGCAGCCAGAGATGCGTTAGTTTTTTGGGCCGGCCCGCACGCACCGAATAAAAATAAAGTTCTTATATAATATTGAAAATAAAGTTTTATCTTTTGAATAAGTACGTACTTATTCGGTGTCGTTATCACTCGAATCTTTTTATGTGTTATAAATTAAAGCTTTTTGTTGTTAAATGAATAAAGTACTTTATAACAATAGATGATTTTTCTACTACAGCGATCTTTTACATAACTTTTTTAATAATAGTTAATAAATATATATTATATTAATCATTACAAAAAAAATCATAATAAATGAAGAAATAAAAAGTGCCTATATGTTGAAGGTTTGTAGTCCCTGGTTAAATGACCGAAAGTTCAATGTCCGTTTTTCTCAATCGATTTGGCACGAACATATAGAAGTAACATTGTGCATATTTGTTTATAATTACTAAATAATAAAGTAAGATCGTATAGTATCGTAGATCGTATAGACTGTAGATGTATCGTTAACTGAAAAGGAAATCTTATTGTCCTCCGATAAAGTTAGTCATGCATATACATATTTTCCATATGTAAAATAGTCTGACGATTTGGAGTAGAGTAAAAGGTGGGCCGTGTAGTGGCGGTTGAGAATATCCACTACCCCATATCTTCCCGTGGGTGTCGTAAGAGGCGACAGAGGGAGACAGAAAGGAGATGGGCAGCAGCATCTTCCTGATAACAACAATAACATAATAAAAAAACTGCGGTTGCCAACCCGCTCGCCAAGCGTGGCAACTATGGCAAATATCCCCCCATGAGTAACGACGTAAATAAACGGCCCCCAGTCCCCGGCGGCCCCGCTATTCCTGACTACGGTGGCGACCATGGTAACGGCGGGGCAGGGGGTGCTAAGAATCTCCGATGGAGGTTCGGTTGCCACCTACGACGACTCGACCTGGCAACGTATAACGCACGCACCCTGAGGACTGACGAGAAGATACTGGAGCTGGAAGAAGAGGTAGACAAGTTGCGATGGCATATTATTGGATTATCTGAGGTCCGAAGAGAGGGGGAGGACACGTTAATCCTCGAGTCCGACAACTTGTTCTATCACCGGGAGGGCGACCATATGTGCCAAGGAGGTGTGGGATTTATCGTCCACAAGTCTCTCGTCAACAACGTTGTAAAGATTGGGAGTGTGTCGACGAGGGTCGCGTACCTGATACTCAGAATCACCAAACGGTATTCGCTGAAGGTTATACAGGTTTTCGCACCAACCTCGGCACATCCCGATGAGGAGGTGGAGGAAATGTATGAGGATATTTCTAGAGCCATGCATTCCTCCAAAACCCACTACACGGTGTTGATGGGAGACTTCAACGCAAAACTAGGCACAAGAGAAGGCGGTGAGCTGAAGTTAGGGAAATTTGGAGTAGGGCAACGGAACCGTAGGGGCCAGCAGCTGGCCGACTTTATGGAGAAAGAGGGACTCTTTATGATGAACTCTTTCTTCCAGAAGCGGCCCCACAGGAAGTGAACCTGGTCGAGCCCCGACGGTTCGACAAAAAATGAGATTGACTTCATTATGACGACCAGACGCCAACTGTTCAGTGATGTCTCAGTGATCGCAAGGGTGAAAACCGGCAGCGATCACCGAATGGTTAGAGGCACACTGAACCTAAACGTTAAGTTGGAGATGTCTCGTCTAATGAAGTCAACGCTCCGTTCCCCTCGTGCTCTAATCCAGAATCCCGAGACTTTTCAGCTCGAGTTACGTAACCGCTTTCAGTGCCTAGAAGATTGCAATGCAGTGGACGATATGAATGACAAGCTCGTGGAATCTGTCCATGCGGTCGGAGCTAAGTTCTGCAAGACCCGCCGCAGAAGAACACAAAAACTCTCCGATCACACTCTTAATCTCATGGCTGTTAGACGGGAGATGAGGCTGCAATCGTCAACAGATTTGACAGCATACGGGCAACTGAACAGACAGATCTCCAAATGCATGCGGTGACACTTACGCAACTTTAATACTACTCGTATTAAAGAAGCGATCGAGCGGAACCAGGGCTCCAAAGTCTTTGCCAGAGATCTGTCTGCCAGAAAGAGCCAACTGTCAAAGCTGAAGACTGAGTGTGGCAGCATCGTTCCCGGGACACCTGAGATTTTGAGTGAGATTGAGAGGTTCTATGGGCAGCTGTACACATCATCGTTGGAGCCACACGCAAGTGTGAGTAAAGATCCAAGAGCAAGTCTTACCCGACACTATTCCGATGATATCCCGGACGTCAGTCTGAGCGAGATTAGAATAGCTCTCCAGCACCTTAAAAACCCCAGGCGAGGACGGAATTACAGCGGAGTTTCTGAAAGCGGGTGGAACACCGGTACTTGAAGTCCTTCAGAAGCTCTTTAATTCCGTCCTCCATGGTGGCACTACTCCGGAGGCGTGGAGCAGAAGTGCGGTGGTCTTGTTCTTTAAGAAAGGCGACAACGCTCTCTTGAAGAACTACAGACCGATTTCCCTTCTGAGCCGCGTCTACGTGCTGTTTTCGAGAGTCATTACGAATCGTCTCGCACGCAGACTCGACGACTTCCAGCCTCCCGAACAAGCCGGTTTCCGAAAAGGCTTCAGTACCATAGACCACATACATACCCTGCGGCAGATTGTACAGAAGACCGAGGAGTACAATCTGCCACTTTGCCTGGCGTATGTGGACTATGAGAAAACCTTTTGATTCCATCGAAATTTGGGCGGTGCTACAGTCCCTTCAGCGGTGCCAAGTTGACTGTCGGTATATCGAAGTGCTGAAGAGTTTGTACAGTAGGGCTACGATGGCTATCCGAGTACAGAACCAGAGTTCGAAATCTATCCAACTGCAGAGAGGTGTAAGACAGGGTGACGTTATATCACCGAAACTCTTCACCGCTGCGTTGGAAGACGTTTTCAAGCTACTGGACTGGAAAGGATACGGTATTAACATCAATGGCCAGTACATCACTCACCTTTGATTTGCCGACGATATAGTCCTTATGGCAGAATCGCTGGAGGACCTTAGCACTATGCTCAATGACCTCAATGGTGTCTCCCAACGGATAGGTCTTAAGATAAACATGGACAAAACAAAGATCATGTTCAATGTCCATGTCACACCTATGCCGGTAGTTGTTGGGAGCACTATGCTCGAAGTTGTTGACGAGTACGTTTACCTGGGACAAATAGTCCGACTAGGTAAGTCCAACTTCGACCGAGAGATCAATCGACGGATTCAACTCGTCTGGGCGGCGTTCGGGAAATTACGACACATCTTCTCGTCAGGTACGTACCTCAATCTCTGAAAACTAAAGTGTACAACCAGTGCGTGTTGCCGGTGATGACTTACGGATCAGAGACGGGGTCCTTCACTGCTGGCCGTATGAGGACGCTCAAGGTCGCTCAGCGAGCTATGGAGAGGGCTATGCTCGGAGTTTCTCTGCGTGATAGACTCATAAATGAGGATATCCGCAGTAAAACCGGAGTGACCGACATAGCCCAACGGATTAGTAAGCTGAAGTGGCACTGGGCCGGCCATATAGCTCGAAGAACTCATAACCGATGGGGAAGAAAGGTTCTCGAGTGGCAGCCTCGTACCGGTAGGCGTAGTGTAGGGCAACCCCCCACTAGATGGAGTGACGACCTGTTAAGACATGCAGGAAGTCGATGGATGCAGGTGGCTCAGGACCGTGCTTTGTGGCGTTACTTGGGGGAGGCCTATGTTCAGCAGTGGACTTATGTTGATGTAATGATGATGATGATGATGAAAAGGTGCTAGAATATTGTTACTGCAGTTACCGACCCTCCTACCGAGTATGGCGCTTACAAAATGTCTGCCAACTTTGACACTGAAGATGTGAGTAAATCCGAGATTCTCATACAGATGTCACAGAGGTTCAGCTTTCTTGCTTTGTGTAACTAAAATAAATCAAGGTAACAAATAATTTACTTTCTATAAAATTCCTACGCATTTGTTTCAAGGATGTTAAACATAGAGTCGCACGAAATATTTATGAACTAAAACTGGTAATAGCATAGTCTAATGTAAGTCTAGACTACATTTTCGGATCTGGGATAGTATTAACTAAGTATATTTTATAGGGACCGTGTTTTGTGATAATTCTTGGTGAAGGCATATGTTTAAAATTCAATTAAAATACGTGTCAACCCTTAATGAAATTGGCTTACACGAACTATTGACCATAGATTTTATTGAAAATTAATATAAAATATTTAAATTAATAAATGATGAACCATAGTAGCTCAGGGGCTAAACGCTCGCACTAAAATTCACGGTACGCGAGCAACACGGATTTGATTCCCGCCGCCACCAACTAAATTGTTGCAATTTTAAATTCTAAATTATGACGAACTCAGCGGTAAAGAAAAATATCGTGAGAAAAATAGGCGTGAAGTTAACACGCATTGGAGCAGCTCGATATAAATATTTTGCTTAATTATCCTTTCAGAAATGAGAGAACTGTGCCTAGAGTTGACAGATTAAGAAACCGAAATCTCTAAACAATATTTAAAATAGCTGAATAATTTAATTTTTATATAATTTATAGAATCAGACATAACTATGTGGAAATCCATTATATTAAAGATCTTAAAAATAAATTTGCTTATATTCGCAGAATAAAATAAAATGTTGTGTCTTACCTAGTTTGAAGAGCATCTCTCGCCCTCCATCTGTGTTCACTATCCTATATAATTATAGTGGCACGCTAGTGCATATAATTGCGTGCACTGTTCCCATTATCACTAATCCCAGCACCACTAATCCCAACTACTAACACTACACAACTACACTAGAAAAGCCAACACCGTCGATAATACGACACGTGTTTCGCCTCTACTCTACATAAGGCATCCTCAGGTGAAGCATACTCTACGTAGCTGACCGTTAGTTAAGTGAAATGTTCTTACGCGGATATAAGCAAATTGATTTTTAAGAACTTTCTTATGAATTTTCGCTGGATAAAATAAGAATTGTCTATTAGATATAACATAATACAAGTTATACAATATGGTTGATCTAGTGGTTATAAACGCGATTGCTGGTCATGAAATCCCAGGTTCAAATCCCGGGTCGTGCCAAAATCAGTTATCGGGCTTTTCTGTCAAGACATTCTTAGTAGCTGCCCGGAGTCAGGAAGTTGGTGGTATCTCACCCCCGTGCCTCGAAAAGCAGAAGCCGTTGATCCTGCGCCAGATCTCTCTCCGGTCGTGTTGAATTACTGTCCCATCGGACTATGAGAGTGAGGGAAAAGAGAGAGCACTTGTGGTTGCGCATACACTTGGACTGGCCGCCACGCCGCGCTGTAAATTTCACAGTACACGATCAATCTGGATTTAAACCCCGTCGCCGCCAATAAAATTGTTAATTGCGATTTAAATTGCAACTGCATTGTTAAATGCTACGCGTTGAAGGAAAACATCGTGAGGAAACCTGCATTTCTTAATAATTAATATATTTTTTAAAGTTTTGCATTACTTTCCGCCAACACGCATCGGGACAACGCGACTGACACTTCCTTGCCGTAAAACCCTTTCAGAAATGAGAGAAAGCACGAAATATAGAAGTTCATAAGCTCGTACACGTCTTGATTTATTATTCATTCTGACTTTGGTATATCGACTAAACGCCTACGTGACGTAGAGTTTAAAGTTCGTGAATGCCCGAAAAATATTTTTAATTCTAAATGCGATCATTTAGAATTAAAAATATTTTATCTGAACAATATAATTTCATATTAAATAGGAAACGTACTCGATTAATTTAACTCTAATTTAAAGTGAAACACAATTAATCTATCCATAAATCATGATTATAATTTTATAGACATGAACCATTTCAAGCGGTTGGACGTTTTCTTGTAAATTAACGCAGATATCTAGATCTATTACTGGCTATCTAAATAGCCAAAGAGGCTATAAATGCGTCCGCGTGTTGAATTTATAACGTGTTAATAAGATTTCGCGGTTAATATTCCGTCGAGCAACGCTTAACTGCCCGGCTTACCGTTATTGTTATTATTTGCAACCGAATATAGGGCACATTCCTCTCTCTACAGTATGGTCATTTACCGATAACTATCCTTTCTTATGCCCGCAAATTACGGAAATGATGCGATATCTCTGACTTCACTTATGAAATATTGCATACTACGATCTGACAATGTAGTTCTTCAGTAACTGCCCCGGCTACTGTTTTTACAAAATAACTTCGTCAACTTGGCTGACTCGTAGTTATTTTTTTATAGCATAAGGGTGACAAACGAGCGCACAGCCCACCTGGTGGTAAGTGGACGCTGTGGCCCATAGACATCTACATTTACCCTCGATTAAGAATCACAACGCAGATGCGTTGTCACCCTTGACGACTGAGATGAAATGCCTCGTTACCAGTAAAAAAGGGTGTCCGGATCTCTACACTCACCATACGAAATACAGCAGTAATTTTATGCTGGTATTTTGTGAGAGCGTGGTCCTTCCCCGGTCGAGCCGACCCATTAATAATATAGCTGCAGCGTAGCACTACCACGTATAAATAATTCCCCGGTCTAAAGCCATAACCAGCTTTGACAATCGAAAATTACCTTAAAATTCACAGCCAAACATGTTTACACACTGTGAGCGCACAAAGTGATATTTTCGCACTAACTTTGAAATTAATTTCACAGTAGTGCAAGAAATCATAATATGCTGAGCATAGGCCTCAACATACATTGCCTCATGGAACGGATATTTGCTACAGTTTCCACGTATGGGAGGTGGGTTGGCGAGCCTCGTTTCGTTGAGCCTCGCGAGTTTTGTTGAAAACACGGTGAATTTATATAAGTAAAAAGTAAAGTTACAGCCTATATACGTCCCTCTGCTGGGCACAGGTCTCCCCTCATTTCTTAGACGGTTTTAGGGCAAGGAAGTGTCCGCCGCGCTGCCCCAATGCGTGTTGGCGAACTTCGCATGTCTTCGAAATATTTTTTTCTTATTCCTCAGACTTGCAGGTTTCCTAACTTACCTTAACCTAACCTAAGACCTTCACCATGCTAGGTATCCTCACGATGTTTTCCTTCACTGCCGAGCTCGTGGTAAATCAGCACTTAAAATTGCAATTAACAATTTCATTGGTGCCGGCGGGAATCGAACCTGGGTTACTCGCGTTCTGTTATATTTACAGCGAGCGTTAACCACCTGAGCTACCACGGCTCCACGGTGAATTTATACGTTGAATGCAAATTATAACATAACATAAACACTCACGCCTGTCACCCAGAGGGGTAGGCAGAGACTACAGACTTCCATTTGGCACGATCCTGACACACCTCTCTCGCCTCCTTCACATCCATACACCTACGCATGCATGCTCGTCGGTTAAGGGTACTCCTAATTTGGCCCGTTTTCAATAAATCGCCAATTTGGTCGATAAATTTTCGCCTAGGACGTCCCTTTCCGACTCTGCCATTCACTTCTGCAACATAAATTTTCTTTGTCACTCTTTCCTCATCCATTCTTTCCACATGACCAAACCACCGAAGCATTCCTTTCTTAATCCTGGTCACAACATCATCTTGCAAACCACACTCTTCTCTTATCACACACACAAATTATTTTACAAATTAATTTACGACTAATGGTCAAATTGACTTACTTCTTGACGTTTGATACATCTGTCTTACGAATACATTTATCACTGTCCCTTTCGATTGGATCGCTGATTATTTATCACTATATATATATATATATATATATATATATATATATATATATATATATATATATATATATATATATATATATATATATATTGACTATTTTCTGTTTCTGCGTGATTGTTATCGAGTCTTGAATTCATATTTTGAGTTTTGAGGACAACACTTACTAGCGCACCACGGCGAACTATTCATATGATGTATAGGTATTGTAAGATCAAACTCCAGAAAGATTTCATATATAATAGTAACTTATTTAATATCCTTCCTTATAAGATTAGTACAATAATTACTAATTTAAAGGTCAATGCTTTTTTACACTTTCATATACCCGTTGGCATTTCATATTCATAATAATATACTAACATAATTATGAAATTATAATAAAATGTTTTTTTTACCTAACAAATACCTAACAAAAATCATATTACGTCAGTACTTTCCTACATTTATGGATTTGTTCATTTGTGCATATTTGAACGTGCGACATTGGCATTTCATATTCATAATAATATACTGACATAATTATGAAATTATAATAAAATGTTTTTTTTTACCTAACAAATTTTACCTAACAAAAATCATATTACGTCAATACTTTCCTACATTTATGGATTTGTTCATTTGTGCATATTTGAACGTGCGACATAAAAGCTAGAAAATATCAGTGTACTAGCTCTTATAATACAAACTGAAGAACTATTACTAATATAGTCATTGACCTGCTACAATGTAGTCGTCAGAATGGTTCAGTCAGACTTGACATTATTGCATTAAACCAATATCCAACAAAAACTGAAATTAATTCATCAAGATGGCGTTTAGTAAACCGCCAATAAGCAAAACTGTCTTATTAACGAAGCTTCGACATTGTCTGGGAATCCAGTTACTGATTTAAAGGAGTAAACAAGTTTGACTCATGCTTTCTACGATTCTGCGAGGAATGCTTACGTAGAAAATATACTTTTTGTTACATCCAACGATTATGATTCATTCAGAATCTGTAATTTTATTCGATTGTAGTTTCATTTATGTTAATTGCATGCAAACGTAATTCTTCATTTCGTGTAATCAATTTCCAATACAATGTAATATTGTTTCAAAGACATTTAAGTAGTAGTAGTATATTTAAATTTCTTTGGGAATAAATGACTATGACTATGACGCTCTTATTCTTCTTCTTTGCAGGCTGTCTTTGTTTGAAGTTATCTGCAGGTGTTCATTGACTGCAGCTCGTTTGTTACTTTATCGTTCATCATCATCATGATCATTACAGTCCTTCACAAGTGTAGGTACTGCTGAACATAGTTAAAACTCCCCCAAGGAATATCACAAAACCTGGACCTGAGCCACCTGAATCCATCGACTTTCTCTTACCTTATTAAGTCAGACATCGTCTTACCAGGTCGCCACTCCAACCAGTGGGGAGCTGTCGTCAGTTCGCTTACCGGTACGAGGCTGCCACTCGAGAACCTTTCTTCCATGCTCCGTTTATTACTTCACTTTTATAAAAAAAATACCTATTTGTCTCTGATTTTAAACACAAATGCATTTCATCTTTCATCATTCAAATCATTATGCCTTTCAAAAGGAAATATAAAAACAATTCTCACTTACAGTTATGTTAATCATGGTTGATGTTACCGCGTGGGTCGCACTCGCAGTCGTCTAGCACAGTACAGCGCAGCGTGATAAACACATTTCATATACATCTCTCACGCAGCTTTCTCTCGCTACACGACACGTCATCGGTTCAGCCTGTGGTTCAGGGCTCGACTTCTGATATGTGTCAAGTATCCGTTAACAATAACAAATCGCTTCGAGTCGCATTAGAAAAACTAAATTTCAATCACATAATAACTTATTTTCAAGTATTTAATTTTTCTCTTTGATATAATCTTTATACGCTTATTTTTGATGTTTAAAAGCCAGGTAACATGATAACCTGTTACCTCATAACCTCTTAGACGCTAAATCTTTGAACGCTATCCAAAAACAGTGTCTAAAAGGTTTTATTAAAGCTCTTAAAGACTTAACCAATGGACATTTATAAAAAAATGAAATACGTGTCACGCAAATGCTTTTTAAGCTAATGGACTACAAGTTTCGAATATGAAATGTACTTTGCGTCTTGTGTTGGAATAACTACGATTACTGTGGTATATCTTCTCTCAAATTCGTGTTTTACGTCATAACTACCTACATATTATTTCATTGTTCATTGAAACGTTCCTTAGTTAAAATATTTGTGTTATTTGTCTGTGGCGTAAGATATCACGTCCATCTCGTCATGTAAGCTTGTTAACTAAGGACACCTACTCAATATTACAGGAACTCTTATCTAATTTCTGCTGTTAAATATCAGTGCTTGCATTGCTGTATTCCAGTCTAAAGTGTAACGAGTCAGGCTGTGAGGCATTCCAGCTCAGTCCTCAGAGGTGACAATGTATCTCTAGTCTTCTTTGTTTAAAATTAGCTGCTTTTTTGCTTAAATTTTCACGGAGAGCTGTAGCTACTTACCGTCAGATGAACTAAATATAATCATAAAACATTTTCTCCATCTCATGATAAGAGATTTTGGACCACAATTTTTCTCATAAAAGTGGATGCCGTGGCACATAAACACCTACATTTCTAAGGATCCATTCTTGTTGTGCCGATCACAGCGTGCAGTGTGGCTCTACCACGTAGTAAGACATAGAGAATAGTAAGAGCTGACTATACTGCTTCCTATCTGCTATCTACAAGTCTTAAGTTTAGTTAAGTTTAGTTTAACATTATGGGGACTGGTTCTCGATACTACGCGTACAGGTTTTTCGAAATCATTCGGCAGTCAAAACATTGTTCATCAGTCATCAGCATTTATTGTGTTTACGTAGAAACTTAAAAATAACCTTATATTATATAATCACAGTAAACATATACGTACCTAGAAAATAAATACACCGTGTAGTGGCAACATATAAGAATCCACGACCCAATATCATCCCGTGATTTCGTACAATACCACGGAGAGAAATGGAACAGGAAATAGGCAGTAGCATCTTAGCCTTAGAGCCGTGGTAGCTCAGATGGTTAGCGCACTCTGTAAATTTCACAGTACGCGAGAAAACCGGGTTCGATTCCCGCCGGCACCAATGAAATTGTTAATTGCAATTTTAAGTGCTGATTTACCACGTGCTGGGCGGTGAAGGAAAACATCGTAAGGAAACCTGCATGTTTGAGAAATAAGAAAAAACAAAAAAAAATAATTCGAAAACATGTGAAGTTCGCCAACATGCATTGGGGCAGCGCGGCGGGCAATTCCTTGCCCTAAAACCTCTCAGAAATGAGGGGTGGACTGTGCCCAGCAGTGGGACACGCATTTAGGCTGTAACTTTTATCTTCCTGATAACAACTCTTAATATAGAAACTTAAGTTCCATAGCTAGCCCACCTCTCGCGTAACTATGGAAAATCATATATTGAGTTGACTTTATCCAGCAATGAACTTAAACATGGCTATTAAACATGAATAATAAATTAAGTTATTATTACATTCCCTTTTAAAATAATTCGTATAAAGGGCGGGCTTAATGTTTTCTATCAGACAACCCATTGAGTAGTGAAAATTTGACGTATGTGTTGAAAAAATGAAAAAAAAAAAATACATTCAGTCGAAAAATTATCGGAAATGGATGATTTGTTTATGGTTAAAAATTCATTTTTCTTGTTGTTAGATTGGCACAACTGTTTTCCATTTTGGCGCGAAGTTTTAGTTGCATCTGTTATAGAGATTAAATACAGTGTTGTTTTTAGTTATATCTAGTGTTGCTTAGGCTTAGTTAAGGCTTACGGTGAAACGACTTCATCAAAGACACGTGCTTATGAGTGGTACAGAGCGTTCAAAAGCGGTCGAGATGTGATGGAAGATTAGCCTCGCTCTGGTATCCCATCAATTCAACTGAAGTTAACATCGCAAGAGTGAAGGGAACAGTGACTGAAAATCCTCATTCAAGTTTGAGAGAGATAACCGCCGAACTCTCTGTGTCTCACGAATTGATCCGTACCATTTTAATTAATCACTTGGGTATGAAACGTGTTGCCGCTCGGTTAGTCCCAAAAGACCTGAATTTTTTCCAAAAACTCAACCGCATAAGAGTCGCTGAGGACATGCCAGAACGAGTCCATTCCGACCCAACATTCATGAAACGCATTGTTACTGGTGACGATACGTGGGTTTACGAGTTTGACGTGCAAACTAGTCAACATGCTTCGGAGTGGCGTCTTCCAACTGAAACAAAACCGGAAAAATCACACCAAAGTATACTTTAAATGTTAATGTGATATGATATATTGTCATCATCACGTTTCTCTGTCGATTCCACAGCGTCAATATTTATAAACAAGTAGTAATGAGCCCATAACTGTTCCATCACTATGACACAACGTACCATGATACATTGCGTAGGTATCTAATTAACATTCAACTATGAACATACGTGGGCATTCTTGTTTCCAATTCTCCACGAGGACAGCGCGTTAGCATACAATGGAACTGACGACGAAGTTAACGCTCTCAATTACTGGGTCACCGGTTCGATTGTTTCGTATTATAATTAACGTTACGGATTATGTTTCAAGATGACATTTGGAGTTTGACAGTTCTGGTTCAATAAAAATCACTGAATATATTGGAAATTATAAATTAACTGATATAACTTTAAAATAAATGACAGTCGTATAATCGAATTACGACAACGGTGTTATTTCACAATACATGGGTATCTATTGGCCAAATCAACCATACTCAAACGCTATTCAATTTGTCAGTCACTCCATCAGTCACAGTTTTACAGTCACTTTGACATAAAATGATAGAGACGGCACCAGAATTAAAAGCATCTTAGAATCAGGGTTTGAGTATATGAGCATAGAATGATTTCTTAAATTTACGCGAACACTACGCATTGAATAAAACTATTATATACGGATTTTATCGCGTTTAATTCAACTTTAATTTATTTTTACTATCCCGACGTTTTGGGTGCTTTACAGCACCCGTGGTCACGGGGGGTCACGTGTCCCGTATATCCGTAAATAATAGTTTTATTCAATATGTGAGCATATGTCACTTCTCTCGTATTCTCAATCTCAATGACTTCCTCGTTGGTCGAGCCAAAAAATCAATTATTAAGTTTTTTCGTCATAAAATTCTCAGCTGCCCTGAGTCAGGAAGTTGGTGGTGTCTCACCCCGTGCCTCGGAAAGCACGTAAAGCCGTTGGTCCTGCGCCTGATCTCTCTCCGGTTGTGTCGGTTTACCGACCCATCGGATTATGAGAGTGAGGGAATAGAGAGTGCACCTGTGCTTGCGCATACACTTGGGCACTATAATCCTGTCCTGCACCGACGGCTAGTCTCCGTTGAGGCAGGCCGCCGTGACCGAAATTTAGTCTGGAGGACATTTTTATTATTCTCAATTTCATTCAACTTCATTGATAAATAACGTAGTGTTGATTTCTTATTAACGATGAAGAAAACATTTCGTTACATATTTTGTTTTTATTTTTTTAAACTAAAGTAACAATAAAGAAGGCTACAGATGCGCGGTTAACCCTGAAGACTAAGATGATGACTCACAGTACTGTCTTTCTATACTCCTTAGATTGGAAAACAGCATTACAAGCACTGTTATTTGATAGGCATAGGTGAGAAGACCGATGGTACACTCACAGTCAATTCCTAGTTAGAAAAGAAGTCCTACCACATTATGACAGAAAAATATCCATATCTATAGCGCAAAATGTATTATACATTTCCGGTACTCTCTTTTCTTAAACTCATAATAAAGGTTAATTCAGACCACATATATTACATACAATCTTACAATTTAATCGAGGAGAATAGGCATTCTTTATCAAATCACACGTTATTTTAGCGTCATGTTACATTGAAATAGACTCAAAACCGATTAAAATATGAAAACAATTATCATTACGTAAACGAAAACAAGTGAGACTAATCAAAGTAATCTTTCCAGTCTCCGCATACCAATGGATTTTACGCAAAGTACCGCTAAATTAAATACGTTGACTGTTCAAGAAAGCGGTCGGCACAAGTTTAAAGAAATGAGGGCATTTGAAACTGTTAGGATGCAATCAATTGATAGCGGTCCGCATCGCTGAGTAATTGATGTGTTGTACACTTTGAGAAGAACTGACTGCTTGACGAGCTTGCGCTGCGTTTGGACCGGCAAATTCACTTGCTCAACAGTTGTAAACTAACGAAATAATAATAAAATGTTATTTAGATTTATATCATGTGAATACCGCAAATATCTATGATTCTAGTCATATATTTATTTTGCAGTTTATTTTCATTTTTTTACCACATTACTGCTCGTGTGCTGTTTAACTTGGCCACGAAATTATGATTTTTTTAAATATTAGTATTCTTATTAATTAACATTACTAATATTCCTTTTAACCACTCGTGGTAAGCTTGAAACGCCTGTGTTAGGAGTGGTTCACAACAGTAGTCAAATGGCGGATTCGAACCCACGAACTTTTCGTTCGCGAGACGAGTTCACGATCCGCGCCCAGCCATTAGGCTACTGTCGCTTCTGTTTATAATTAATTATATTTATAGATTAGACATTTTAATTTCATAACGCGACGCAGCTGTCAATATCCTACTCGTACTTATGTGTTCTTACGTGTCAATCCATACCAGTGGTGGAGCTGTTATCGCGCAAAAATACTGTAAAAGAAAAACGTAACAAACGAACAACCGAGGACTAAATCACACTTTTGAGGCTTCCGAACGACTCTGTAATTATACAACAAGCTACCCGAAGCGTTGGCCGTCTGCCAACGTTCCGTGTACGGCGTGAAATCCTCCTTTTCACATAGCTACAGCGTAGCTCTACCACATATAAAACCTTATCTTAATACCGTGTCTATTAGGAAAATGTACGTACATATCAAAATGAAAATTGAATAGCATTAAAATGTGTGGCACACGGTAATACAATCGTGCCACGGGAATACATTTTTTCCGATGTAGCTCCGTCATCATCATTATCATCATTACAGCCCTTCACAAGTCCACTGCTGAACATAGGCCTCCCCCAAGGTATGCCACAAAGCACGGTGCTGAGCCTCCTGCATCCATCGACTTCCTGCATATCTTACCAGGTCGTCACTCCATCTAGTGGGGGGTCGTCCTACACTACGCCTACCGGTACGAGGCTGCCACTCGAGAACCTTTCTTCCCCATCGGTTATCGGTTCTTCGAACTATATGGCCGGCCCATTGCCACTTCAGCTTACTAATCCGTTGGGCTATGTCGGTCACTCTGGTTTTACTGCGGATATCCTCATTTCTGAGCCTCTCACGCAGAGAAACTCCGAGCATAGCCCTCTCCATAGCTCGCTGAGCGACCTTGAGCGTCCTCATACGGCCAGCAGTGAAGGACCACGTCTCAGATCCGTAAGTCATCACTGGCAACACGCACTAGTTGTACAATCTAGTTTTCGGAGATTGAGGTATACCTGACGAGAAGATGTGTCGTAATTTCCCGAACGCTGCCCAGCCGAGTTGAATCCGTCGATATATAAATACATGAATATAATGTAGCTCCGTACGTGCATTCATTTAATTATTGCAGCCTATCAAAACTCTACTACCGAACATAGGCCTTCAGCATATATTGTGTCATAGGAGGGGGGGGGGGATATTTTGGTAGGCATAACAGGCGAGTTAGCAACCTCAGTTTTTAATTATTTTGAGTTGATGATAGGTGGATGCAGCTACACGTTTCCATGAGGGAAATGATCCCTCCATCGCCTCTTCAGTCAAGCAATCTCACGCTGACCCTTTGATTATATTAAACACTTTCAGTGTCCGGTTCTTGGGCACAATAGGAAGACAATAGCAACGACCTATATGTAGTACACGAGACAGTAAAAGTGTTAATCACAGCACTGACCTTATATTACTGAATCAATATGTTATAGATAATAATAATAACAAAGTTAAATCACGTTTTAAGTAATTTGTATGGTTTAGAAGTCTTAACGTGCCAAGCCGTTACGACCAGCACTATAACAGAACTGTGTTTCTTATGGTAAGCGTAGAGAACCGGAGACGCTTTTTACTGGAAACGAAGCATTCCAGTTTAATCCTCACGGGTGACAATGCATCTGCATTTTGATTACTTATAGATATTGATCGTAATTGAGAATAGATGTAGATGTCCAAGGGCCACAGCAACTACTTACCATCAGGTGGACCGTGTGCTCGTTTGTCATCCTTAGCCTTTAAAAAAAACCGGAGGAAGCAAAGATCAAGAGGGTATGTTTTGGTTGTTACATTAACGCGCCTCTATCTCGTTTGCAAGATTGCTTACAATTTGAACTAAAACTTATGAAATATATATACAACAAATTTCTTTTAGATTCCCGTACATATTTAAAGCATGAATGTGACCGATATTTCCTATGACAGATATACTTTCAGTCGCTAGTTCTGATGTTCAAAGTAAATGTCACACAAACGTAACGTGGCCAATATGCCAGCATCCGGAGGGATTTCGCGTGAAATCTGTATATTATCTCGCGAACCGTAATATTGCCACACTCTAGTATTGCGCTGTAATCCCTCGGTATCTATAATATTGGAAAATGAACGTTTACATCACATTTCGAATATTTTTACAGTTGAAAAAGTTGAAATAAAATTCTGAGGTAATAAAAGGTTCGTTAAATATTTATGTATGTACAAGATGCAGTATTCATTCATCCAGTAGAGACCAATAAAAGTTATCAGGTTATTTTCGTTTTTCGCCACTTACGTCACCCACGTGGTGAGAAGGTGTATTGGATGTTCTTACGCCGCAACTACGGCGAATATCTGAGTGGGATTAGCATAATGTTGATTTATGTTTATGAAGCTACTTTATAACTGATTTTGTTCAACAAAGTCTCGACTTCAGACACAATTCTCGGAAAAACGTCCCGGTACGCGGTGACGTTTTTCCGAGAAATATTGGCACGGCCAGTGTATGAAGCATCATCAGTGCTGTCGTCTGCATAGCAATGAATGCTATCGATTTGCAACATGTCATTGATACGCAGAAGATACAGCGTTGGTCAAAGCACGCAGCCTTGTGGAACATCAGTGTTAATAGGCTTGTAATCGGAGCATGCACCGTCTACTACGACCTTGATGCTCCGATCAGCGAGAAAAATGGTGATCCAATTGCACAATTTCTCGGGAAGCTCATAGGAAGGAAGCTTCGTAAGAAGCGCTTTGTGCCAAACCCGGTCGAAGGCCTTCGCTATGTTAAAACTGAACGGCCAACGCCTCCCCCTTGCACTCTACGGCCTTCGCCCGTTTGTGAGTTAGGTGACCCAGAAGATCACCAGCCGGGCGACCGCGACGAAAACCGTATCGCAAGCGCTGGCTGTTAATGATAGATTCCATTATTTTAGAGAACAAGGAGGCATAGGTGCAGAGGTGATGTTGGTAGGCTTATAGTTGGATGGATGGGTGCACGAAGGCTGTCTTCCATGATTTCGGGACTACGGCTAGGGAGTAGGAGTACCGGAAAAGACGCGTTAAGACCGGTGCCAACGCCGGAGCACACGTCTTCAGCACAATAGGAGGGACGCCATCAGGCCTACTCGACTTGTTGATGTCCAGGGAGAGGAATAACGCACATCCTGCATGGAGCACTCACACCGCGGGATGGTCGGCGGTGTGTTCCCCCCGTCATCAAGAGTCGAGTTGGACGCAAAGAGAGAGCCCAGTAGATCGGCTTTGTGCTTTGCGAGTCATCCTCCCTGTGCAGAAATGGAAGCAATGGCTGGCAGAAGTTCCCTTGGACAGCCTTGGCGAGAGACCAGAATGCACGTGTTCCCGAAGGAAGACGAACAAGTTTCTCGCCAATTCTGTCGTTGTGCCCTGACTTTGCCTTGACAATGATACTTTTGAAGGACCTGGAAGCAGAATTATACTTCTTTTTAAGAACGCTGTTATTTACATCCCGAGACGTCGATGCGCGAACCCAGGCCTGGTAACGCTCCTGCTTATGATGTAATGCAATTTTGCAGGAGCGACCAAACCAAGGCTGGGTTCTGTCTCCGATAGGTACCACAGATGATGGAATATTTTTGGTTACACGGTATTTTATTTATTTATTTTTAACTTAGATAGGTTTTGTCATATAGAGGCAACTGAGAACGTGTTTGGCAGAAGCTGTAAACTGTATGGAGGATTACATTATAGTGTAGTGTAGTATTTACTATTATTTACTCGTCCTAGTCTCGATACTTCTGCATATCAATGACATGTTGCATACCCGTAACATTCATTGCTATGCAGATGACAGCACTGGTGATGCTCTTTACACCGGCCGAGCCAATATTTCTCGGGAAAACGTCTTCGAGTGCCGGGACAAACTTGTGTCTGAAGTCGAGTCTCTGCTGGACAGAGTCTCGGATTGGGGGCGACTAAATCTAGTCCAGTTTAACCCCCAGAAGACACAAGTTTGCGCGTTAACCGCTAAAAAGAAGCCCTTTGTCGTATCCCCTCAGTTTCAAGGCACTCCCCTAGTTGCCTCAGCCAGTATCGGAATCCTCGGCGTCGACATATCGAGTGACGTGCAGTTTCGTGGTCACTTGGAAGGGAAGGCCAAATTGGCCTCTAACAAGCTTGGCGTGCTCAGCACCGGCGATTTTTCCGGACCGATACGACCTGGGGACCTTCAAGAAAAGAGCTTACTCCTTTCTAAAGGGCCGGCAACGCACCCGCAATTCTCCTGGTGTTGCGGTTGATCATGGGCGGCGGTAGTCACTTAACATCAGGTGAGCCGCATGCTCGTTTGCCCCTCCTTCTATAAAAAAAAATACGTGTTCGATATTTCGTACGCAATACGATCGGAAGTAAGCCAGAGTGTGATAGGGACATGAGGGCCATCACAACACAACCAGACCCACGAATTTACAATTTTTTGTTTTTGTTATAAAATAAAGGTGACTAATGCGCACAAAGATTTTTTTATAGGATAAGGGTGACAAACGAGCACGGATAGGATAGGATACCTAATTAATGAGTCGTCTTATATTGACAATCACAGAATGCTCCTCATTAAAGCTGTCGCTTAAAGATATTTTGAAATAAGAATACAACATGAAACCACAAAAATTAGTGAGCCCGCCGCAAAAAAAATTAGAAATATTTATACTAAATTAGTTTTAATTCAAGAACAATAATAAATAAATTGGAATTACCAATAGCTATGAGTATAATTATGATGATTTTCTTAATAAAATAATATTCTTAAAATTTGATATTAATTTTACCTATTTGTTTCATTTGCTTTAATTATCCTATCCTAATAAATTATCCATCCTTCGAACAATACAAGTATGTGGATATAAAAATCTTACGAGTCTACTACTTAAGGGGCTCGCGATTAAAAATGACAACCTTACGTGGCAGAGCCATGCTGCAGTTATATTAGTAGTATGTTTGTAGCACGAATGGGTCGGCTCGACCGGGGAAGGACCACGCTCTCACAGAATACCAGCGTAAATGCTGCTGTATTTCGTATGGTGAGTGTAGAGAACCGGATACCCTAGGCACTCCATCTTAGTCGTCACGGGTGACAACGCATCTGCATTTTGATTTGCAATCGAGGATAGATGTAGATGTCTATGGGCCGCAGCAATCACTTACCATCAGGTGGACTGTGTGCTCGTTTGTCTCCCTCTCATATAAAAAATATTAGTCTAAGGTCAAAATCAGAACGAATAAAACCAAAACAAAATCCTAAGAAAAGGCCGCTAATGAAAACGTCTATCGGGAATTTCAATGAAGTGCAAAAAAAGAGCGAGCTCCTTGCATTTAAAAGCAATTTCCTCTTAATCCTGCTCCACTTTAAATTGTTTTCTAGATAATAGAGTTTGTGTATCATTTGTGTAAGCTTAAGAAATAAAAGTTAAGATATTTCCTTCGATACCAAGGGGAGTTGTTGTTATGACTGCTAACTTTTTTACCCGACTACGGTGTTGACCAAAAATAGGGTGCTACTTTTCCTGCTAGTCTGTTTGTATGTGAAGGTATGTTGTAACTTTTTTATAGGATAGGGTGATAAACGAGCGCACAGTCCACCTGATGGTAAGTGGTTGCTGTGGCCCATAGACATTTAAATCCATCCTCGATTACGATTGACAAATTGCAGATGCGTTGTCACCCGTAAGGACTAAGATGGAATGCCTCGCTTCAGCAAAATGGGTCTCCGGTTCTCTATACACACCATACGAAACACAGTAGAGTTAAGCTGCTATTTTACGCTGGTATTCTGTGAGAGCGTGGGCCTTCCCCGGTCGAGCCGACCCATTCGTGCTACAGCTATAATACTAATATAATTTTAACTTTTATGTAAGTATGAATATCTGTTTCTCTCTGTTTCAAGAATAATGATATTATTAATTGCGCGAGTTATAGAGCAGATTATTAGAATAGAGTAAACACCAAAGAGTATGGTAACAAAACGTAGTGATTATATTCTATTTTATAGTTAACTACAGTTAACTAGGTATTTTAAAAAGGTATAGATTATAAGACGATATCATAAAAAATTGCCTCTATTGTATATGAAAAACTATGTTGAAAAATTGGAACCTAAAATAATAATTAGCAAGTGTAGTATGCATGTTATCACATAGTAAAGTTACAACGTATATTATACGTCCCACTGCTGGTCACAGAGCTGCTCTCATTTCTAAGAGACTTTGAGGGCAATTAAATGGCCGCCGCGCTGCGCCAATGCGTGTTGGCGAACTTCACATGTCTTCGAAATATTTATGTTTGATTTCCCATACATGTATAGGTTTCTTCATGATGTGTTCCTTTACCGCTGAATACTTGGTAAAACATTACTTACAATTGCATTTAACAATTTAATTTGTGCTGGCGGGACGCAAATCAAACGTATCTTCTGTGAAATTATATTACAGGAGGTGCTGATAAGATGTGAAAGATATCTATTATTTGTACCAGGTCAGCTGGATCCATCCAGTCAGTGATGAGGCATTCCAACGTAGTCATCAAATGTGCATTTGCACTTGAAACTATATTGTATATGGATGGGATGCACAGATTATGGATTTATTTTATAGCCTGACTATAAGTCACTATGGGCTACACCTAACATTAACCACCAAGATGGAATAGTATTTTATTGGTTAGATCACCGCTTTGTTTGTTTTTCTACGAAACTACTACTCTAAAGAAATTAGTAAAATTATTATTAATCATTAATCCATAAATGGTTAATGATACTTGATATTTTATTACCCAAAGTTATATATATAATTAATAATATATAAATATTTTATTATTATCATTTAATAATTTCTTTTATACTATTAATAATAAATGCCTAAACTACTAACAGTTTCTCCTTCTTAAACCGTTTTTCTTATCAATTTAGTTATCGTGATCAATAAATCATCAATAATCATACATACATAAATATGATTTACTTCAAATTACAAAAAATTTCAAATAAAGCTTAAAAAGCAATAATCTAAAAGTTGTCTTAGTGATTATTCAATTTAGAAATTTGTTCTGATAATATAAAATTGTAAGTGTAAAAGCAGACCACAATTGTCATTACAATACCGATCTCAATTGAGACATAATTAGTTTTAACGTTATGCGACTGTAGCGTCTTCTTCTTATAGCCATAAATAACCTCTGCCGCGTTCATTTATTAGGCTTTACATGATGCGAGCTCAGCGAGCTGACCCCGCGCTGCAGGTTGCACGTTGATGCAATACATTCTGACGTGCCCATCACGTTCCATCAATCGGACCGTTGTAAATCTGTCTCCCTTTGTCAAACCGCCATTCGATTTATCTGTCTTTACATTTTATAAATACATCTTTGTCTCGTGCTTCATTAATATCTTGTACTAGTTGTTCCCGGCGACTTCGCCCGCGTTGAATTTGTTACGAATTTCACGATGTTTTTTTTTTTTCATGATTTGTTTGTGCCGAAAATGGCCCAGCTCTTTCGAAGATTAGCCGGAACAAACCGACAGACAAATAAAACTTATAAAAATTGTGCTTTTTTGTTGTAAACAATGTAAACGCTGTTATTTGGACATTATAAACAGACACTTAAATTTTATTTTATTGTAAAGATCAATGTGTTGATTAATGTCCGTTGTGCGGTAATAAGCGAACCCAAAGAAAAAAAAATTAGGAAAAAACAAATGAATGACTGTTTTCAAAACTCAAATGTACCAGATAAATGAATTTATAAATTTGAATTTGGAATTCTTAACCAAAGAATAGATATTTCAGATCAAAGCGATCAAAACGCTCATTTCATATGTAAGGACCTAATATTAGCAAAAAAACAAATCGCGATAAGCGCTTAGTCCTTAGCGGCCAAGCATTTGAAATTTCTCCGATGATGATCACTTACAATGGAGTCCTAAAACTGTAAATATTTGTATTTATTAAATACTACAAAAAAAAACGATAATTCTACAAATAAAATAAATTTTATTTGTCAAATTATCGTTTTTTTGTACTCACGAGAATAAGTAAATAAGAAGTGTCCATCTAATTAAATATGGGATGTGTTATGAAATGCAGAAAAATAACACTAAAATTAGCATTTCAAAGTTTAAATTTCAAGAAGCATGGAGATCTCTTCGCCATGTTTATCTTCGAGCGGTTTTCCACGACTCAATACCTTACCTGATTTAAAAATACCTACCTATGTTAGTTATCGAAAGAAGGTGAGATCTTTATAATTGATTAAAACTACTTTTACGGATTTCTTTCGCGTTTTATTTATTTTATTTTTAACCCGACGTTTCGGGTGCTTTCCAGCACCCATGGTCACGGGGGACTGAGGTGACTGACGTCCCGATGTCAAAGTTAACCCGGAGTACCTTCAGCTTTTTTAATTATTGTCTTTGGTCCGATCTACGCAGAATGAACTAACTGTGGTTTGAAGTCTTGCAGTGGTATGCTTGGGTTTAGTTTTAATTTTATTAATTATAGGATCCCAAGCAGGTGGTAATACCAAGCCTCCTTCTCTATTGAAATTAGGATGTTTTTTAATTTCAATAGCCTCACGTATCATCCTTGGTAGGAATCGGTGTTCTTTCGCGAGGATTTGTGGTCTATCAAATCTGATGTAATGGTTGGGGCCATCTAGGATATGATCGCAAACTGCAGACTTGAAGCACGTGAAAGCGTACGTGAAGCATCAACGTTCCGGGAAGTCTGCAGTTTGCGATCATATCCTAGATGGCCCCAACCATTACATCAGATTTGATAGACCACAAATCCTCGCGAAAGAACACCGATTCCTACCAAGGATGATACGTGAGGCTATTGAAATTAAAAAACATCCTAATTTCAATAGAGAAGGAGGCTTGGTATTACCACCTGCTTGGGATCCTATAATTAATAAAATTAAAACTAAACCCAAGCATACCACTGCAAGACTTCAAACCACAGTTAGTTCATTCTGCGTAGATCGGACCAAAGACAATAATTAAAAAAGCTGAAGGTACTCCGGGTTAACTTTGACATCGGGACGTCAGTCACCTCAGTCCCCCGTGACCATGGGTGCTGGAAAGCACCCGAAACGTCGGGTTAAAAATAAAATAAATAAAACGCGAAAGAAATCCGTAAAAGTAGTTTTAATCAATGTACAGTGTTCGCGTAAATATAAGAAATCTTTATAATTTTTTTATTCAAAACAATTTGCGAATAAAATGCGATTTTTGTTTGTTACATCTTCGATATCATTCCATTTATATTTCGTACTTTGTAGTTAACTACAGTTAATAGAAACTATAACTCGTTAAGTTTAATTAAAGGTTCCAACAATTAAACTGCTATTACTTGCCGAAACTACTTTCTGTACGTTTTCTTAGGTTTCCGTTTTTAATTAACTTATTTTCTTTTGGTACAGGAATTGAAGGAGAGCTTCAACTATGGTCTGTTCTGCCCTCCGGTCAACGGCAAGGCCGGAAAGTTCCTCGACGAGGAGCGTCGACTTGGCGATTATCCTTTCAACGGACCTGTTGGATATCTTGAGGTTATTATACCGACAATTCCCTTTACATTTTGCCTTTATATACTAAATTCGCGTAGACCTCTTGCAAAATTCAATGCTTGATTATGTAACACAATTCCATTAAATCAAGCAAATTAATGACGCCGCGTTAGATATTAAGTAACCATTCAAATATTTCTGTTAGGTGAAACAAAAGGTTACTTACATAATACTGTATGGTGGTATTGAAATAAATCACATTTTGACACTGATTGTGCCATACAGCAACATTTGATTGCTATCAGCGCACTGCAGATGAATGAGCAAAGTTTACATCACTTGAGAAAGTAAATTTCATTATACGTGGTGGAGACACGGTGCAGCTTTATTACGGTTATAGCACGAATGGGTCGGCTAGATCGGGGAACGAACACGCTCTCACAGAATACTAGCGTAAAATAGCGGCTTAATTCTGCTGTGTTTCGTATGGTGAGTGTAGAGAACTAGAGAACCGTTTTACTGAAATCAAGGCATCCCGTTATAGTCCTCATGGTTAACAACGCATCTGTATTTTGATTCTTAATTGAGGTTAAATGTCTATGGGCCACAGCATCCACTTACCATCAGGTGGACTGTGGGCTCATTTGTCACCCTTATTCTATAAAAAAAACTTTTATTATAATATATGAAGATTATGTCACAGAATTTTTCGACGCAAGAGAAGTGCATCTTTATTTAGACCATAGAATAATTTTAAATAAAGGGCCGGCAACGCACCTGCAATTCCTCTGGTGTTGCGGATGTTCGTGAGCGGTGGTAGTCACTTAACATCAGGTGAACCGTATGCTCGTTTGCGTGTGTGTGTTCGTGTCTTCTATATAAAAATAAAGTAATAAAAATATTAATTATTTTGCAACCTTCCGCTAATTAAATTGATCAGATGTGTATTTAGTTAGCGGTTAAGTAAACGTACTAAGTAACGTACTAACTAAGTACTTAGCGGTCAACCGCCGTAGAGTCTACATCATCTGAGGATGCCTCGTATAGAGGCGAAACACGTGTCGTATCGTCGTCGATGGTGTGTCTTGGAATAGTGGTGTGGTAAGTAGTGGTTCCGGGAGTAGTGGTGATGGGGTAATGGTGCTGGGACTAGTGGTGACGGAATTAGTGTACGCAATTGAGGGAGGGCGGGAGGTGCTCTTCAATCCAGGTAAGACACATCATTGTATTTAGTTAGCGGAAGTTTGCAAATTAATTAATATTTTTATTATAATGGATTTCTGCAAAGTAACGCCTGATTCTATCAAATATCAAAAATAAAGTAAGCAGAAGGACTACATTTCTGTTTGGGACTCAGGCTAGGTAGGTACAAACCTCTTACCTATTGAAATAATACTAGTTTTAACGGAATTTATCGCGTATATTTAACTTTTTTATCCGACGTTTCGAGAGCTTTACAGCACCCATGGTCACGGGAAGGACTGAGATGTTCAACGTCCAGCTGTCATAGTTAACCGTTTTAATCTATGGTAACCGCGGTTAACTATGACAGCTGGACGTTGAACATCTCAGTCCTTCCCGTGACCATGGGTGCTGTAAAGCTCTCGAAACGTCGGGTAAAAAAGTTAAATATACGCGATAAATTCCGTTAAAACTAGTATTATTTCAATGTGTAGTGTTCGCGTAAATATAAGAAATCTCTTACCTATTTCTATCATCAAACGGCATGGCTTAAACTGCTTTGTTGTGTTCTGAATGGGAGCCAGTATAATTGCAGCCTGTGAGATCTTAGTTCCTCTGTGGTGACAACGCTTCTGAAACCTTTGTTTGGAGTTGGCTGCGCGTCCTTATGGACTGCAGCAGTTACTTATCATCAGGTGGACTGAAATTCGTATATCTCTTCAATTTTATATAAAAAGGGTAAAGGTTCATCGGCATCACTACTTACCGCCATGCTACAGTTATATTACTGGTATAGTTGTAGCATGAATGGGTCGGCTCGACCGGGAAAGGACCACGCTCTCACAGAATACCAGCGTCAAATAGCAGCTAAACGCTGCTGTGTTTCGTATGGTGAGTGTAAAGGGATATCCTTTATAATGGAAACGAGGCATTCCATCTTAGTACGTCGAACCTTTTTACTGGATACGAGGCATTCTGCATTTTGATTCGTTATCTAGAGTAGATGCAGATGTCTATGGGTCACAGTAACTACTTACCGTCAAATGGACTGTGTGCTCGTTTATACTATAAAAAATTAAAGAAACAACTATAAACAGTAACAACTATAAACTTCTAATAGCCGGGCACTGATTTTATTTTATTCCTGGAGGGATTTGGATCGGTTCAGATCAGATAACAATTGCGCTGTTACATTGCGTATTGACGTTCTTCATAATATATTACCTATCCTCGAAATATTTTCATTACTTAAATATGTTTACCGAGTTATGAGTGGCGACGCAAGAGAATCCATTGTCAGGTTTCCAACCCACCTCCTAAGCGTGGCAACCACAGAAATGTAAATAATATTGCCTATTATATATATATATATATATATATATATATACATATATATATATATATATATATATATATATATATATATATATATATATATATATATATATATATATATATATATATATATATAATTTAGATTTCTGTGGTGTGTGTGGCAACTATGACAAAATCCCACCTATGAGGCAACCTATGGGGAAGGCCTGTGTTCAGCAGTGGATTTTTATACGTTGTAGTGGAAGGGACTCTAATCTGTATTTTCCAGAATGATTTCCATCAAGAACTAAAACGTGGTAAATTTGCACTTAAAATTGCGATTTCGCCGGTGCCGGCGGAGATTGAACTCTGTCCACTGAAATCGTAAATTATAAGACAATATTACGAGTTCTGTGACTCGCTATATGTGTGTCGATATAAAATTAAGAGCGACATTAACATTCAGTCCTACAGCAACCACGGTTCGGTATTAGTTACTCGACTCCACCTAGTCAGTAATTCATTCTTGGGGCGATGTACATGCTTTTACTACAAAATCCCAGAAAAATGACCTGCACAAAGTTCGACAACGTAATTAAACTATGTTTGTATAAAAAGGGTTATTATAATATTAAGGAATTTATGGATGATAATAACCCCTGGGAAAGGTGATCGCTACCAACCTATTTCTAATTTGTTTTGTGTTAACTTAACAACAAAAGGTACAAGTACTGCAAAATAAATTAATAAAAAATTTATATCATTACGACTTTTCAACTTCGACCAAAACAATATACCATGAAACGAAATTACTATTACATCAAACAATTATTCATCTATAACACATGCATATTACTATATAAAATCACACATAATATGATCCATTCAAATATTACATTCACCACAAAAGGAAAATCACTAAAATACTCATCACGCCGCGCAAACCATCTTGTATTAAGTACCAAATATTCGCACTAATTATGGAAAAAATGCCGTAACATTTGCGGGAGCACAGTTGTATAATAAACTCCCTTCTACTATAAAAGACGCAAGTTCCCTCAAAAATTATTAGACCACATTAAAAAACAAGACATTATACATATAACTTGGACCACCGTCTAATATTATCAATACTTGAAACATCGCTCTTACGCAGTTAACTTGCAACTTCTATTTAATTTTGATCTACCCTAATTTATGTTTATTATATTATTCTGTGATTGTATGAACGTACTCATTTAAGTGACATTAGTATGAATGAGTAAATAAAGCTCTTTAAACGTACTGTAGCATACATGATTGTAAGCTGTTTTTTTTTAAAGTCTCGCTGGGTTTCTTGTTGGTGCTTCACAGGAAAGATATTTTTTTCTGAACCAATGGTAAATTAAAAAAGTGACTTTCAACGAGTATTATTTATAATCTATATTGAATAAAAATGTTTCCGTTTCTGTTCGGCTTTTTAATACAATGGCAATAATTATTTTCTTCAAAGTTTTTCTGACAACATATGTATATCAAACCTAATTTGAACCCAACTTGTGTTACAGTTGAAGTATAAGCGTCGCGTGTACAAGATGCTGAAGCTAGATGAGAAGACGCTGAAGGCGTTGCATTCGCGAGCCAACTTGCGCCGCTTCCTCGAGCATGTGACGCACGCCCAGATCGACAAGATCACCAAGGCCTGTGCAAAGGGTCTGGATCCGAACTTCCACTGCCACGATACCGGAGGTAGGTTTTAATCTTTATAATGTATACCTTTAAACGAGCAATTCCTGTATATATATATATATATATATATATATATATATATATATATATATATATATATCTCGGAAACGGCTTCAACGATTTTCATATCGAGGGCAATAAATCGATCTAGCTAGGATTTATTTTTAGAAAATGTCTTTTTGTCCGTGTTTTTAGGCAATGAAAAACTGCTACAATATCGTTAGAATAAGAAGGTAAATTTTGACAGTTTATTAATGATTACAAATAGCTTAATTGTGGGAGGTCACAAAATCGTAATACCATCGTTCGAGCCCAGACCGACCGACCGACTTTTTTTTAATTTTTTTCAAGTTCCTTTCTTTTTTGAGAAAATCTATTTTTTCGAGCCCTTTTTAGGGTTCCGTAGTCAACTAGGAACCCTTATAGTTTCGCCATGTCTGTCTGTCCGTCTGTCCGTCCTCGCTTAATCTCTGTGACCATTAGCACTAGAAAGCTGAAATTTGGTATCAATATGTGTATCAATCACGCCGACAAAGGGGTAAAATAAAAATTGGAAAAAAATACCCTATATGTAAAGTGGGAAGTGATTTTTTTTTAATTTCAACCCTAACGTGTGATATATTGTTGGAAAGGTATTTAAAAATGAATAGGGGTTTACTAAAATCATTTTTTGATAATGTCAATAATTTCGGAAATAATCGCTCCAAAAGTAAAAAACAATGTGTCCCCCCCCCCCCCCCTCTAACTTCTGAACCATAAGTTTAGAATATATGAAAAAAATCTGGAAAGTAGAACTTTATAAGGACTTTCTAGGAAAATTATTTTGAACTTGGATGGAAACTACAGTTTTTGTACAAACTCATAAGTGGGAATACTTACTGTAACGGACGGGAAACTACGGAACCCTACACTGAGCGTGGCCCGACACGCTCTTGGCCGCTTTTATTTTAGTATTTTTTAAAAACACGAAAATTTAAGTTAAACTAATTGCACTCATGATTTTTTTATTCAAATAACCAGTTCAGTTTTTTCTATTATGTCGCTAAGATCAAAAAACATTATTCGTATTTCATCAGTATGTAATTTGTATCTAAATATAATTTCCAAAACACACGAATTTAAAAAAAAACGAGCGAAAAATACCGAGCAAAGCTCGGTCAACCGGGTACTAGTGTACCTATATAACTTAAATTCACAGTTATTAATATGTCGATCTAGTGCCTATGGAAATCACAAAATCTGGGCCCGATAGGGTGTGCTGTGTGCAAGTTATGGATAAATTTTATAATTACACTGTAAAAAATTTGCAGATTGAATGCGGATTAAAACTTGAGCGAATAGGAAAACAACTCGGATCGGATTATTTTTTATTAATCGGTTCGTCCTCTCGGGGTGAGTTCCACTCCGAGGGCAATTATAATTAAAAAAAGTTGATTTTATAGAATAGGGGTGACAATCGAGCGCATAGTCCACCTGATGGTAAGTGGATGCTGTGGCCCATAGTCAGCTACATTTATCCTCGACGAAGAACGAAAACGCAGATGCGTTGTCACCCGTGAGGACTAAGGTGAAATGCCTCGTTTCCAGTAAAAAAGGGTCTCCGGATCTCTACACTCACCATACGAAACACCGCAGTTTTAAGCTGCTATTTTACGCTGGTATTCTGTGAGAGCGTGGTCCTTCCCCGGTCGAGCCGACCCATTTGTGCTACAACCATAATAAAGCTGCAGCGTGGCTTTACCACGTATATAAACACCTTATGGTTACCGTTATGGCCTATCAAAAGTCCAGTGCTGAATATGGACTTCCCCAATAGATTTCCTCATAGGAAGATATTTGTCATGGTTGCCACGCTTGGCAGGCGGAATGGCTACCGCAGTTTTTTATGTTTTTATTGTTATTTGGGAGACACTGCTGCCATCTGTATTTCCCCCTGTCGCCTCTTACGATATCCACGGGACGATATGGAGGACTGGATATTCTTAATTTAAGTATATTTTTAAGATTCCGAGCAGCTTCTGTCACTATACACAGCATAGATCTAATTGTTGCAGATTTTTGCTATCATGTCAGAAATGAACAACAGAGCTGGTACCATAGAATACAATAATACATACATAATAGAACAGCCGGGCTAGCATGAGCGGGGGACAATATATCCCCGGGGAAAGGATACAATTTTTATCCCTTGCTTAATTTTATCCACCCTGCGAGCATGAGCAAGAGACAAAAATTATATCCCCCGATTATATCCACTGACAAGAGATAAAATTGTCTTATCTCTATAGTATATCCCCGTTTGACATAACGAGTAGACATATATCTCCCCGTCCGTAGCATGAGGCCAAGGGAAAGAGAAAAAATTATCCCTTTTTGACATTTGAAAGGGACAATTTTGTCCTCTTTCGCGGACGTGGGTTTAAGTTTATCTTCAAACCATTTTAATACGAAAAAGATGTCTCGAGCCTATTGCAACTACATTTTCGTGTCAGAAATTGAAAAACAAGAAAGAAAATTACACCAGCGATCGATACGTGATCAGAATACTTAATCTGTTGGAATTCTCCGACAACGAATTTCTACGCCGGTTTCGGATGCTCAAAGATTGTTTTGTATTTGTGTAAAGAACTCTATGAGGCTTTAAAGCCTATTAATTCTGTGGATGGACTACCAGTGCATATTGAAGTAAGCATCTATTACAACCACCTTGTCCAAAAACATCGTATATTTGCAATCAATACATATGGCTTATGTAACTTATCTTAATATTTTTTCTAGGTTTATCTTTCAGTCTCTTGACAGATGGTAGTTACCTACTAGAGAGGTACGATTCAAGACCATGGCATGGCTGTTGTTCAAACAACAAATAATCAGCAAATACATGACCTAAATTATTGGGGCCATCATTAGAATGTGTGGAGCAATATACTTTAATTAGCCTCTTGTGTAGGTAAATACAAGTTTAAAGAATAATATACGTAATATTAGGAATACAAATAACACAATACTCATGATTATAAAATTATTTATTCCTTGTTTTGTTTGAAATCATTACATTTTTATTCTTCATGCTTCATCATTTTCAATTAAAATTAAATCTTTGTGACTTAGAGTAGACATCAATTTTGATGTATTTTGTAATTTTCTTATAATGGCAGTAATTGCGGGGATAATTTTTATTTAATTTCCTCAAGAGGTTACACCACCTCCAAAGGGTCTGTATTGTCCAGTTTCGCAATTGGCTTAATTCTAGACTTTTTTTAATAAATGCTATCACAAGCGAAGTAATACCTGCGATTTGATACAAGCAATGTATATTTAACTTAAATATTATACAAAAGAAAATAAAGAAAGAATTAGAATAATAGAAAAAATAAAAACAAGGCAGAAATACGCTTAAAATAAATATAACAAATATTATAAATGACATATAATGACATATATATTAGAAATATAATAAACAAAATGTAAAAGAAAATATAAATTAATGTAAATCCACTTAATCTTAAAACTAGTTTATAGCTAGTATAGTTTATAGCTTTATACTATGGTATATTATCTATGCGCGGGGATAAGTTTATCTACTGTCGATATTATATCCACCATAGGCTCATGCTCGCACGGTGGATAAAGCTTTGACGTAGGGATAAGACAATTTTATCCCTTGTCAGTGGATATAATCGGTGGATAAAAATTTTATCCCCTGGTCATGCTAGCCCGGCAGGGGAGTGGGCGTGTAGCCACTAACATGTCAATTCACACCTATAAATTAATGTCAAAACATCTCTTTTCACGTTACAATCGTTTACAATTTTCGTGTCAAACGTCGCTGCATGCAAATTATTTAAAAAATGCCAAATGTACAATATTTACAAATAATTATGTATTAAAATTTTATCGATTTATTTCATTAAGATGATCTTGATCATTAATCAAAAGTCTAAAATATGTAAATTTACTCAGTCTGTCAACACAGCGAATCGGGTTTGTAGTAGGGATAATACGATGTAATTGCTTGTATGTTGCTCCCGGCGACGCCGATCCTCGTACAAAATAAGGTTGACAGCTCTTCTATTGTGTATTATACTAGTCTATTTCTAGTACTGCTTAATATCAACTAACCAACTTTATATTTAACCTTATTCGACAACACAGTAGGGATATTATAACGCTCGGATAAAAACTCGGAATCTGCCAGCATTTCTTTCCAAGAAGCAATTCAATGAACTACATTTGGAGCTTCTCAGATTCATCGTAAAATGTCGTTATCCTGAGTCTGTTCCGGTTCTAGCGCTGTGTCTAATTTTTTTTAAACTATTTGTGTTTCGGTAGTTCATGTGAAAGCTTTTCAAGACTCAAATTAATAAAATACTTACTTAAGGTCCTCAATGAGCCAAGCACGACCAAGCAATCTTTCCACGTTTTCTATAGAAAAGGATAAGAAAGTGAATTTTGATAATGTTATAGAATATTTTAGCAAAATAAAGTCCCGTAAGCATGTGCATTTTTTTGTTTTATTTTGGGGGGTTCTTAATAGAAAACCGCCCTTTGTGCCAATCCACGATACGCCGCCGCCGCCACGGAATATCGCCCCTATGCGGCTTTTTATGGGGAGGCTTATGTTCAGCAGTGGGCTTTAATAGACTGTAACGAGAATCAAAATCGGGTGGCAAACCATCGAATGAATTCTTTTTATTATTCTTATTAAGAACCAGGATTTATTAGGTTCAGATATGGTACAGTAGCTTTACTAAGAGTGCTATCATTTACCAACCGTTTTATATCGCATTTCCATTGTTCTGTGCGTTTTAGTATTACAAACTAGTTTTATGCGCATGAATCAAATGTTATTTTCTAAGCTATTATCATTCCTATTACGTTCCGTGTATAAGTTATAATCGTACAAACGATAAAAATTGTATTCACCGCGCTGTTGTAACGCCTACCTATTGTAAGAAAACCGCATCAATGGAACCGTGGATAATCCGCGATAAATGGAAGACCTTGAAATGAAGTGTAATTAATTATAAGTTTTACCAACTACTATGATACACTAATTCTTATGTTGTTGCTTCACCAATTATGATGGCACTCGTGGAGGAAAACTTCGTTTTTGGTCTACGGCAAATGTTTATATGGCCCCATCACTTGGAAGTTGCGTTGCCGCGAGGATTTTTTTTACAAACGAGCACACAGTCCACCTGAGTACACCAGTAAGTGAATGCTGTGGGCCATAGACATCCACATTTACCTTCAACTAAGGATCAAAATGCAAATGCGTTGTCACCCCTGAGGACTAAGATGGAATGCCTCCAGTAAAAAGGGACACCGGTTCTCTGCACTCACCATACGCAGCAGCATTATGCTGCTATTTCATGCTGGTATTCTGTGAAATTGTGGTCCTGCCTCGGTCGAGTCGACCCATTCGTGCTACAACTATACTATTAATATAACTGCAGCATGGCTCTACCACGTACAAAATGTGTCTAATAATAAGGATTTTAACATTTATGTGCTATAAAATTTAACCTTTATCTGTCCTGTATACGCATTTTTTCCAAAGCAGGGTTAAGCTATGCTTATTTTTAAATTACACTCTGTAATTTTTTACTTTCGCCTAACTTAACAACACTTTCGAATACATGCACTGCATTGTGTAACCTACACTAAAAACAAATCATTCAGATAATTCGGAATTCGGTCGATTTTCGACTCATTAAAAATTAGTTAAAAAGGTTTCGTAAATTGTTTGTGATTGGTTGTACCGGAACATTCAAAAACAGATGTATGAACCATCAGTACTTTTAAGTGTACCGGCTCAAACGAACGAATCATTCATGATTGACACATTTTGCTTATTATTTGTTAATATAAAATTGCTAATGTCGAAAACGAAAAAATAAACGATCAAATGACAAAAATTAACCAGGAAAAAAACGTATTTATACAGAATTTTGGTTTTGGCGGGAACTTGGCCGTCGACGAATTGTCGCTCCTGTTTTGTCGTTTGAATAATGGTTTGAAGTGGATTTGATTCGTAAAAGTGATGCGATTTTGTAAATTAAGTATCTGCGCGTGTGAACTATTAGAGAAAACGACGAAACAAGTGCTTTGATGTCGATATAAACCTCAAGTCAATTTGATCGCTTGGGCGCCTTATGAACTTGAGTGGCTGTCGTCATCAACTGTCCGCTGGGTTGAGCTGTCGTCAAAATCTCCCAAAAACTTCGCAATGTGACACATGAGCATATTGTGAAAAAAAAATATATAATAAGTAATGTAGATACCGAAAGAAATGATAGGCTCACAAGGGCTAGAACCCAGAGCCGTAAAACCAGTTAATAAAAAAAATGTACAGAATTTTTGTTTTCATAAATGCTTAGGACAGCCGTTGTAGCTCAGATGGTTAACGCTCGCTGTAAATATAACAGAACGCGAGTAACCCGGGTTCGATCCCCGCCGGCACCAATGAAATTGTTAATTGCAATTTTAAGTGCTGATTTACCACGTGCTCAGCGGTGAAGGAAAACAACGTGATGAAACCTACATGTCTGAGAAATAAGAAAAAAAATATTTCGAAGACATGTGAAGTTCGCCAAAACGCATTGAGGCAGCGCGGCAGACACTTCCATGCCCTCTCAGAAATGAAGGGAGGCCTGTGCCCAGCCGTGGGACGTATATAGGTTGTAACTTTTACTTTACTTTAAATGCTTTGGAAAGCCTATAATGTGGGCTATAATCAGTACTTAGTGTTGCCGCCTCTAGCACTTCGAACTACTTCCAGTCTCTTTGGCATACTCCTAATTAAGTTACCAATAAAATCTTGAGAGATTGCAACTAATTCTTCCTGTAATGCGTTTTTCAGATCTCTCATATTAACGGAGGTGGGATTTCTTTTTCTAATTTTTCTTCCAAGCTTATCCCATACAAGCTCTATGTTCGTAGGTGTGCCCAGTTTCAATTAAAATAACAGCCCTAGCAACTTGAGTAGCGACATCTACATCTGACATTCTCAGTTTATTTGCAGTAACAATTCACACTTAAGACTGAGGCAGTTCACACGCGGTAGAAGTTCATACGTGGTAGAGCTACGCTGCAACTATATTATGGTTGTAGCACGAATGGGTAGGCTCGAACGAGGAAGGACCAAACTCTATTTTGTTTTATTATTCACAGAATGCCAGCGTAAAATAGCAACTTTATGCTGCTCACTTTCCTACGGTGAATATAAAAAACCGGACACCCTTTGCTGAAAATGAGGCATCTTAGTCCTCTGGTGTGACAACGCATTTGTATTTTGATTCTTAGTCGAGGATAAATGTAGATATCTATGAGCTACAGCATCTACTTACCATCAGGTGGACTGCGTATTTATTTGTCATTATATATTTTTTATAGAATAAAGTTCTATAAAAAATACCACTTAACATGATAAACAAGGCAGACAAAGCAAAAATTTAAAGAAAACCTAAATTTAAACCCAATTTCAACTCTAAATCAAAATTTTTCTTTGTATGAATAACGCAATATTGTTCAATACTTACATAAAAACAAATGCAATTCGAAAAAATGTATTTTCCGAAACTTTTTTTTAATAGCATTTGCCTATATTAGTGGCCAGTACGCGACGATAAATTAAATATTTTTTGCGGTCCTATAACTTTGTTAGACGAGTGTAATATATGTAATGTGTACACTAAAATCTTTCTTAATAAATTCTCTAAACGATAGTGAAAACTGTTCCTAAATCCATTAAGTAATCCAAAAGTTTTAAGGGGAAATTACGCTAGAAATATAGTTCGATGAGGAAAATAGTATTAATGAAATGGCTTAGCAAGATCCTCCGTTATGCCGAAAATATTACAGCATTAATTTTGAAATAAATATATGGTAAGAGGATTAATGTTAATACTATGTTAGACGAAAACACGATTCCGTAAAATTTTCTCGATAGAAAAACAATCCAAAGTTACCACAAAACTGAACAATAAACCGCTGGTATTCATAAAATACTTTAAATTAGATCATGAAACTTTGCATAGTAACTGAACCAACTATAAAGCAGGGCTTATTTTTTTTTTTAATTACCATTGTTTTTACTAGGAAAAGAAATTATCTAAACTATCGGCGTCTTGAAGCTTCTTTCCTGTCGCCCGATCAGTCTCCATCAGTCTCGCTTCGGCTTAGAACTTGAACGGGAAAGCTTACGATCAAAATACACATTACGCAACAGGACGACGTAAAATTAAAATTGGTCAGAACCGTAATAAAAATACGAAGCGACTGGGTTGGCGTAAAGAAACAGGCATAAATATGTTAAACCTAATGAAATAAGTATCTAACGAGCTATCTACTTACAATATTAATGATTACGAACATGTCGATACATAGCATACGACGCGCAGGGAAGTGGGGGCGAAATTAGAATTTGAGCTGAGTTACTATAGCACCTTAAGCGCCATCAAAGGCAGATGAACTTTATTTAAGCTGTTTAGTGATAAATATCTCAACATTCTTAACAAACACGAAACTGCTTTAAGGTGAAGTGGGCGCCAAAAGCAGATTTTTCACGCTTTATACGTGCACAGAAAGTCAATTTTTTGTCATTAAAAACTACGAATTCACATTTTTTTAAATTTATTAAAAAAGGTAAAGATTTTTCTTAGTGAACTATGGCGTCAAAAACACGATTGACATTTCCTCAAAATCTACAATTTTAGGTACGTCCGTTAAGTGAAAAAGCAGTTTCATTCGAATGCAATGAAATTAATTTCAATTAAATTCAGGCTATGTATTCACCAGTAAATACGTGAGTGCATTATGGGTTTATTTTTCAATGAAAGGGTATATATCATTTTAAAAAGTAATATCACATCAATATTGTGCGATTAAATAGCGCGCGGGCCTACACTTATGAAATATAATAATAAATAGAATGTAATAAAATAATCCTACACTTTTGTTTGTATTTTATTTATATATTGTATATATTTTGTAGAGCATCCAATTCGTATTAATTTCGATATATTTTAAAATGTATTAATAATCAAAACACTAAGCAACAAAAGAAGCTACAAAAACATTTTATGTGTCGTTGTCGTTTTTTTTCGTCATCCATCTGTTCAGTTATATGTACTACATTATGCAAAACATAAAGATATATCGATATTCATCACGTGAATATATTGATATTGTTTAAAAATATCGATACGATATAATATATCGTTATAATTTTTCACTTGCTCGTCCCTACTCGTCGCTATTGCCACATGAGTAGATAATAAACGGTATATTGCTAGCACCTAGCCGGGCACGCGAGGGACCCCGTTTGTGCGCCGATCGCCCGCCTGCGTCCGTTTCACCCCCCTAAAACTTACGTGAATACGATACCATTTCGTCTTAAAAAGTTAAAGCTTAATCTAATTGCGTTAGACGTCTGAGCACAGACCTTCTTTCTTATATGAGAAGGTAAATGGAACAGTTTATCCCCCGCGCTGCTACAATTTTTTTAAACTATTTTAAGCCAGTATTTGACTTTCATCCCAACTGAGGGTACTTAGTGGTGGACTTTTTTGTACTTGAAATATTTTTATTACTTAGATGTGTTTTTCTCACGATAAATTAGGTGAGATCATAGTGATGTGATTTCACCGCCGAGCACTTGTTAAATCGCCATCTTAAGTTACAATTAACAATGACGTTACGTACGCACGTTACGTAACGACGAGCTGAAATAACAAAGACAGTTTCATGGTGCTGTGGCTTGGCAAAGGTTGGAATCCCGCGCGGGTCGAGTATATCTGGAAAATCCTAATGTGGCAATAGCGATTTTTTTAAACAAAACAAAATAATTTTAGTGGTGCTTGTAGAAGTTGAACAGTGATTTTTCGTGCTCTGTGAACCTTATTGCGAGTGCTTAAAAGTTAAAACCCCTAAGCAATCATTAATTAGTTTAATTTAGAAAAAAAAAACTGTATTCTGCTGTTCTGTATTTGTTAGTACTTTTATGGTCTAACGATATGTTTGATACAAATCTATACAATATTTCAAAACTAATAAATTATTTATTTTTGTTTGTTTTATACATATGTTTGGTTAAAATAACTATGACCGCTTTTATTTCAGAAACACCTTTAACAATAGCGGCTGCCTTAAAATCACCTGGCAAAGTCTTAATAGCCCTTGTGAATGGTGGTGCTTTACTCGACTACCGAACGAAAGATGGCAGTACAGCTATGCATCGGGCAGTGGAGAAAAACTCATTAGAAGCAGTGAAAACACTTTTAGAACTGGGAGCGTCGCCGAATTATAAGGACAGCAAGGGATTAACACCTTTGTATCTGTCGGTTACGTATAAAACGGACCCATTATTGTGCGAAACGTTATTGCACGATCACGCAACTATCGGTGCTACGGATCTGCAAGGGTGGCAAGAAGTGCATCAGGTTTGTTGTTAATTTTAAATATAATGATTTGAAGATTACTGGCGTTAATTTTTATAGATTTTTTTGTGTATATAGTATTTGAATGACACACGAGTTAACTATTAGCTAGAGCTGGGCTACGTGATGGTAAGAGAGTACTTAAGACCACAGACACTTCCAACTAACTTCAAGTTTAAAAACGGCACGGATGCGTTCCCAACCGCGAGGTCTAAGATGTAAAATGCCTCAGAGCCAGTAATTATACCATTTTTGTACACTCTAACTGTGGACTGTTTCTTGGTTGCAAAAATAGGTAAGTAGTTGTACCGGATGAACGCCTAGAAGGAAAAGACGCCTTTTTCCACTTTTTATACTTTTATAGAACTGAAGTAACAAAGGAACTCACAGTCTACCTGATGATTACTGGCTTCCACAACCAACAGACACCTGCAGCCAACTACTATCAAAGAAAGCTACGGATGCGTTGTACCCCCTGAGGACTAAGATACCACGCCGCAAAAGATCTAACACTCTTAAAATTATTGTTTTATTTAACACTAACTGATGCTCGCTGGGCGCACGGTGATAGACGATAATAACGACGTAGATATAAAATATCGAGTATTTTTAATGGGACTATCGTAATATTCGTTTTTAGGGAATGTCTACATTACGAAATGAGGAAGAAAATTTCGCATAAATTTCATTATAACGTAGTGGAGCCACGCTGCGGCTATATTATGATTGTTGCACGAAAGGGTCGGCTTGAGCGGGGAAGGACCATCCTCTCACAGAATGCCAGCGTAAAATAGCAGCTTGATGCTGCTGTGTTTCGTATGGTGAGTGTAGAGAACCAGAGACCCATTTTACTGGAATTGAGCCATTCCATCATAGTCCTCAAGGGTGACAACGCTTCTGCATTTTGGTACTTAACCGAGATTAAATGTAAGATGTCTATGGACCACAGCATTCACTTACCACAGGTGGACTGTGTTCTAGTTTACCACCCTAATTCTTTATACGTATATAATAGATTACTCGCTCTACACTCCATAATTTATCAGAATAAGGCTGCCGCTCGAAAACCTTTCTAACCCAACGGTTGTCGATTCTTCAACCTATACAGCCAGCCCATTAACACTTCAACTTACTGATTCCTTTTAGCCAACTTCAACAAAATGAGGTTTACAATCCGACAGTATGTGTTTTTGTATGTTACGCTACATTTTCAGTTCATCAACTGTGAATCTATTTTGATGATTAATTTTGTATGAAGTAGTAATATGCCTACTATATATATGGTCCCATATAAATTGATGAAAGTTTCCACCTCTAAGGGTAGCAAAATTGATGAGAGTAAGAAATTTACTTTTAATTAAAAGAATATCGCTTTCTACATTACTACTACAAATTCATGTTTTGAAAGTTTGCTGTATAATATACTAAACAGAAGAAACTGTATTTTAAAGAAAATACATAAAAAAGAAGAAAAACAAAAGAGGTGCGACAGACGCTATTGTTTGCGTGAAAATCCACATAATATCGTTTTTAAATAAAACTAACTCAATACTAAAACATAAACTTACAAGTTAATTTTTTACCGACTTCAAAAAGGAGGAGGTATTCAATTCGACTGTATTTCGTTTACTTTAATTCTGCGGATATCTTCACAACGGATTCTCTATCACGCTAGATGGAGTGACGTCTGGACCGTATCTTGTGGGATATACGTCGATATACCTTGGGGGAGGCTTATGTCCAAAAAATAGACTTTTGAGAGACTATTCGATAAAAATTTCAGGCATGCCGCAACGGTCTCGTCCAGCACCTGGACCACCTGCTGTTCTACGGCGCGGACATGAACGGACGCAACGCGTCGGGCAACACGCCGCTGCACGTGTGCGCCGTCAACGCCCAGGACTCCTGCGCCCGCCAGCTACTGTTCCGCGGCTGCGACAAGGAATCGCTCAACTTCGCCAATCAGACCCCCTATCAGGTAATACAGCCAAGATGTCTATTATACCTATACTAACGAGTATATTGGAAACACAAACATAAAATTGTAAATGTAGATTGAAGGATGTGTATTAATTTCATTTGGTCTATGCTGTCAGTGGCGTCCAACTGTACGGTAGATATTATTGTGGTGTGTAGTGTGTACCCGCCTTAGCCGCGAGCACTTTACAATTTTTGTAAATGGTAATTTTATTTTCCCTATAATTTATTGTTCGATTTTATAATTAATCAATAAACGATTATCGAAATAAGAACATGTTATCGTGTGTGATTATCAATATTAATTTATACGTATTTATCGATATTTTACTTTATAAATAAGTTAGTGGAAAACTTATAAGATACTTAGCCAACTAGACTTAGCAGTGCCAAAGTTCTAACAATAGACTGACCTCATCATATTAAAAGCTACTCGAATAATAGTTATGGAATAAGATTTAAATCTTTCCAAATAAACAAAATACCTTATGTATTCGTTTTTATATTATCAAACGAGTAACTGTACAAGGAGCAACAAAAGATGGCACATACAAGTAGTTACAGTTACTGAAATCCACGGACGTGTTGTCAATCTTGAAGTCCAATACGAAATATCTCTTATTCTTCAAACCGACACACAGTAGTAGTACTGCTGCTTGGTGACAGAAATTAGTAAGATAGAGAGAGATAATATTTATGTATTTTTAAACGTAAAAATATTACAGCTTTCCTAACACTGCATCTTTCTGCAACCGTGATGTGAGAAATTCAACGTCACGATAATTTCAAAATTTAGTATTAAGGCAACTAAATGTGCCTTATGACTGTTGTATAAACTTTATATTTTATTTGGTTTATGTGTATATAGTCTTCAACAATTCTATTTCAACTAAACGGTAAACAGAAGGTTTCTTTCCACTTTCAGGTAGCAGTTATAGCTGGAAACTTAGAATTAGCAGAAGTTATAAAGAACTATAAAACGGAAGAAGTCGGTAAGTTCAACTCTTTATATGGTGCATGGTATTGGCTGCCGCTTCTTCAATTTATAATATGTACTTAATTCTCAATTGAGTCCTATATTTTTATTATGTATATGTATTTTTTGATACTTGCAGTTGCTTTTACATCAAACCATATTTTTGTTAGTTGATATTACTCAAATATACCATAATTTTATTAGTAATCATATATCCCTAATGATATGCAAATTCCATACATACATACATAGCATGTTTTCATACGACTTTTATATTTAGTTGTTTCTCTTTATATTCCATTGCTTTTTATAATGGTGATGGTTGTATATTTTTGGATTATAATAGATCTATTACGTAATGTAATACAATATTATAGTAACGTTTATCGATTGTTAAACGCACACATAAACACACTAATTTGTACTATGACTGTGTATCTTGTGTAAAAATTTAATATTATATGTATCAATTTTATATATGTTGTGTAATTCTCAATCAATTAGTTTTATGTTTCGTTCGTCGCACGATTATCAATTCTTTTTTTTGGGTTTACATTTAAGTTTACGTTTAATGTTTCTTTGAGAGCACTTCAATCTTCGAGCCAACTTTTGAGTTGTGATTCCGATTGGTTTCCGCTCTTTTAGTTTGTGTATTAGTTTCGGGTGGTTAACGAATCGTTTTCAGTGCCTTTTCGTGGACCGCCCCGATACAATCCGAAGCGGCGGTCTGCGGCGTGGGGCGGCTGGTGGCGCGCCGGCGACCGCTCGTCGCTGGCCTCGTCCACGCGCATCCCCGCTGACCTGGACGTTCTGCTGCGCCGGCCGCCGCTGCACCCGCTGCCGCCCGGCTCGCCCTGCAGCATCCAAAGACCGTTTTCCTCTGCGTCCTCGAGCATAAGCGACGCGAGCCACCCGAGTCACGAGGACGACGCCAGTATACTCACAGGTAACTGCCGGCCGAGCGCTCCGCTCGCTTGCTCACGTGGACACGACACGTGCCGAGACAACCATCACCATGCATCAACCTCACTGACCAATGTCACACCGACTGCATGTTCTATGTTTTTTCAATTAGATGTTTTCATATTTCTCACGATCCGCTTCATCGCTTTCTATTCCTTTCGGACGTGTTTGTTTTTGTTATTGACTATTTATTTAGTTCCTATTGTAACCAGTTTGCCGCAAGAACTCACGCTACTTTAAATGGAAAAAGTTTTAAAATTAGCGCAAAATAGCAAAGTAATTCCAGGCACTCACGTTTAGTAAAAGTTTCCTATGTGTTTAAACCATTAACATGTTAGCCTTACAAACATCTAGTGCTAAATTTAAAAAATATATAATCTGTAATATCCAGGGTGGCGTTAACGATGTAACAATAAAAGAAATCTTGATTATTCCAGTTCAACAAAACATCATAAAATAAAAAATCTTGGTGTTTTGTAAAAATTAAAAGTAACATTCTTTTCATATTCTTTTAAAGGAATTAAAAAACGTTTGTAACATTGCCAAGGGATAAAACCTTGATGTTTACTTTGTTTAAAATTTACCTTATTCGTCAGTTCTGCATCTGATTCGGTTAAAAAGAATAATAAAATAATCATCACGTTATCTCTGTCTGAAATGTAATGATTTCTGATACACGGATACTAAACATCGAATAAAGCTAGTCTTTCATAGTAGTCTTTTATTTATTTTTAATTAAATTTATTTAAAGCGTGTATTTGAGCAAAATGCTGCGCTAGTCGTTATTTGTGAGGTTTTAGGAGCTATCAACTTGCTATTAATATTAAAAAGATATAACAACTAATAAAAATCAGATGTAGCCAATCTATTCTGTGATTTCTGATGATGTTAATGCTGTTAGCCTTTTGGCTTTTACAGCTTCGTAGGTCTCAGGGCCTCAGGGCTGTAAAAAGTGAATTTAAATCATTCCGCATCTTCGACGGGTCTTTTATGTAATGAAATCGCATTGAAAATTTTGTCTTTTCTTTTTATGAACTGATTCTAATGGCGTGCTTTACAAATGTACAAAATAATGTACTTTATTCGTTTAAGTATTAATAATAAATTTTTCGATTCGGTTGCAGAAAATTTTACCAATCGTTAATATTCAAAATAATTAAAATTTCTACGTGAACGAAGTCGCGGGCACAGCTAGTAATTAATAAAATTAAATGCAAACTCTAAGATATCTCCGAGACAAGTTCAAGCATACTACTTCAAGATATTGAAATTAATATTCGAGAGCTGAAGGTAGCCGTGCTTTGACATTGGAACGTCAACTACCTCAGTTTTTTCGTGAACTATGTGTGCTGTAAAGCACATGAAACGTAGAGAATTAAAAGTAAGTTTAAAATACACGCGGTAAAATTCCTAAAACTAGTTTTATTTAATGTTTAAAATGTTCGAAATTTGGCACAGACAAAAGAAAGTTGATCAACTAAAACTTAAAAAGTTATCATAAAAATTAGTATTTGAGTGTATTTTTCCAAACGTTAAAAATTACTGTCCTTTTCCTTATTTTCAAAATTATCTCTAAGAATTTTTTTTAATTATGAATTATATACAGGCAATTAAGTATTTTCGGTATTTTATTACTTTTTATGGATTTTATTTTAAAATTTAAATTAAATTGAATAATATACTTACTTTATTGATATAATAATGATTAAAATTTCATTTATTAAGACGTCGTCATCGTCAACCTGTACATCAACAGATGATAAATTTACACAGAATAAAATATTGGTTCTTTGTAAAGTGGGTTGTTTTCAAAAGTGTGTTGAGTGCGTCATTGCGTGCTGGAGGCGATGGGGCACAGGCCACGGGGCACGGGGCACGGGGCACGTAGCGTTGTAGCGCGGTGTGACAGAGGGCTAGCGCTGTCGACAGATAAGAGTGCGGGCGAGGCGAGCGACGTGGTGTCGGAGTCGAGCGGCGTGGGCACCAGCGCGTCAGACACGGGCAGCGCGCCGCCGCCCGGCGCCACCGCCGTGTGCGTGCGAGCGCACCGCCCGCCCGCGCATCCCGCCGCGCCCCACGCCCCTCGCCAGCTGTGCCTCGACCCCGGCGACGTGCTGCGAGGTAAGCTGACGTCGTCTCCGATCTGTTCCCTCCCGACGCTGCTCAGTGGCCTCCTAGACCGTTACGAACTCACAGAATATGACTACAGCTCTCTACACCGTTTCCCCGCTCACCATCGTCAACACGGAATTACTTCTCTTTCAACCCCGCTCAGCAGCCTCCTTCTAGACCATTACAAACTTACAAAAGGTGGCTACAGCCCTCCACGCCGACTCCACGCTCACTATTAAAAGAGTAATATGTTGTTAAAGGTATATATATATATATACTATATATAGAGATAGATGTAGTACATATATTAACTTCATTATTACTTAGTCGTCATCAAGCATTTCAGACTAAAAATTAAATCATTCCTCAATAACAAATGCTCTCAACACCATACATACCAAATTATTATTCACAATACTTCACCACTAAACAATTACAAAATGCATTTGTGAAATAACTAAGTATTATTATAATTAATAAATTATTTTTTAATTTTAGAAACAATATCACATTCAAATCATTGAATAAAACCACTTTTACGGATTTGATCATGTTTTTATTTCTCAAAATTTCGGAGGTTTTACAGCACCCATGGTCACGAAACATTGGGAATTAAAAATAAATAGAATTAAGCGCCATAAAATCCATAAAAGTGGTTTTATTCAATGTGTAGTGTTCGGCGTAAATATAAGAAAACATTTCATTCAAATCAGTTTATTGTTGGAGTCGTAACAAACTTTTAAAAATTTCCAGTAACGGGTTGTACGGACGACGGTATGCTGGAAGGCACGATTCGAAGTACGGGCGCGTGTGGACTGTTCCCCGCGCACTGCGTGCAAGAAGTGCGCTTGCGGCAGAACAACGCACATTTACATCAAGTACGTTATAGCTAATTAAGTGAGAAGCCCACATTAGTTTTACACATTATTATTTCGGTCTTCACTAAAAAATGGCATTATGGTTTCAAATAAAGTCAAAGAAATTGATTTAATACAAAGCCATATTCATTAAATCTACGTATATTTAGGTTATACATTTGTACACTCTTGTGTGCGTCAATTGTTTATGTCAAAATAAAGTTTCTTTCTTTCATAAAGCATACAGAAGATTATTTATGTATCGGATGAGAAATGCCAGACCGCAAAGAGCAAAGAAACGATAAATTTAAAAGGTCTTCTTGTTTACGTCTGCGACTGTCAATTTCGATTTGATTGTATTTAAAAAAACAAGTGTGCAGTTCACACGCGGTAGAAGTTCATACGTGGTAGAGCCACGCTACAGCTATATTATGGTTGTAGCACGAATGGGTCGGCTCGACCAGGGAAGGACCACATCCTCACAATATACGAACGTAAAATAGCAGCTTAATGATTCTCTTTCGTATGGTAAGTGTAGAGATCCGGAGATTTTACTGGAAAGGAGGCATTCCATTTTAGTCCTCAGGGGTGACAACGTATTTGCGTTTTAATTCTTTATGGAGGATAAATGTAGATGTCTATGGGCCACAGAATCCACTTACCATCAGGTGGACTGTGTGCTCATTTGTCACCTTTATTTTATTCTATAAAAGTAATAAATTTGTGAAACCTTCAGAAATCTAAACTTCGAGAGAATGAGATGAATGCAGAGTATCAGCAGGTTAATAATTGTAAGGTTTATTTATTATATAATATTGTTACCAAGTTTAAAAATTATTTTACATTTTATTCTACATGTAATATTAGATTATATATTATAAAGACTTCAAGTTGTTCAATTTTATCATCTAATATTTTTTAATTAACAAATTTCGTCCTTAATCCTTATTACTCATAGATCGATCATATGCATCATAAAGTAAAGTTACAGCCTATATACGTCCCACTGCTGGGCTCAGGCCTCCCCTCATTTCTGAGAGGGTTTAGGGCAAGGAAGTGTCCGCCGCGCTGCCCAAATGCGGGTTGACGAACTTCACATGTCTTCGAAATATTTTTTTTCTTATTCCTCAGACATGTAGGTTTCCTCACGATGTTTTCCTTCACCGCCGAGCACGTGGTAAATCAGCACTTAAAATTGCAATTAACAATTTCATTAGTGCCGGCGGGGATCGAACCCGGGTTACTCGCGTTCTGTTATATTTACAGCGAGCGTTAACCACTGAGCTACCACGACTCTATATGCATCATCTCCATACATAATGGGAAACACTATATAATAAATAATAAATAAATTTATTCACAAGAAATATGGTACAAGGATGTTCTTATAAAATAATAATGTATCGCATATTTCACCAATTTTGGTATATGAAAACTTATTTACTAATCAACTTATTGTTAGAATATACAAAATCTAAGTAAAATTAAACGTGCATCACTTTACAATATTTAATATTAATCCTTTTAAACACAATCAAATAAGAAACAGCGTTTAACAGTCAATAGAAACGTTCTTTTATTTTTAGCAGTTCATTTACCGAATAAAATTGTTTTTCTAAAAGCCACTTTAATAAATTATGTCTAAATCGATTATTATCTAGTTGCCTTATTTCATTTGGGATTTTATTAAACACTTGAATAGCCATCACATAGCAATTTTTTGAGTACAGGCTAGTTTTTAATGAAGGTAAAATAATTTTATCTGGGTATCTGGTACTATATGTTACTGTATCTTTTAACCTAGTAAAAAAATGAGGATACTTTTTTTACGAATATTAAAAGTTCAAAAATGTACATGGATGGTAGCGTAAGAACACCCAATTCTTTAAATAGTGGTTTGCAAGAAACTAGTGGCCCGACACCACAAATTGCTCGTATACAGCGTTTTTGCGCTATAAAAGCACGGTTTACATCAGTCGAGTTTCCCCATAATATTAGACCATATATCAATACAGCAGCGACATATTATACATGATATGCTGTAAGGGAAGTGTTTCTTGACAAGATTGAAGTTAGCCTTCGCAGAGCAAAATTATATTTAAATATTTTAGAACAAACTTTATCTATGTGATTTTTCCAATTACAATGTTTGTCTAAATTAATACCTAAAATGTAGTACATTCAGTAGCAGTAATTTTTTCACCATTATACTTAATATCAAGTAATTGCGGTTTACTTTTAACATTGTAGAATTGCATAAATTTAGTTTTAGATAGATTTATACTTAGATTATTGTTTTTATTCATTTGCCAACATTTACAATAGTATTATTTATTTCAATTTCATATTATTTACTGGATTCTATTTCATTCTCTTGCAGGTTAAATCCTTTATGTTTGTCTCTTTTTAGTGTCGCTTTTTCGTATCATCGAGCTTCAAATCGTAACGATTCTAAAGGAGTTTTTACTTCCAAAATAATAGCATTAAATGTCTAAACAATAAACAAAATTTATTTAAAATTAAATGTGAGTTTTTGCATTCCATGCTTCTAACATTTTAACAAAGTGCGACTGGTCTGTCAGGTGCTATCAACGGGACCGATGCACCACTCCCGCGTGACGGGACGCCGGGAGATGGCCCTCAGTAAAACCTACAGCGCGACCGCGCCCAGGATAAAGAAAAGGTGATTTTTTAAATCCAAATTACATGTTTTAATATGGTTTCGATTTCCAGGTAGATTAATTCATTGTTATTTAATTAAGTTAATAATTTTAAAAAAGTATTTAAAAAAATTGGGGCCACATTAGGAGTACCCTTTACAGACGATCGTGTATGCGTAAATATATGGATGTAAAGGACTCGCCTCCTTTGAGAGGAGAGGTATGTTAGGATCGTACCAAGTGGAAGTCCGTAGTCTCTGCCTAGCCCTCTAGGGGACAGGCGTGAGTGTTTATGTTTACGTTATATAAGGAATTTAATTATTAATAATTATTTAGTTATATGGTATATTAGGAGAGTTTTTATAATTTATTATACTTACATTCAGCCAGGATAATTCACATTAGTGGTCATGTATTCTTTTTTTTAATATCATAAATCTAGAAAATTATTCATCAAGCTTGGATAATTCTAAATCTATAGTATAATTATAATTAGAATATAAGTATAATTAGAAATATACTTATAGTGAAATAGGTATTTGCTAATTGTATCATATTGTGTAGTATGTTTGGAAATTCGAGTATATATATATATATATATATATATATATATATATATATATATATAAGCTAAAACATATTAGTTTTTTTTATAGGAGAGGGGGCAAACGAGCGTACGGCTCACCTGATGATAAGTGACACCAGGGGAATTGCAGATGCGTTGCCAGCCTTTTAAAAAGTAGTTTACTTTACACGCATGCTTGAAGGTCCCTAAGCCATATCGGTTCGGAAAAATCGCTGGCGGTAGTCGATTCCACAAGGAAGTTGTACGAGGAAGAAAACTTCTTTTAAATCGCACGGTGGAGGACCGCCGTTTAATCTTTTGCAATTAGATTAAACATTATTGACTGAATCAAACATGCTTTTAATTCAATTTAATGGTGTTATTAGTATCTAATATATTTTTAAATGTACCTATCAATAACCAATATACGAAGCCGCGAGCAAAAGGCTAGTTCAAAAATAAAGTAATAGCCTAGTACTTTCGTGCGCGAGTGTACTTATGTGCAAACACACCCCCTTAACTTTCTTCCAGCGTTCTTTTTACATGACGCGTACTATACACCAGTTTATTTGCAAGCACAGGTGTACTCTCTATTCCGTAACTCATATTCCGATGGGACGTTAATCTAACACGACGGAGAGATCTGGCACAGGACCAACGATTTTACATGCGTTTCTGAGCACCGAGGTAGAACACCGCCACCTTCCTGACTCCGGGGTGCCACTGAGATTTTCTTGACAGAAAAATATATTTAGGCCCGTCACGGGATTTGAACTTGGGTACCTCATGATCAGCAATCTCGTTTACGACCATATAACCAACGAGACAGTCAAATGATAATATGCAAACATTGAGTAAACAACGTAATGAAAAATTTAAATATCATAAAATTATGTAAGCAAAATACATCTGTCGTAAGTCATTAGGCCGAGACCACGCACATTCAATGTTACACACATTAACTAAACGACCGCTTAAACGTTTTTGTGAGAACTGTGCACAAGACTTAGAGGCAATATGGATGTTCAATTGTGAATTATGGTTGTGTTAAGTTCATTTCCAAAATAATATATACAGTTATAATACATTTTATTTTACTTTATTTTGTTTTTGTGTCGAATTAACATTTTTCGTATATCTTACTGATGTATTTTGTGTGGCTAATGCTATGGCTAAGATTCATAAAACGATCCATAAAAACTCGCCTAAAAGAACATGTAGTTAACGCGAAGCATCGACGCTCCTCACCGAATCTTACTAAGGATGATTCGCGTGACTATTTAAATTATAAAAACGTTCTATTGTGTTGACAATAGAATGAGAGAAGTTAATTGGGTGCTACCGTTTGCTTGGAAAAGTAAATATAAGTCCAAGCATACTATTGCAAGATTCAAGATACTGCAAGCTCGTTCTTCGTAGATCGGGTTGAAAATTGATATTTAAAAGTTCAAGGTTTGTTAGCTATGACATCAGGACCTCAGTCGTCCCGTGACCATGGGTGGTGTAAAGCGCCCGAAACGTCGGGAATGAAAAAGTTAAAATTTAACGCGATAAAATCTGTAAAATTAGTTTAATTTAATGTATAGTATAGTATAGTAGTAGTTCGGGTAAATATAAGAAATCATTAGGATAGATGTTGTGTTATGAGTGGCTCACAACAATAGTTAAATGGCGAATCGAAACCACAACTTATCGAGGTTGCCCTCCGCACCCATACAATTAGACTGGTGTAACGTCTCGTATACATGAATATTGGGACCTGGCAGCTACGGGTGCGCGGCGGCGGAGGCTGCGGCAGCGGCGCGATCGGTGGAGCGCACGGTGGTGCTGCACCGCGCGCGGCGTGGCTTCGGCTTCGTGCTGCGCGGCGCCAAGGCGCGCTCGCCGCTCATGGAGCTGCGCCCGTCGCCGCGCTGCCCCGCGCTGCAGTACCTGGACGACGTGGACGCGGGCGGCGTGGCGGACCGCGCCGGCCTGCGCAAGGGCGACTTCCTCGTCGCGGTGCGTCCCACGCCAACCCCGACCACCACTCACCTTACACTAACACAACTCACCTTACACTAACAACTCACCTTACGCTAACACAATGCATCTTACACTAACACACTGAAATATGTGTAGTGTAAGCACTAACACCACATCTTACACTAATGCCACATGTTACACTAACACAACACATCTTGCTCTTACACAGCACATCTTACATTAACTTACGCAACATCGCAACGCATCCATAGCGAATTACACAAGACTTCCCTTTACTAGTATTGGGTCCATATGAAATTAGCGTTTTGTCGAACTGACCACTTTGATCTGAAATATCTCCTCTTTGGTTAAGAATTCCAAATTCAAATTTATAAACTCATTTATTTTGAGTTTTGAAAACAGTCATTCATTTGTTTTTTCCTCATTCTTTTTTTTCTGGCGTCGCTTATTACCGCAAAATGGAAAACATGAAATATCGGTATATTTACGAGTACGAGTTCTACCGTGGCACCAGTGCTGCAGAAACAACTCGAAGGATTAATGATGTGTACGGCGCTGCTGTCGCAAAAGAAAGCACGGTACGTTTTTGGTTTCAACGTTTTCGTTCTGGAAATTTCGACCTTCAGAACCAACCCCGTGGACGGCCGGAGACCAAAGTGGAAAATGAAGAATTAAAGGCTATTGTGGAAGCGGATCCATCTCAAATCACTTCAGAGATAGCTGCAGGCTTCGAGGTAAGTAATAAAACAGTATTAATCCACTTGGCAAATCGGGAAAGTAAAAAAAACTTGAACGATGGGTACCTCATGAATTGAGTGAATCGAACTTGCAAACACGCGTCGACTGCTGTGTTACTTTGCTCAACCGACACAAAAATGAAGGGATTTTAAATCGAATCATTACTTGCGATGAAAAATGAATACTGTACGATAATCGGAAGCGCTCGTCGTAATGGCTGAACCCTGGAGACCCAGCCAAATCCTGCCTTAAACAAAAATTGACTCAGAAAGAGTTACTTGTGAGTGTTTGGTGGACTAGCGCCGGTGTCGTTCACTACAGCTTTCTAAAATCTGGCCAAACGATTACGGCAGATATATATTGTCAGCAACTGCAAACCACGACGGAAGAACTAGCTGCTAAGCAACCGAGACTGGTCAATCGCTCTAGGACACTGCTGCTTCACGACAACGCAAGACCACACACTGCACAACACACTTGCACAACAAACAATCACTTAGTTAGATGAGCTACAATTGGAATGTCTGCGACATCCACCGTACTCTCTGGACCTTGCTTCAACAGATTACCATTTTTTCAGAAATTTGAACAACTTCTTACAAGGAAAAAAATTCAAATTTTTTTTTTGTAAAGGGTTCAATGAACTACCTACAAGATGGCAAAGTGCATAGATAACAACGGTGCATACTTTGATTAGGTAATTAAATATATTTTACAAAAAAAATTGACTTTATATTCCTCCCGAACAAAACGCCAATTTCATATGTAAGGACCTATTACTAACTCCTCCTTCTAACATCCGGCCATATAATAGTTGTGTGTATACGTGTAATACACACAGCTCTTATATGATGCGAGATTTTGAATTTTTATATTTTACTTAGCTATATTAATCAACTTTTATCTTATACAATATAGTTCGTCTTTATATATTACAACGTGTAAAAGCCCATTGTTGAACGTAGGTCTCACAATTACACTGCCTCATGATGGGATATATAAGGTTCTCGAGTGGCAGCCTCGTACCGGTAGACGAAGTGTAGGGCGACCCCCCACTAGATGGATTGACGACCTGATAAGACATGCAGGAAGTCGATGGATGCAGGTGGCTCAGAACCGTGCTTTATGGCATACCTTGGGGGAGGCCTTTGTTCAGCAGTGGACTTGTAAAGGGCTGTAATGATGATGATGATGGGATATTGACATAATTTCTATACTTGAGAACCGTAGTTTATATTATTTTGTTGCTTTTCGATCTGTTATCTCTTACTACATGGAATACTACTTATACGGTAATGGAATTTCTTCCACCTCCACCACACGGATCTTATCTATAATAATTGTTCACATTTCTTAATATTTATTATATGTAAGTATTGCTTTTCAGATTAATGGTGAAGACGTATCGGCGGCGTCGCACGAACATGTAGTGGAATTAATTCGGAATTCGGGAGCTCTCGTCTCCATGACCGTCGTTTCATTAAATACTAATGGTAAGTACTAATCCGTTACTTCGGAAACGTCCGATGATATTTTCGTTTTTTTTTCTATTATATCATTTATATATAGAATCCAGTTTGTGAGAAAATATTAACCAAGTGTTAACTTCGTGTCAGCACACACATAATTAAATCGAGTTAAAAATTGAGTAAGACCACAATAGGTCACAATAGCTCATAATTAGTTTATGTTTTTATTAATAAAAACAATTTTAGGAAAATTGTTATCGATAACAAGCAAAATTATAAATTCTTCTTCTTATGGTTCATAATTAATGGTTCTTCAAACGCCGTTACCGTTATAGTGTCTCAAAGAACTGACTGAAAAAGAGACCGCCCTCCCTCAATTGCTTTGTAGGGGGAGATATAATGTGCCACTGTTGCCACGCTTGGCAGTTAGGGTTTACAACCGCAGTCTTTAACTTTTTAATTGTTATTATGAAGACACTGCTGACAAACTCCTGGTTTATATCTCTCTGCCGCCTCTTTCGACTTCCAGGAGACCATATGGGGTAGTGAATATTCTTGCACTACACGGTCCGTACACGGTCAATAATCAGTTACTTCAAACGATAAAATATCAAAAATAGTTTTTTGTGACTTAAATTTTATTTCTCCATCATCTTCTAATCATATATCGTAAGTGAAGACATTACTAGGCGGCAACTCATCTATGTATATATGTTTATACTCTAGGTGGGGAGTGGTTTTTTAGGCTTACACACCCTTCTTAATATTAGATGGATTGATGGTCGCCCTTGACCCTAAAGTAATTAATAAAGGCAGACTATAAACGGGTTAGAAACTGCAGCTTTTCATTACGCAATTCCTTTATCTCATTGTAGGATTTGAGCAAGAAGCAAAATTATACTTACAAAAATATATTTAGTTTGGGGTTGAGGGAGTGAATGACCTTTCGTCTAGGTCCGTGCCTGCAAAGATAATTCAATAACAGGTGCGAGTGATGAGGGCGCGTGCTCGGTGCCGGCGAGCAAGTCGCAGTCGCAGCTGGCGGGCTGCGGCCGCGCCTACGCCGCCACGCTGCCCAGGAAAGCCGCGGGAGGTCAGACATATCAAATTCTTGCAAATATAAACCAGACATAGTGACCTCCTTGTAACGTACAACATGCACATTCGGATTCGTCTCAGAAGTTCCCTTATTGTATGATATGGACAATATTTTTTGTTTCAAATACTTTTATATAGATCTATGCTCTGTTGACCTTTATTAACTAGGCTCATTTTACTTCTTTAAGTACGCATTTTATTCCTTCAAGAATGTATTTAATTTGGATAATGTTTCTTAGTCAAAGAAACTATTTTATTCTTTTCAGATTTTTTAAGTAAGCTTTTACTTTGAATTAAAAGTCAAATACCCATTTGGACTAAGAAATAGCTCAGCGTCTAAATAATTACATTAAAAATTTTTGTTGTTTTTTCGTCGTGCAAACGTCCGGTGATAAAATTTCGAAATAGCGATATTTCTCTTTCTATTTATCGCGATATCGAATTACTCGTACCTAAGCAACTACAAAAGGATTCATTTGCTGTTGGGGTTTTTCGTCAACCAAAAGTCCAGTAAGAAAATTTTGCCCCTCATCCTACTACATCATGCAAAACATGACGATATATAGATATATAGACGATATGTAGAAAAATACAGCATATTATTTGAACATCGGTAAACACCGTAAACTTGTATCTCAATTCAAGATGCATTGAGATACAAGTTTACGGTGATTTACCGATGTTTACATTTGTTACATTGAGATACATCTCAATATTTAAAAGCACAGAAGCCCTCCAATTAAGCGATAAGGTTGTCTCATAAACAAAAATGTATCGGTGGACGGACGAAGCGACAATTTCTTTGGTGGTCTCTGTGGCCCGTTGTAATCTGTCATCCCAACTGTCAAATTACTAACGGGCGAGCGAGCGAGCGAGCAGCTACCGAACTTGTGGATAACACTGGTACTGCTGCAGTGGAACATAGAATAAAAATTGACAGAAACGCCAAATCGTTTACTTATATTGTTTTGATTTTTCTTTTGAGTTTTTGTTTTGTATTATATTTGCCCATCCCTATGAAAAACTATTCATTAGAAACACACATGATGCATATGCAACACAATCACGCATCAATACATAAGCATACAATATCTGTTTGTTAATTGCTAAAACAGGTAAACCACACTTAATCGAAGAAACGTCAATTTTGCCGGCAATAAAAGAAGTTGTATCTACTGCGCTCCATAAACTGGCGGCAGACAATTCGAAAAATTTCTTTGAGCAATGATTCTGTGCAAATTGACGAAGTGGCTGTAAACATTGAAGAGTCATTGTGCAATCATCTGAATCCACTTTACCAACTAATGAAGCACTGTTGCGGTTACTTGAAGTTTATTGAAGATGAATAAATATGTCAAGAACTACTAGACATTTAGAGACAGGCACAAAATTAGGAACCATATTTAAAACACTGGAAAAGTATTGTGATGAAAAAGAAATTCCCTTGAAGAAAATTATATCAGCTACTACAGACGATGCTCCAGCTACGACGGGGTGTCAAAAAGGCTTTATAGCATACTTAAAAAACAAAATTTCAGATATGCTTGTTGTTCATTTGGTTGCTAGAAATTTTAGTGAACGACTTTTTCAATCATTGCAACATGACATCTGAGCAGTCAATGTTATCGCAAATGAGTGCACGATTCATTAGTTTTCTTTCAGTGAGGTCGTGTAGTACCCAAATATCGATTTTTTTTTGTATAACCAGACTTTTTCAAATGGATCAGAACTGTTTTGTTGTCAATCTTTAAATCCTCGGCTATGCCACAACTACTAATATGCCGATGTTGCACCACTTTTTAAAAAATGGCATCGACTTTTCCGTGTGTAGGCGACCAGAGCAAGCTGCATGCTGCATCTTTGACATCAAAATTCCCGGACGGAAAACGCTTTACATCTTGCATTAGGTCCACAAACGTCACAAATTTTTTTCGCGACTTGAGTCGCACTTTTCTCTTTTTTATAATTAAACTTCAGAACGTAATATCGAATTTCCTCGTTAGATTCACTCATTTTTGTGCACATAAAACAATTAAAATATCGGGAAAGAGTTTTATACTTTTCATTTTTCTTTTTCTTAATGTCTTATATTTTTTTATAATGTAAGGATGACAAATGGGCAGACAGTCCACCTGATGTTAAGTAGATGCTGTGGCGTATAGACATCTAAATCTTCTATTAAAAATCAAAATACGGATGCGTTGCCAGCCCTGAGGACTGAGATGGAATGCCACGTTTCCAGTAAAAAGGATCTCTGGTTCTTGACAGTCACCATACGAAACACAGCACCATTAAAGCAGCTGTTTTACGCTGGTATTCTGTGAGAGCGTGGTCCTACCCCGGTTGAGTCGACCCATTCGTGCTACAACCACAATATAGCTGCAGCATGGCTCTACAACGTAAAATAATATGCTATATGTACTGATATTCAAACCACCAAAGAGATTTTTCTTAAATTTTATACAATCAAAATGCGAAGAAACTTTTTCCCCGACCTTTATGACATCTGGAAGTGAATTTCTGTTCCGCCCATGACCATGGGTGCTCTAAAGAGCCCATAACATCGGGAATATTAAAAAAGTTACAATTAAATGCGATAAAATCTTTAAAATCAGTTTAATTCCAAATTGACTTTCTACAATCGTTAACGCTGGTAGAAAAGTACAAAAATTAATGGGGATGATAATGTCACATGATTTAATGTAGAATTCATTCATTTTTATAGCTTTTCATTTGTGTCAAATATAAGTAGAAAGTAATTTAGCTAGCCTTGCTTTAGCATAAGACAACCGCGAAGGAATCAATCATTGAAACTGTTGATATCCTAAAAGTGTAAGGATAACAATTTTTCCCTTTATGACACCTATAGGAAAAGATTATAAAGAGTGGTAGGGTTTTAGTCAGAATAAAATATTTCCTACGGGTGGGGGTGGGATGGTCACAATAGATCGTACTGGTCGCAGTTATATTGGTAGTGTTGGGCTTGTATAGCTGCTCGCACAAAAGTTTTACTTCCAAATGTCATCCTCACGCACCGTGCGCAAGTGAGGATGATATTTGCTTTGTTCTGCTTTTAAAATTTTCGATTTTGCTGCAAGAAACTCTGTGTATGGAGTATGTGTATTTTCTTTTTATGTATAAATGCCAAATCGAAATGGACAAATACTTATGAGAAGTTAATGTGTTGACATGCGCAGGTCGCAGCCCGGCGCCGACGCCGCCACGGCGTGACCCGCGCACCACGCTCAGCGTGGGCCGAGCGCGCGCCAAGTCTATGGTCGCCGGCCTGGGTCAGTACGCATTTGCTTCTACACTATGCACACACACACACACACACACACACACACACACACACACACACACACACACACACTACCCGCGCACCACGCTTAGCGTGGGCCGAGCGGGCGCCAAGTCCTTGTTGACGGCCTGAGTCAGTACGCATTTGCTTCTACACTATGCACACATACACACTATCCGCGCACCACGCTCAGCGTGGGCCGAGCGGTCGCCAAGTCTATGGTCGCCGGCCTGAGTCAGTACGCATTTGCTTCTACACTATGCACACACACACACACACTATCCGCGCACCACGCTCAGCGTGGGCCGAGCGCGCGCCAAGTCTATGGTCGCCGGCCTGAGTCAGTACGCATTTGCTTCTACACTATGCACACACACACACTATCCGCGCACCACGCTCAGTGTGGGCCGAGCACGCGCCAAGTCTATGGTCGCCGGCCTGAGTCAGTACGCATTTGCTTCTACACTATGCACACACAGACTATCCGCGCACCACGCTCAGCGTGGGCCGAGCACGCGCCAAGTCTATGGTCGCCGGCCTGGGTCAGTACGCATTTGCTTCTACACTATGCACACACAGACTATCCGCGCACCACGCTCAGCGTGGGCCGAGCACGCGCCAAGTCTATGGTCGCCGGCCTGGGTCAGTACGCATTTGCTTCTACACTATGCACAGACACACTACCCGACAATTACGGCAATTATATCATGCTACTTTTTAACATCTAATACGATAAGGCTACAAAAAAAATTATAGAAGTTTCAACTGCAAATGGAATTTTTAATTACAGAAAATGGTGGAGAGAAAGAGGAAACTTGTGAACAGTTAAGCGTAGTTGGAAAATCGTCTTCGGCTGAATCTGTACAGTTACACTCCGGCAGCAATAGTAAGTGGAAATATTAAATTGAATTTCATTCCCTCTATGTTTTTACCGTTGGCCTATAAAGAATCCGTCCTATCCATACTGGACACGAGTTACCTCTAATGATAAAGAGTGTTTGTAATCGTGTGGCTTAATATTAAACTAGGACTGTTTTAAAATGCATAAATAATTTGTGAGATGTAAATATGTGACGAACTTTAACTGCAACAATTATAATTTTACAATGGAGGATATGTAACGAACGCACACAGTTCACCTAATGGTAAGTGAATTTTGTAGCCCACAAACCTATGCTTATCCTCGATAAGAATCGAAATACTTGTCAATTAAGGACTGATATGTGATGCCTCATTACCAGCAATATGGGGGTCTTTGTTTCTCGTTTCCAAACTTAAGAACACAGCAGTACTGTGCTGCTATTATACTTTATTATTGCCATTCGTGGTCAGCCATTCTAACACTTTTGTGTTGATACTAGCGCCACCTCATAACCATTAAAACACTGTTTTATCCACTATTTTTACACATTTTATTCAAAAATGATGCCATTACCGACTTGTATTATTTATTTCAATAAATAAATACTGAAGCCTAAAACGACGCTATCAAAGTTTCGAAGTACTGCGGTTTTTTAGGTATTGTTATAAAAGAAGTTACATAAAAGTAATCTTTAGTTATTTAGTTTGTTTCAATTCAAAAACATATTCTTTTAACTATATTAATATGTACGAAATAATACTGAACTTAGTTTATAGCGCCCTCTAGTGTATTTCTTGGTTATTTATAATCTCGACACCATCTTTGTCAGAGTGTAAAAAAGCCATTTAAATACTATAATACATATATATAATATAGTATTCTATGGAAAAAACTTTCCTAGTTTTGTCACCTAAGAATTTCATAGAGTGGCTTACCTATCTAGTACATTAGCTATGGAGTTTGACTTTGTATGCGTCATCGCAGCCGGTACGACGGTGCCGGGCGGCGTCGCTACGGGCGCAGGGGTTGCTGCGGGTGCGGGGGGCGCGGCCGGTGCACGCACGGCGTCGATCCGCGCGCGGCCCGCGTCGGGGCGCATCACGGCCGCTGAGCTTGAGGAGCTGTTCCAGCGCCAGGCCGGCGCGGACACGGACACCGACGCCGACGCTAAGTACGTACGCGCCTTATTGTTAAAATTATCGCCTTGTGAGTAAAATGTTATAACTCACAAACCAACTAACGTTCAATCTGATAATGCCCACGAGTACCAACATCCAACTTTATTTAAACGTGTTGTTACCCATAAAGTCTAAGCTAGTATGCTCATAACTGTATTGGATCTCCATATAATTCAAACTGAAGCTGGATTAAATGTAAAAGGTACTGCGCGGCGGCAGGAACGAATAAAAAGGTGCTACCTAACCCAATTATAAACTCGAAATTACAGCGATTAAATAATCTCAACGTCAAATCTCGGACATATACATATAATAAAAGGTCGGGGAAAAAGTTTCTTCGTATTTGTATAAAATTGAAACAAATCTCCTTACTTGTACTATTTCTATCTAGCTGGTTACATTATCAATAGTATATATAGTATAGGACATTAAGAATAAGAAAAGCACAAATTAAAAAACACTTTCCCGCCATTTTTCAATTGTTTTTCTGTCCATCAAAATTAGTTAATCTAACGAAGAAATTCGATACTTCCTGAAGTTTTATTAAAGAAATGGGAAAAGTGCGACTCAAACCGCGAAAAAAATTTGTGACATTTATGGGCCTAATGCAGTGTAAGTAAAAGTAGCACAAAATTAGTAATTACGACATAGACGAGGAATTGAAGATTGACTACAAAACAGTTTTGACCCATTTGAAAAAGTCTGGCTATATGAAAAGCTCGATATTTAGCACAAGAGTTCTATTTAGCATAATAAAAAGATAAAAGTAATGAGATTCTGTTTTATTTTACTTTAGGCGCTAATGTTGGCTTTTTTACTTCAGGAGCTAAATGTGCTGTTAACGAATGTAATTCAAAAGATAAGAGACTGATTTAATTTTTTGAGCAGCAATATTAATACAGAAAAAAGAGCTATCCTTTAATAAAATGGTAAACTTCTTAGCAAAATGTGTGGTGAAGACTAAAGCTGAAAACAGTGCTCTAAGGCGGTAGTAAAATGGGTTATTCCCGTTATTTCCCGGTTATTTCGGGAAGTTATTATAATCAGAAACTTACGACAAGCGCTTATCTTCGCTTGCAGGGCTTATCTTATTTTTTAATTAGTATTTATAGATTATTTAGTATGAATGAACTGCGGTGTGTTGCAGCGGCATCGGATGCGGCATGATGACTCGCTCGGCATTCCAGAGCGGGTCGGCTTCGCCGCCCGCTTCGCCCTACTCGCCGTACTCGCCGCACTCACCGCACTCGCCCGCGAGGACAACGCGCGTCTATGCCTCTGTCGCGGAGATGAAGCGCAACCGAGCGAAGGTATATTTATTTATTTATGCTTAAATGTAAACATTCTAAAATAAAATCCGGCTCGAAGGACCATAAAGATGTACGGAACACCTTTAAATGATAGTTGATATAGCAAAAAATGGTTTTATTTAAAATAAATAATGATAATATATAATGATATTGATAATGATATAGAACGCATCTACCGTGTTCGGAGCGACAACGTCAACTGCTCAAAAACTAAAGTAAATGACGCAAATTATGTTGACCTAAATAAATCGCTTACACACTAATCTAAAATGTACGGTTGCACTGTATAACAGCCGACCGTGGGGTACAACAGAAAAAAAAGTTGTAATAAATAAAATACTTCTAGTAAAGAACCTTTAACTTACTTTGCATATGTAAAACAGGAGTCATACAATCATTATGAATTTATAAAGTATTTTTATCTATTTGTTATATTTCCGCCAAAATTATATGTAATATAATCAAACAACTTATTGGGTTTTATTGTGCTTAGTTTAATTTGTTTTAACTCCAGACGGGGCAGCCAGAGATGTTTGTCGTTGCGATGTTACGGCATACTTTTACATATATACTTCAGTTTTTAATTAATAATTTTGATCCGATCTACGGAGAAAGAGCTCACGGCGTCTCGAAGTGTCATGTGCATTGATTCTTATATTACACTAGATTGGTAATTACCGCGCTAAAGCGTTGCCACTGCACATATGGCCACAGCCATATGCCTAGCTAACGTCAGTTCAGGGTACAATGTGACGCCGACAAAGTTGAGCGGCGGCAAATAATGGGTAAATGCGTAGTGGAAGAATGCGATTTAGGGTCACAAAAACATAATAAATCAAGCGGAATGACTTTCAACACATACTTTTTAGTTCTTGTTTTCATATAAACGTAAAAACCTCGAATAATTAAATAAAATTATCGAATATTGCGATTTAGGTTCAATGTTGCCACTTTTCCGCCTTTGTGATTATCGCACATTAATGGGAGACTATATATGTATTGGAGAAAGTTAATTTTTTACCTCTGATTTTAAATATTTTGGAAATTATAATAAAAACTATGTTTTAACTTTCATACAAAATAATTAATTATTCTTATTTTAGTTTATTCATGAATGATCTATCAAATATATTTTATTACCTATTTTATATTAATAATATGTTAATTATAATTTCATATAAATTTTATATTTTATATTAATTATATTTTATTACCTATTTTTTATTTTTTGATTTATTAGTACAATAAAAATACTTAAAAAATATGTTTTATTTCGTGATTATATGCTTACTTATATTCATCTGATAAGCTTTGTGTCCTTTTTTTCTAAGGGGACGCAATAAAGATTTTAAAATAAAATATACTTTTTATTATAAAAACAATTAACTGCAGCTTAAAAAAACGTCATTTTCATTGCGTATTTTGGGTAAAATTTCACATAGTAAGCCACACCAACCCGCCATTGTATGTTTGTGTGTCTATCTTTACCTAATCTTAGCGACGGTATTGTTTTTGCAACTTGCGTAAGTGAGATAGATATATATTTATTTAAAATGTTTAGTAATTTCAAAGCTACGTCGTCGCGGTTGGATAGTGGTTACACTTTTTTCGACGCGCGGTTATGTGGTTTGCTCCTCTAGTTTTGTATAACCAATGGTCATGTGTCGTGGTGTGGGTGCGGCAGGTGTGGGGCGGGGCGGGCGCGGGGCCGCTGCGGCGCGAGTTCCACTCGACGCCGGACCTGGCGGCTGAGCTGGCGGCGCGGCCCGCGCGCACGCGTTCCAGCGACGACGTGCACGGTACGTACTCGACACGCGCCTCCCCTCCTTACGACCTTCTCCCCTTTTATCACTTTCCATAGATACTTTTTTATTTTATTAAAGCAATTATGATAACGATGAGAAGATACAGGTATTAAAGTCTATAGAGACTAGTGCTTGTGTCAGGATTAACGGGACCAATTCAGAGAGGTTTAGCATCCACAGAGGTGTCAGACAGGGCTGTGTACCTTCCCCGTCTATGGACAGCTGTTGGGAAACTTTAAATGTTGAAGAATGTGGGAGAATAATTGAGTTAACTGTCAAATCCCTTTTGTACGCCGATGATCAAGTCATATTTGCGTCGTCGGCGGTCGAGATGAAAATGATGGTTACAATAAACGAGTATTTAAAAGAAAGAGGAATTGAACGCAAGTAAGACAAAAGTGATGATTTTTCAAAGAGGAGAAACTAAAACAATATGTGAAATGAGAATAGAAGGTGAGTTGATTGTGCAAGTGGATGACTTTGTGTATTTGGAATGTGTTTTAAGCAGAAGATGACAATTGAATGAAGGAAGTAGAGTAAGTGGGGCTCTTCACTCTATTGTGGGAAATCAGAATGTGTCAAAGAAGGTATGTACGGCAATTCACAATACTGTGTTAGTCCCTACCCTAATGTATGGTAGTGAAAGTTGGTTGTGGCGAGAGTAGAATAAATACTTTAAAAATGTGGTTATTAAGGTTTATGTTAGAGCTAAATCTGAATAACAGGGTGAGGAATTGTGTGATAAAAGAAAAGTGTGGTTAGTAAGATGATGATGTGACCAGGATTAAGAAAAGAATGCATCGGTGGTTTGGTCATGTACAAAGAATGGACGAAAAATGAGTGACAAAGCAAATCTATGTTGCAAATGTTAACGGTAGAGTTGAGAAAAGACGCCCTAGACGAAAGTTTATCGACCAAATTGGCGATATATTGAAAAAATACCAGATTAAGAGTACCTTTAAGGGGCGATCATGCGTAGGTATATGGATATAGAAGAGGTGAGACAGGTGTGTCAGGATCGTGCCAAATGGAAGTTCGTAGTCTCTGCCTACTCCTCTGGGTGACAGCAGTGAGTGTTTATGTTTATCTAATCATAACAGTATCGAAAGCGAATAAACAAACGAAAAACTATACCTATCATCGGCCATTTTAAATGAATTGAATATGACTGTATATAATGAATTAGTAGTATAGTTGTAGCACGAATGGGTCGGCTCGACTGGGAAAGGACCACGCTCTCACAGAATACCAGCGTAAAATGGTAGCTTAATGCTGCTGTGCTTCGTAGGGTGAGTGTAGAGAATCGGAGAGCCTTTTTAGTGGAAACGAGGCATTCGATCTTAGTCCTCACAGGTGACAACGCATCTGCATTTTGATTCGTAATCGAGGATAGATGTAGATGTAGATGCTCGTGGGCCACAGCAACCATTTACCATTAGGTGGACTGTGTGCTCGTTTGTCACCCTATCCTATAAAAAAATGAAGATTGTACGATGTAGATGTAGACTGTTATATGTAAAAGCGGCCTAAATGTAAAGTGGTATACAACACGTAACATAATTAACGCACTTTGAGAAAGTAGTATGTTTAGAATAGTTTACTGAATCGATTCCTATCATTTTTAATATGGGTAATTTTTTTTTTAATTTATTTTATGTACACACATTAAGGTACAGAAGCAGTCTTATAGTAATTACGTACAAAGGTTCTACTTATTCCAAATTCTCTGAAATATCTTCCAGTAGACCCATAAAGGAAATTATATTTAAATTGCAAACTTAGTGCATACATTAGTACTACAAAAAAATAAATAATATACACAATGTATAGGAAATTATATAAAATAAAACAATAAATAAAAATAAAATAAATCAATAAACAATAATAATAATAAATACGATAGTTACATATGATATATATACATATATATATAAACTAAAACTAATATAATAGAATAATATATATATATATATATACATATATATATATTTTATTCCAAAAATAATTATAACTACGTAAATTAAGGTCACACTAAATCTGTACAGTCAAAACAAACTGAAATGGACCGTAACTTAAGGCAATAAGACTTTTAAGAGTACAGTTTTATTTGTATTATTACTAATTCTGTCATTCAATAAATATAAAGATAAATGAACTTTATTTCAAGCGCGTTAAAGTCTTTGCGTTCGTGGATTTCTATTGTGACCACAACGGTCTTCCGGAATTAGTATAACTAATTTGATAAATAATCAGTGCATAAAAATGTTTAACTAATATTTTAGTGTATGTATTATGATTATAACATAATATACTAATTGGGGTGTCTGAGGGTGTGCGTTAAGGGGAAATATAACCTCAAATGGCTTAGCAAGATCCTCCGTTATGCCGAAAATATTGCAGCATTAATTTTGAATTAAATATATGGTAAAGTTGAGGATTAATGTTAAGGATTATGTTAGACGAAAACATGATTTCGTAAAATTTTCTCGATAGAAAAAAAATCCAAAGTTACCTCCAAAATAAGCAATAAACCGCTGTTATTCATAAAATACTTTAAATAAGATCATGAAACTTTGCATACTAACTGAACTAACTAGCCGCCCGGTCAGTTTCGCTTCGACATTTGAAGGGGGAGGTTGTGTCGCTTACGATCAGAATACACATTACGCAACAGGACGACGTAAAATTAAAATGGGAAATAACCGTAATAAAAATAAGAAGCGACTGGCTTGGCGTTAAGAAACAGGCATAAATATGATAAACCTAATGAAATAACTGTCTAACGACATATCTACTTACAGTATTAGTGATTACAAACATGCCGGTACATAGCATGCGACGCGCGGGGAAGTGGGGGCGAATTAGAATTTGAGCTGACTTACTATATCCCCTTAATTACGTTACATATTGTATACGCAGACGGGTCGAGCGGGACGCGCGCGCCGCCGCCCGCGGAGGCACCGCCCCCTCCCCCCGGCGCGCCCGCCTCCTCATTCCGGCCGAGCGCCGCCGCTAAGCTGTACGCCTCGCCGCAGGAGCTGGCGCGCGTCGCCTACCGCACGCCCGCCGTGAGTACCGCACCCATTGCACGCACACGCACACACCGCCGCCTGACACACGTACCTGACTCTACCACCGTTATAGTCTAAAAACTGATCGCTACTTACTTACATGTGACATTCAAACCACCAAACTAAATTAACAATAAATAAACAAAATTGAAGTTGTATCAAACACGTTAGTGAAAGTGGTAGCAAGTTCTTAGGCTATAACCTACAGAAACATTCCCACACGTACTGAATCCGCCACTTCTTTAGACACGATTTTTACGTGATAGAGCTGCGCTATTACTGTATTACAAAAGGGATAGCGTGACGGGAAAATCACCGAACTCTTACAGAATACCAACTTATAATAGCAGCATAGTACGGCTGCATTTTATGATAAATACGAAAAATAGGAAACCTTTTTTAATGATAACGTTCAATTCTATTGATACTCTAACGTATACTTACGCAAACATAACACGCATCCACACACATACTGATCGCGCCATGGCGGCATTTTTTTCAAATGCCATTTTGAATGACATTTTTAAATGAAATTTTTTTGTCAAATGCCATTTACCTATCTTGTAAATCTTACACCTTTTTGAAATAAATTTATTTTAGCCAAAAGAAACGGCGCGGCGGAAGAAACTTCGAGCGTATTGTTTCCTTTGTTTTTTTTTTTTTAACTAACATTGCAAGTGACTTACGAAAATTAAAAATAAAAGGCCCTTGGCCCATTATCATCATCGTCGTATCAGCCTTTCAAAGTCCATAGCTGAATATAGGTCTTTACAGTTGTTTTTTTTTTAATTTTTGTTAGGAAGACACTGCCAGAAGAAGAAAATTCTGAGGTAACACACAGGTAACGCAACATACATAAAAACAAACATACAGTCGAAATGAATATCTCCTCTTTTTGAAGTCGGTTAAAAATGTGGGTGTTGTATGACACTAGGAGCGCAAGCCGGCTTCGTTGCGCTCGTGGACGGGTAGTGGCGGGGTGGGCGGTGGGGCGGGGAGCGGTGCGGCCAGCGGGACGGCGCGCGTGGTGCGCGCGCAGTCGGCCGACGACGCCTCACACCAGTACGCGCAGCCCTACAACCTGCACAAGCCCTTCCTGCGCCAGGTGAGCACTACCACGTCGCTGGCAGATTCATTTCGCCGTCAATAGCAAATCGAGTGTTTGAATTTTTATTCTACCTTATTCCGACATATTTGTTATTCGCGTCAAAACTCACTATATACCGTCCACAGCATCTGGATGCTTGTCGGTCCACCGCTGTACATTTTCTAGGAGTTTTCTTCCTCGTACGACCACTTTGTGGAATCGGTTGCCACTGGTGATTTTCCCGGAACGACACGACTTAGCGACCTTCAAGGAAGGAGGTTAGTCCCACCTGAAAGGCCGGCGACGCACCTGCAATTACCCTGGTGTTATAGTTAGTCATGGGCGGTGGTAGTCACTTAGCATCAGGTAAGCCGAACGCTCCTTTGCCCGCTATTCTATAAAAAAAATAGAGTGGCGATAGATTCCATTTAAACAACATGACTAAGTCCATACGGCGTTTTTATCGTACACAAAAATATCTTCAAATATACTCAATACCGTAAAACCTGGCAATTTTGCCATTTTTGGAAAGACTTAAAAATTTAAGACCAATTTACTAACAAAAAATGTACTCTCGGACTGTTAATTTTTAGTATACCTTGCAAATGGAGAAGGGGCAAACGAGCCGTATGCTCGTTTGCTCCCTCTCCTATAAAAAAAATTGAGAAGGAAAAAAATTCGTATCCGTTCCCGAAAAGTCGAGGTGGTTGTGTATTCTCTCACCTGTTTCTGACACGACCGAATGACTAACCAAACGGTACCACTGTCGCTCGCGACAAGTAAATGAAATTTCGTATATTGAACTATCCTTCACCCTATACTTGTTATCTGGACTGCATGTTTGTTTGTTACTCTTATTAATTATATATAAAAATATAACAGAACTCAACGCCAGCACCGCCAATCCCTGAGCCAGACTACAGTATGTCGGAGTCGGACGACGAGCCCGACAAGCCGGCAGAGCCTGTAGCCGAAACCAGCGCCAACAGCAATGCCAGGTAACATCGCGCTCAACAACCGAATCTAGCCCTTACATTTAATTAAACCATCACAAAAGGTTAACGAGTTCATCGTTGAGGCTAACAGATGAGCATATGTCACAACACCAAACGATTCTAAATGAACTAGGTATTGATGTTGTGAAGGCAGTAGTTGAACTCTTCACCGAAGCTAATATGCTAATGTTACATAACTGGTGGTCGAGCCCTATCATCTACAATATATAGGATAGTAAGAAAAAACCTAACCTTCGCAAATGACCGAAGAATTTACTTAAGTATTGTTGTGGATTCATTTATTAGTTCAAATTATAATGTGCTTCTAGTTCATAGTTAACTTTATTTTTTAATGAAGCTTTATTTTAAGTTTTATTACTTATATAAAACCGATTTGCTATATCTAAGTTTGTTATTATTTTCATTGCTTAGAGTTTAGGTTATAAGATTTGCAATTACGAACTCTGTTTAGTAAAATTTTATTGTTATGGTATTTTCAATTTCAGACTGTTTGTGTTACACTCGACTGTTTATGAATCCGATGGGGAGATATACTGTTAATAATTGGTGATTAATAAATATATTTTATCAAGGTACAGTTTCCAATTACCACTATTGTGCTGTGTTGGAAAATGCTTCGGGAATGTGTTGTTCTACCCACGTAACGCTAATGTTTTTAAAATGTGTGCCGTTGGTGTCAAGTAACTCCCAATCGTGAAAACATTCACAAAACATAATAAATCGCTCCGTGCGCCTTCATCTTTCATTATCAGCTACTTCGTTTTTATTTCAAAAGCTTTTTATTTTAATTGTTAAATTAACCTATTTGTTTTTGTACATATTTTAAGTAAAATAAGTAGAGAGAGAGAACGAGAAATGGTAGAATATGGTATGGTAGAGCCACGCTACAGCTATATTAGTAGTATCGTTGTAGCATGAATGGGTCGGCTCGACCGGGGAAGGACCACGCTCTCATAGAGTACCAGCGCAAAATAGCAGACGAACCCTTCTGCTTTTGCTGGAAACGAGGCATTCCATCTTAGTCCTCACGCGTGACAACGCATCCGCGTTCTGATTCGTATCTGAGGATAGATGTAGATGTTTATGGGCCACAGTAATAATTTACCATCAGGTGGACTCTGTGCTGATTTGTCACCCTATCCTATATAAAAAATCAGTATCACTTTAATAACAGCGCAATTAGACTTAACTTTATGAATTTTAAAATGAGGAGATTTGTTTGTATTTGGACTTGTTACAACAATTTTTAGTTTTAAATTCTTACTGGATGAACTTAAATTTGCAGCGGCAGCAGCTCTGGGTCGGGTTCCATGCAACACTCGTTCTCGGTGGACGAGATTCAGAAGATCCGGACTCGGCTGAAGTCGTCCAAGTCGTGCGGCGACGAGTTGGGCGGCGGCGAGCGCGACGACGGCGACAACTCGTCGTCCGGCGTGTCGTCCGACCAGGAGGCGCAGGCGCGGCCTCGCCGCGACAAGGTCTCCTTCTGCGACTCCGTGACCGTCAAGTCCGGCAACGACGTGATCAGCACCGAGCCCGTGCACAGCTCGTCGGAGAGCCTGGCGGCGCCCATGCAGCGCCACAACTCGCTGACGCGGGCTCGCGCGGCGGCGGTGGCGGCGGGCGTAGGGCGCGGCCGGGGTGCGGGGCGCGGCGCGCGCTCCGCGGCCGAGCGGCTGGGCGTGGACGTATGCAAGGCGCCAGGCCGTGCGCGCGCCGCCGTATCGCTGGCGCAGCTGCCGCCGCCGCCCGAGGAGCCAGCCGGCGCGCCCGACGCACAGCCGCTGCTGGCGCCGCCGCCGCAGTTCAGCGACCGAGCACGCGTCGTGGCCGCGCTACACAAGCCCGCGCACCGCTAGGCGCGCCAACTCCAACTACTGAACACTAGCGTAACGTAGCGAAAACTATTCTATTTTGTGACGTCATCGCTCACCCACGCCTGCACACCGTCATTGTGCCAATAACCAGACTCCGAGTGCTACTAGCGAGACACGATGTCGACCTAACACTGTTTGACTTCATCACTCCTTCGCACATGCGACTATCGTCGCCGCACCCTTAACCTCACTCGGAGTACTACTAGCTGACATGGACGTCAGACCAGAACTTCGTCACATCATCGCTCGCCCACAACAATATATATCGTCGCCTCGTTCGTGACACTCCACTGGAGCTACTATTACCGTGACGTAGAATTGGACTACATCTTCGCTCGCTGACACCACAGGTTCGTCATCGGTGGCTATCCTGCCGCATCGCCACCTCGCACTGACACGGAATCCGATCGCGAACTGCACTTACTGTGCATTACGTCTAACTAGTGATCTATAACGTCATCATTTCGCTTGACTGACACTCACAAAATGTTGTCATTGACACCAACACCACTTATGACACTAAATCAACATCATCACCACACTAGCGGTCAATCATTCCCGAGGAAACCTCACCATGTCGACGTCAACAACGCCATCCGTCAGTTTGCTGCGACTACTTTGATTCCGGAAACTCGAACAGTTCATGTTCACAACAATAGCATATCACTTTAGACCAGGACGTCTACTTTGCTTTCATACGCTCAAATAATCCGTCATCGAATACGACGTCATCACTACGAACCGGTGTGCTCACTTTAAGCCCATGCACATACTCGAGTAATCGATTCGGGTACATTCCAATCAAACGATATTGCACTTCCCAAGAATTCCCAACATACGAATTCGCGTTAATCTGGACTGAACTAACGACGCGGCCTAGACTTTATACATAAACTTTACATACGCATAGGCTATTAACTAAAATATCTCTCAAGCGATATTCCACCAGAAAGTAGTAATTTTTACGTCATAGACGATAGAGCATGCGAGCTCACACTGAGTGTTTAGTGCCAAAATGGAACATTTGTTAAGGATCTTCGCATTAGATATTCAAACCATTCAACTCACTAATCTAAAATGTATTGTGCACTAATTTCGTCGATGTCTCGCAACCTACATTCGATAGGAGTTATTCTTATGAACCGTAGATTATATAAAATTTTCACAATTCCGTACACTCGTGCGCGCGTACCGTGTATTGTAATTAAGCACGCGTTCTTTTGCAAACGGAATATAATTGTATAAGCGAAAACTTTTTGTAATGAAGCGACTATATGAAACCAAAGATTTATAGTATTTATTGTTGAGAATTTAACATTTGATATAGTTGAAACTAATTTTATACATTCCTTTACTGACTAGTATTATTAACACGCTATCGATGCATGTCCACTTTCAGTTCCGTTCGATCGTAATGTTGCTTTCAATTAGTCTCCAATGTGTCAAACGTAAGATTTTCAATATGAGTGCGAATTTTATACGAAAATAAAATTAAAATGTGCTCCATTGTTTTATAACGCAACCAAGTGCCATTGTGTCTATAATTTTAAAATATTTTAATAATATATTTACTATCTGTAAATACAAGAGCTATTACGAAAGTCGTTAAAAGAGTGGACTAGTGGCAGGCAAACAAGAATTTATCCGGCCAACAGAATTAATATTTAAAAAAATATTATTGATATGTACACAATATTTATGAAGATATCTTTAAAAATGTTAAAATAATGAAAGTTATAATTCTGTTAATTTATTTAATTCGTCCAACATTGTATGATGTAAGTGTAACGGTCCACTCTTTTGACTTGTGCAATTATATATTATAAACTTTCAAAGGCCAGGAGTTGCTTCAAATGTAAATTTATTTTAGCAAAACAAAAATTATTATTAATTAGTGCTTATGGTAACTGATTTGCAACTATTATTATTTTATGTTTTTTGCATTATATCACTAACTGCAAAATTATTTATTATTTCATAATAAAATTCATTTATCAAAAATTAGTAAGAAATATTTTATTATTAAATAATTAAACTTTTATAACAGGATCATGAAACAAATCACAGAAATCAGTGATTGATTTTATTATGTTATAACCCCTACCGCCGCTTAGTACCTATACCTTATTGTAAATACATACTTAATAATATAAAATTTCACTGTTTTTATCTCGAGTTTGTAAAATTAAATAGTTTTTCTATTATAATATGTCATGTAGTCTATGATTTCTTAAAAAACCTTTGAAAAGCTTGTCATAAATCTGTATTGTTTTTTATAATAAAAAACGACAAGATTTACCTTTAGAAATAAATCAACTTTAGCCCTTATGAAATATTCATTTTATGCAAAAATTATATATATATATATATATATATATATATATATATATATATATATATATATATATATATATATATATATATATATATATACTTCATATTAGCTAAAATTAGAATTAAGATACTTCATACCAGCTTTTGTAATATTTGACCTGACTTTTCTAATAGAAAAACTTTTTGATTTCTGTTTCTATTTAAAAATGTTGTAAAATAACTGCCTTTACTTCGGGTTTTTGCAAGTAAAATTAAGTTAATATAAATCTTGTGTTATGCAACTTATTTTAAATTGATCAATTGATGTTTCGTCTTTACAACTTGTTTGGTTTTTCGACTGTCAGCTCGTTAGCAGCGTCTATGTTGAGACGGCGTCCGCGCTAGGTTACAATAAAAATGTTTTTACGTAAACGTAATTATGCTGAGTTTCGTTATACCTATTCTAACAACTTGGGAGAGGCCTTTTACCAGCCGTGGACTGCTCCAATCCATGGCCTTAACATAGGTGATAAGTCACTACCCAACATAAAAATGTAATTCCTACGGTAAAATAATACAGGTTCTCCTAACAAATATATAGCAATACGCAGGTTCATATTTAGGGGCATATTGCGAGAAAACATAGACAGAAACTGATTGAAATTTAGTATTTATAAACTAATTTGTCTTATCCCTAACAAAACCTTTAGTAATTTTCGCAATACTTCGTATGGTTCTGGTATGGTTGAAAGTAACTGTTAGCGAAAAACCTAGAAAACTAATAACTAGTACGAGCCGCCTCAGCATTTCAACGCGATGGTTAGCCTTATCATTAGCACAATTTGTTATTTCTTAAATATTAATGATTGGTGTATTATTTTATTATTACGTTATAACCCTCTTGTCATTAATTTAAGTTGTATAAATGTACTGTCGAATTAAGGCGTAGATAGGTAGTGGTAAATATACATATTAGCGCAATATTTGATGACTCCAAAATAACTGAGGAAAGTAAAGCGGTCATATAATCTACAGGCATATTGGTTGCTTAATTTTCAAATATTTGTTTATTTCATTAGAAGTAATATATTAGTCTACAAACCTTAAAATTTTATTTTTATAAACTGATTGTAAGTGGCTATACAGCTCTCATCTGCGAACAACTAAAATCAACATAACAGATTTTTTCAAGCATTTTTTCATACATTGTCCTCATGAGGACTAAAATAAAATCTTTGAAAAGTGGAATACAGTTTGTGTACTGCTGCTTAGCTACCCGGACAATTTTTTTTTTGTAGGATAGGGTGACAAACGAGCACACAGTCCACCTGATGGTAAGTGGTTGCTGCGGTCCATAGACATCCACATCTATCCCCGAATAGGAATCAAAATGCAAATACGTTGTCACCCGTGAGGACTAAGATGGAATGCCTCGTTTCCAGTAAAAAGGGTCTCCGGTTCTCTACACTCACCGTACGAAACACAGCAGCATTAAGCTACTATTTTACGCTGATATTCTGTGAGAGCGTGGTCCTTTCCCGGTCGTGCCGACTCATTCGTGCTACAACTATACTATAGCAACATGGCCCTTCACGTAAAAAAGGATACAAAGATTATTCACAATAACTAGCATAAGAGGTGGCGACCGTAAAATTTGATAAGCAAAAATATTAATTTCAAATGTTCCGCACGTAAATTCATCTCTACCTAGCACAAGCGGAAAAGATAACTTATTATCTTATAGTTAACATGTATAGCCACTTATTCATTTCCTTTCAAGGTTAATTAATGTGATTTAGAACTTATAAACCTTTTTTATTTGCTAATTGTTACAATTTGTATATAACATTTAAATATGGAATGAAAATTAAGCAAACACGTTACGTGGCCTCGCTGCTATTTTGTATAATAGAAACACTGTGTTTTACATTTCATTTGAATCTCAGTATCAAACGTGTAATTACAACTTGGTATACTTTCAAATGAAAAATTAAATGTTTCATCCACTAATTTGCCTGTTTTATTTAAAAATATAAAGCATCACACCTGTAATCCCTTGCGACTAGGCAATATTTCATTTGCGCCTTTTCCGACATGCTGGTCAATTAGCGTCACGTTCTTTTTGTTATAAGTCCCACCGGGCTTATAAGTCGCAGACCAACACAGGATGTAATTTTAATAGTTAGCAAACTAAGTAAAAACGAGCTATTAATTTATATCAATCCAATAGTAATTTTATAAAATCCCGTGCTACTATTTGATAGGAACATGCGTTGCAACTTTAGATGGAGAATAATAATTAGTGATTTATTTCTTTTGCTTTTTATCAATTCGTCACAAGCAGTTTAATGCTATAACTGAACTTCACCAAAGCTTTGACAGTTTTATTCCAAAATATTGTTTTAGTGCTAGTTTAAACTAGAACCACAGAACAAATAATAGTAGGTACTACTAGAACTAAAATATTCAGGTTTGTTAAAATAACGTTAATACTAGAATAGAATTGCTAGTAAAACTAGAAGGTTAACTCATAATTTAGTGTCAAAGCAATTCATACGTTATTTCGAATGTGTTAAAGTTTTATTTTGATACTCTACATAAAAGTAAAGATTCACTTTTCTGTCTCGCTGTACTAAGCAACACTAAGTTTATAGGGCGGAATTACAAAGCTTCGGAACATAAACATCCACCTCAAAACTGTAATACCCGTTACAGAGGCTTTCAATTTGTTAACAACACTACTTATTTGAAATTAAACACTGCGAATAAAATTTTCGTCATATTTTATTTGTTAAAACGTCACATTGTTTTTTCTCCATATTTATCATAAAAATTCAAAATCACAAACTTTCTACTCGTGGCGCCAAATGTTCGTCATAGAAACTAAATTTTTTTTTATTCCTTTTTTAACTTAGGGACTTAAGTTAATTTTAATTTTCTAAACATTTCGGCGCCCAAGGATTAAAAAGTGACAAGTTAAAAAACAAGTTAAAATAAAATTAAAGAAAGAATATACTATCACCATCATAATATACAATTTTAGCAATTTAAATCTGTGGGAAGAGGACAGATTTTTTCTTTTAAAATTTTTATTTATAAATTGCAATGTAAAAATTCTAGTTAAACCATCCCTGGGTGCTTATCTAAATTACGACCTAATATCCACTTTCCTGGGGAAGCCTTTCATCCTTAACTAAAATGACAGTAGTTTTGAACGTGGTAGAGCCATGCTGCAGCTATATTATGGTTGTAGCATGAATGGGTCAGCTCGACCCGGAAACGACCACGCTCCCACAGAATACTAGCGTAAAATAGCAGCATAATGCAGCTGTGTTTCGTATGGTGAGTGTGGAGAACCGCAGACTCGTTTTACTGGAGTGAGGGCATTCCATCTTAGTACTCAAGGGTGACAACGCATCTGCAGTTTGATTCTTAATTGAGGTTAAATGTAGATATTATGGGCCACATCATCTACTTACAATCAAGTGGACTGTGTGCTCGTTTGTCACTCTTACCTATAAAAAAGTACCAATTTCTGGTTCCTCACTTTTGATTTGACCATTTGTAACGATGCTGAAGAGCTGTAAGGTATTCTGAACTACAACGAGTTCACAAATTTTGTAATATTCCTTAAAGTAGTTGTCATCGATTTAGATAAGATAATTTAACCTTTTCAAGGTTTTCCTCTCGGACAGTGATAGGTGCTTCGCTAATCATAAAATGTCCGGGTTAATAGATGAAGCGCCATCAATTAAACTACTTACATGGTCGCGAGTTGACACAAGATTCTACTTGAGCCAAGAATGTGGCATAATCTACAAAAGTTAAAAGTGTCTGTCCAATAATAAGTTTTAAGTGGCCTTTAACGGGCTTTACATCTTATCATTATACTAAGCTTTCCATAATCGGTCAGAGTGGAGAACCTGGTGGAATAAAGTGCCAGTTCGTGTTGTCAGCTAAAAGTTGAGTGATTTTCCCTTCTACAGTAGACTTTCTGTTTTAAACATAGAATCAAGTTCCTTACAACAAACTTAACCGGCTTACCAGCGTAAAATAGCAGCTCCATGCTGCTGGTTTCGTATGATGAGTGTAGAGAACCGGAGACCCTTTTTACTGGAAACGAGGCATTCCATCTTCGTCCTCACGCGTGACAACTCATCTGCATTTTGATTCGTAATCAAGGATAAATGTAAATGTCTATGAGCCACAGCAACCACTTACCATCAGTTGGACTGTGTGCTCGTTTGTCACCCTTCCTATAAAAAAAGACAACTCTTAGTTTAGTAGTAGTAGTACTGGACTCCCTTATTTTAGTGCGTAGTGTGGTAGATAATAAACCTTGTGTTTGGCCTTTTCATTACGATCTACAATACTAATCTCCCTGGACATCCGCAAGTCGA